>ML677341.1:37998128-38018128 GCA_007922305.1 Dermatemys mawii | reverse complement strand
AAAGAGCCTGATCCTGCAAACACTACTGCTAAAGAGCCTGATCCTGCAAACACTTACACAGATGCATAATTTTACTCCCGTGTATATGCAAAAGTGTTAGCAGGAACTGGCACATATATATTGTGATATTTAGTAGGGAGAAGGAAAGTTTCTTTGTTAAATATTTAACCTTTAAACCTTTTACTAAACTGCTGGGAAAGAGTATTAGCTGATTTTTCCTTCTGTAACATGGAAATAATATTTCACTACCTCGCAATGGTTTTGAAAGTCTTAATATTTGTAATCACTTGGAGATCCTCTGCTGAAAAGCACAGTGGAAATATTGTGTTTTTATTTTGTTATTTTAAACTGGAAACAAATTTTGAGATACAAAAAATCGCTTTACATTGCAAACTGGATCAGTTTATTATCAGAATCAAATAAAAAAATTGGAAATGGATATCAAAATTCTTTCTTCTCAAACAACTGTGAAAGGTTAAGGCTGATGGATAGTTATTCTGTCTTGTGACAGATAGTCTATTTGTGGCACGAGGAATTTTGCTTTTTGTAGATCACCTGAGGAAATTTGTAGGTTTTTAACTTTATTCTCATGCCAATTTAGTACATAGGAATAGTAGTGAAATATTTTACCTGCTCATGTACCCTGCAGGTATTCCTGAATTATCCATATAGGAGTGGAGTGTGGTGTTAAATACACAAACCCAGCCCCTGTACCTCTCCCATTACACTTACATGAGGGGAAAGCAGATTTGCTTGCCTTCAGTAAGATCTTCGTATTTATAACTCCTACATTTATGTATGTGGCCATAAATACCTATCTGAATAAATCCACAACTGGTAATAAAAGTGTTGTTTAGAGTTCTTCTTGCCTTCAGTGCTTTGTAAATTTGAAACTTGTCTGCTTTTGTGTCTTCGGACATGTTCAGCTACACTTAAAAGAAAATTCTCCATTTAGTCAAAGAAAACAAGAAATGCATAGAACATAAAGCTCAAAAAACTCTTTACAGCTGTGTAGCCAACAATTTACCTGGGCTTTTGGGGCACCTAAGACCCAGACAATTAGATATGGTCCACGTGCAGAGGACTCACCTATTTAGGAGACAGATCAGTCGGTTGACCAAGAGGAAAAGTCAACTTTGTGACTGGTAGCTATGGAGATCCCTAAACATATGCAACTCCTCATTCTGGGTTTTATCCTCTTATTGTTTGTGTTGTACAGGTGTCCTATGTTACTTCTTTGTGGTCAGTTAGAGAGTAGGAGAGATGGGATTATGGTATTTAGAGTACATTTTTCCCCATTGTAATTTGAAAGAAACAGCCACCTTAAATTGGGAGAAGGGATTAGGGACCACTATTATCCCCAATCTTTGTTTCAGGGAAAGTGAGGGAGCAGCTTTCTCCCTCAAATATCACTAGGAGAAGGGAAATCTTATGGGCCCCAGCACCTCTCTTTGGCTGACTTCTGTCGAATCGTCAGCAAGATAATAAAATATTGTGGCCAAATATAGCTCCTTTCTTTGAATTCCTCAAGCAAGGTAGAACCTGCTTGTTGCAGGCAGACAATGGCAGAAACACTCCGCGCATTCTCCACGATCATTCTCGTGATCTCAGTTGCTATATACAGCAAGATAACAGATAAGTGAAGTAAAATCAAACTCCTTCATAATGGGGAAAGCCTGAGCAGTCAAATAAGTTGTCATTATGGATTCAAATTTGAAGCAGCAGTAACTTCCACAGTCATAGAGCCCAAAGTTTGCTAGTCTTCTGTAGTACAGTGGCTGTAAAGGCAATTTTGGAGAAAACAGAACATATGCAAATTATTTGGTGTACTGTAACCTCCTCTGTATTGTATATAACTCAGAAACCTGGAGGACATCATGTAACAAACAGGTCATGGATGTAAAACAGATATGATGTGTTTCACACTGTTTTTTTTCAACTGCTCATGGCATTTGTATTTGAGGTTTGTTGACAGTGATTTGGTTGTATCAAGGGCTTTTTCTATGAATAAAGCTAAAATTTGCATCCATTTAATTAAAAAAAAACACCTCAGAAATACTAAAAACTACAGATATTAAAAGCAAACAAATGTACACATAATTTTCAGGCTAAAATGGCTAGTTTTCCAATGTTCTTTAATCCTAGACTGTGCACTAGCACCATCCCACCAAAGCAATAGAAGTGCAAGTCTACGGATCATTGAAGACTCTGAAATTTACAGAAACATCTATGTATAATAACTTTGTACAGATTTACCATGAAGATTCATGGGTATTCAGTAGCTCTCAAATGGCTTGTTTCTTAGCTGTAGGTAAATGGTTGTACACTGGATATGGTGCTACAAGTATTAAGCATGTTTGTATTCTCACTCAGGACACTTTAAAGGCTATATTTAATACAGCTTTTGCTTCTGTGTTTTTATCCTGTACATTGTAAAAAAGACAGATTAGGTTGTTTACTTCTAAAGACATAGTTGAAAAACAGAAAAAACTATTGGAATAGCTTATTGTAAGTAGATTCTGTTTTTGTCTCTGCCACTATTATTTTACAGTAAGAATTTCTTAAATATTTTGTTTATTTAACTAGGGTCTTTACACAAGAATATTAGACTTTTTTATTATTGTGGTCATTTTTACAATCACATAGTAATACATTTATATTCAAATTCTGTACATAGCATTACTGTAGTTTATCAAGTGTAACATTCAGCATTTTCAGATCAAAGTTTATGTGAGGGTAAATGTAAACCAACGATGTTTTGCTTACTATTAGATGAAATGGGGTAATTTCATTATATTTTCGTATAAACTCAAAGTTCAGAACATCATATTCAGTCTATTTCCATTTTCTTTTATATAAAAGCTTTGGTTTGCACACAGCCATCATCTTCCACAGGATAGATTATTTTACCAGATATGTTAGGAAAGCGTTGATCATTAAGACAGATTTGGAATTCAATCTGTTAATAATAATAACCTTTGCTGCTTTGCAAAATACCATAATGTCCTGAAAACATATGGCAAAACAATATTTGTATTAATTATTGTTTTTATTTACAGTAAAAGTGAATTGTTTTTTCTAGAAAAGAAAGTGATTGTTTTTTCAAAGGTTCCAAACTTGGCACAGAGACAAGCTATTTGATTATGTACTGGTTAGTTGAAGCAATGCCTTCAGACTGTGCATCTGCAGCAGACGCTGAGCACTCTCAGGCTGTTATACAAGGTTTCTCTCACACACAAACACACACCCTTGCTGCCTGCTTCTCTCTGATACACACACACACTCATTCTCATTGCTCTGCACACAGAAAAGAAAGTGGTAACTTACAAAAGAACCTTGAACAAAAACAGTCTCCAAGAGTTTAATGGACAAACTTTAAATTGTCTCATGTGAAGATTTCCAGGCTTTGGGTTTTAAGTCAGGAAATCCTGAAAAAAATATAGTTTGTCCAAAGAGGCCAGGGTTCTAGGATAATGTCCCATGTTTAATTGGATATATCTGTGCTGTTGTTTTTCTGGTACAATCGTCACTTACTAAAAGAACAAACCTAACAGGAAAGGTTTTCTTATATTTAAAATAAAGCATTCTACATAAGTTTTGCTAGTCTAGATATCAGTATTTTGTAAGATGTATCTACATTGCTTTCAGATGCTTAATTTTTTATGTTTGTTTTAGTCATATCTTTTGAAACAGTCTCAATAGGTTTCTCTATGCGTAACATTATGACACTTGATAAGATGATTGATTATGAAGTGTTGAGAGCCCCACCATGTGATCATTTATTTTTAAATACACATTTATGCTAGCCAATGTTTAAATCTCTTGCAGTAATACATAAGAGATGAGCAACATAAAGCCTGAGTCTGATCAAATCTGATGCCTCTGGAAATAAAGAGCCACAGCACTGTGGTCTTAAAATAACAGATTTTTACTGAGACTGGAACTTTTCAGTGATAACTATTATGGTCCATCTTTGGTACAAAATAAAAAAAGATGACATACAGCTGTTATGCAGATAAGCAAAAATGTGTTTGATGATGATATCTTCCTTACTCTGTGCAGGTGCCTGTGTCAGTGGCCATGATGACTCCCCAGGTGATCACCCCTCAGCAAATGCAGCAGATTCTCCAACAGCAAGTGTTGTCTCCACAGCAGCTTCAAGCACTTCTTCAACAGCAGCAAGCAGTTATGTTACAGCAGGTAATGTTGGTTACCTGCTTTGGACTCTTACCGTAACCCAAGGAATTTTCTTAAGTATCAGCAATGGTTGCATGGGACTGATTTTCTAGTGTTTCGTATTTCTTTGCTCAAGAAAGTGTGAAAAAAAAATGAATGTTCAACTTCCTAGTCTTCAGATTTCTTACTGTGACTGCAAAAATGTGTCAATCTACAGGCAAATTTGAAACATTAAATGCTGTGTATAAAATAACAGCAATGGCAGATGCGTTATGAACACTGAGCAAATCAGTATTTAAATTTTCAAGTGCTTAGGCACATTTGAATTGTAGACTTGCCAAAGGAAGTGTAAATAGACTTGTAGATAATTGTTACTTTAAAATTCATAACACTTTAGTACTCCCTTTAGTCGTATAAGTGGAATGTGGTTATGAAATGTGAACTTACCCGCTTGGTTCATTAAAGGTGAAAGTAATTCCTTTGTTTATTTATTTTCCTTCCAAAAATTTGTTCCAATAGAGATTAGAAAGAGGAGGGATGATCACATTTCCCTTAGCACAAACCTGGCAGCTGAACCAAGAATCAATGAAAATTCATTCTTACAATAAAGACAGTGTCAGTGCTCAGTACATCAATACAGCAATGCGGTATAATTTCAACTATATTTTTGGGTGCATACTTATTTATGACAGAGAAAATAATGTGTCTGCTAATCTTATTTTTTTCATGTTTAAACACTTTGATATCTAATATCATGATCATTACAGACAATTCACCTTCAGTTGCAAATCTGGCATCCTGCTGCACAGGCTGACAGATTAATTAATTTTTTTCCCTAAGAAATCAACCATTTGTTTGGTCTAACTGACTTCTTCCAAGTGGTAGATACAGCTTCGAATTTGTTATATTGGATATATGAGGAATGTAGGCGTAGTAATCTGGGGAGTTAACTTGGCTCTGCCGCCTTCCCGTTAGAATACAGATTTTCTGTACCCTTCTGTTTAGGATATTTTGGAATCTGCATGGGAAAATTTCAGAGCCGCCTTGGAAAAAAAATGTATGTAGATCTGCCTTTTCAAATCAAACACGTTTTTGTTATGAGGTGAATCTTAATGGGCTACTCTACCATATGCCAATCTAGAGGAGTTTAGGAGATTTATAATACTTGAAACTTTTGCCTTTATTTATTAAAGTCAAAATGGTTTATTCAGCAACAACTACAAGAGTTTTACAAGAAACAGCAAGAGCAGTTACATCTTCAGCTTTTGCAGCAGCAGCAACAGCAGCAGCAGCAACAACAACAGCAACAACAACAGCAGCAGCAGCAACAACAACAACAGCAGCAGCAGCAGCAGCAACAACAGCAGCAACAGCAGCATCCAGGAAAGCAAGCAAAAGAGGTAAGATCTATGAAACTCACTGATGCATAAGAGTTTGGGCTTGAGAAGGGGCATAGAAGGGACAAGAAAAGTTTGAGGTCTTTTTTGATAACGAGGTTCTTCCTATCAAAAATGAATTCTTATAGTTTTTTTCTGAGATTAATAACGGTGACAGTAGAATTCTGCCACTCCCTTCCCCCATCCCTTTTTTTTGGAGTTTGGGATTTGAGGATTACAACCCAGTGCTGCTGTCATCTAATATTCACTAATGAATCACAGTATACAAAGAGCAAGCTGCGTGGTGGGCAAAGTACTGATTATCTTGTATTCACGGAGAATCTAAATTGGTGAGGGAACCTTACTTTCCTCTGTGGTACAGCTCAGAGAGCATGCAAATTTAGCCCATTGTTTAAAACAAAATGGTAGAGCACAGATTTCAAAGTCGCAGGTCCCTGATTAATGAACTGCTACTGTAGGTTTGGAGGGGCGAGAAGAAAGTTGCAGTTTGATGTGCTCATAAATCAACCTGACAAGCTGGCTTCTCAGGCCTAGCTTGCACTTGTCAGCAAACTGCATCAAATATAAACATAATACAAACAAAACATGTTGAAGTAGTTAAATTGATCAGCAGGTATCCTAGACGTTGTCTTCAAGCTGCCCATTATGCAAACGTACAGGAAACAGTTCTGACCTCCTGAGGCTTTGTTTCTGTTTGGATTTGTGAATAGAATTTCAGACAGCCATCAGCTACGGAATAGAAATTGCTCCCTTATTTCTCCCGAGGCTCTGGGCAATCCACATGACTTGCTCCATTATGCAGTCTGTTTTCCAGTGAGCGCATCAGAAGTTTCTCTTTTCCCCAAACTAAAAAGGAAAGGTCTTCCGTAGCAGCTTGTCTTTCTCTGACATGTGACTGCCTTTTTATACCCCTCTGAGTCTAAAAAAAATCCAGTTTGTCTTGTAATGCCTCACAATATTGAGAGTTATACTTTTACTTATAATAGGGCACTTCTTTGTCTTGAGTGTGATACTGGTTTTAATATATTCCAACAAGAGAAGAGAGTGAGCTAACAGGCCAGTGAATGAAGGGCTACATCCCAGTTTACTAATAGATCACTGGAGACCATATTCATGGGCCACTGCGGACCGAACTTATTCAGTCGGAAAAACGGAATGGAACAGTTGAATCACAAACTGTTGTAAAGAGTTACGCTTTTAGCATAGATATATTTGTTATCATCTGCCATGAGCTGGTTTTTTTTATATCTGAACAGCTGTTACCTACTTACTCTTGACCCTTTTCTGCAATGTATTATTAATTGTATTTTGCCTTTTTTCCCTAACAACCTAGTAGTTTGGAATAATAATAATGGAAAATTTCAAATGCTTCCAGTGTCTGAGTATTCTATAAATAATATTATTATTTAATAACTGAGATGAAAGGGAAAACAAGTGGAGTTTACATTTTCTTCTTGCAGCCTTCATTGCAGACTTTATTCTCTCCTGTGTTTGTTGTTTTTTTCCTAGCAGCAGCAGTTGGCAGCCCAGCAGCTTGTCTTCCAGCAGCAACTCCTCCAGATGCAACAACTCCAGCAGCAGCAACATCTGCTGAATCTTCAGCGTCAGGGACTCATTTCCATCCCACCTGGCCAGTCTGCTCTTCCTGTCCAGTCTCTGCCACAAGGTATATAAACAACATATGACCGAACTTATTTCTAATTCACAACTTTTTTTTTAATCATTCCACTTTGACCTGAACTTTGGAAGTTTCCTTTTATTGCACTTAAACCATACTTTAAGAATAAACTGTTATTGGTAATACTATTGCACTGCCTAGTTTTCTTGAGGCTGATAAATTTTACTACATGCTTTTACTAGAGAAAACTGCTTTTGAGTAGTTTTTCTTAGGTATGAAATGCATATTTATTAATCTTATATGCTGAACACAATTTCTAAGGGCAACACAATTCAAGCATCATTGATTTACACTGAGGAACTACAGAAAACTGATTTAGTGAGAATGTAATCACTCCATTTAACATAAGTGAACAGATACAAGAGATAGTGGGCAATTGGTACAAAAAATGGCTGTTTCTAAATTTAATTTTTTTTAAGAAAAATAGTCACCTATTTTGTGTAATTAAAAAATTGTTGTAAAGCCAAATTAACTTATTTGTTGGAGCAAATCTTTATATCTCAGGATTCCTTTTCTTCACCATCCTTTGAAAAACTGCAATATAACAATAATTTTCATGTCAATAAATTGTGATGTCACTAATGGAGAATTGTGGCTTACATATAATTACAAGAAGGCAATGGTTTTGGAAAATACTCTTTAACCCTTTGTCATTGGGACCAAGATTTCTTAGTGCAGAATGTCAATGGAGACACTCCGTCACTGTCACTAATACATTAATGATTCAGGCATTTAAGAGAAATGGGGGACTCAGATTTATGAAAGGTAAATTTACTTAGGAATAAATACTGTGGGAAGGCCAAAGATTTCACATGTTAAGAACTCTATTCTGCCATCACCTATATGGCACATAACTTTAGTTTTTGCTTATATTACAGAACAGAGATAGGTTAGAAGTCTCTTTCATGTAAATTATATAATATCTGGTCTTTAGGACCCTAATTCTTCAATGAGTTCTGTGTGGGCTGTTTCCAAGAAGAGTTTGCTTGATTTATATGAGACTCTACGTAGACATAACGGTTCACTCATGAGGTACAGATTGCAAGACTCGAGACTTGGAAGTTAGATGAGCACACTACAGTGGAGTGGACTTCATGCAGACCAAATGGGGATGGAACAATGTGGGAAAAGTGACAACTTAAATATAGTGTCCCAGCATTGCCAGCTGTCACAGTTTTATTATGAATTTTGTGATTTGGCCATTTGGGATTTTATGTAAAACTCCATGTCGCAGAGTGCTGCCTTGAGGGGGTCTACTTGAGGTCCAGCCTACCTGTAACAGGAGAATTAACTGACCCAGATCCACCTGTGCATAGTTAATTGTCTAAGTAGTTGGATGGCAGTTAATTAGGTAAGGCACACCTAAGCATAATAGCATAATAAAGGCTCGTGTATGCTCAGTCAGGGGGCCCCAGAACACAGGAAGGTCCTCAGGAGAGAGGCTCCTCAGGAAAGCTAGTTTGGAAGAGCAGAGGCTCATAGAGAGAAGGAACAGGACCAGAGAGAAAGTGCTCCCAGGCAAAGGACTGGGGCAGCCCAAAGGGACTGGGGCTCCCAAGGCTTCTGAGATTCCAGCCAAGAAACTGGGAGTCTGGAAAACCTGAGAGCCCCGGCTCCAGGCAGGTCTACAAGGCTTTCAGGGAGTCTGGAAATTCCAGCACGGTGGGGCTTCTGCAGCGGCGTAGAGCCCACAAGTCTGAGGTCCCTGGTTCCAAAGCAGACCATGTGGCCAAGCTGTACAACATTCCACCAGGCTAACTGACAGGTTCCATCACAATCCTGCCTGAGATTTGGCAAAAGTTTGTCAAACACAACTCACTTTTGTGAGAAGATTTGGGTTCAATGAACAGGCATTTCCTAGTTAAACCTTAAATACATGAGAATCTCAGCTTTCATTTCTTTAAAAAGGTAAATGTCTAGCTGTGTGGTTGCAGATATATGCTTGAAAATGTGACCCAAGCTCTCTATAAAGGCTCAAAAAGAGAAACAAAAATAACCCCAAATTTATTATTATATTAAATCTCATTATTTTGATGACCCTGACTTTTGACTTCTGATGTTTCAGCTTGGCAATACTGATTTCCTCTTCCATAAAGTAACATGAGATTAGAAGGGGGAAAAAAATACACGAAATGAAATGTCTGTCTGAACAGCTTTACTTTCTGCATTCCACTCGTATGCCATGTGTTTGCAAGAGGCTTTCATTGGGTTTTCCCTAACATTGAGTGATCCCTCTACATTTCTCTCAGAACTCGTACCCAATTACGTTGATAGTCATACATAGAATCATTGGCCTGGAAGGGGCCTCGAGAGGTCATCTAGTCCAGTCCCCTGCACACATGACTGTACTAAGTATGAGTACAGTCATGAGTTAGACTGTTCATGACAACAGCCTAACACAACAGTCATTCACACATTTCTAATAGAAAAACAAATATAAAATAATACTCTTCTTAGTGCTTTTTCTTTTAATAGGTGTTTTAAGAGAACTATTAAACTGTGCCTTAATTCCTAATTCCCCCAGAGTATGGCTTCCTAGAAGGATTAGCCATAACTGATCTAACAATGAAAAAAGCTGCGAAAGAGTTAAAATATTAGGGGAAAATGTCTTCATTTAAAATATTTCTGTAATTTTATCATCTAAATTAACAGATACTAGTCAAGGACTCCCCTTTTCTCTTTTAGTTCTGCTATCCATTTTATAGGGTGCAGGGCAGAAAAGGGATGGAGAAAGGAAATGCAGAAATATATATATTAATAAAGAAATTAAGTAAACTGTGGTTTAAAAAATAAATATGGGACAAGATTTAGGGAGGCATAAAGGGTCAGAGAATAGGCAGAGCCTTAGCTCTGTGCATACCTCCAATGTGCTGGCCAGCAGAGTAGAAGCTAGAAATGATGGAAAGAAGGATTCTGCATCTTGTAAAGGGCTGTAGCAGATTACTTCCCTCTGTGGAGCAAAGAGTGGAGAAGATTAGGAATTGTGACTCTTAATCCTAGTTCTTTCCCTGGGCTTCTCCTGAGACAGTGCAGCTATGTACTGCCCCTTAAACATGGATGTGCCTAAACTACAGGCTAACTTGAGTAACGAAATAAAAAATAATTAGTTGTCAGTTAGATGAGACAGGCCCACATAACAGTCACCCATATAAAACATCCTCATACTATTACCTTGAATCTGGGAGTTCTTCCTGACCCTGGTTTAGGGTTAGTGGATATGGAATTGTGACTCTTATGAAAATAAAGATGTCCACACTTAACAAAGTTCCATGTCATATATTTTCTGTGGTGCTGCAGAGTAAAACTCTTAACACTAAAACTTACTGGAAGAGAAGTATATGTGGAATGCAGTAGTAGAACATTTTGTATTTCAAATGAATAATTACCTGTGATACAGTAAGGACTCTTCCCTTATACAGAAGGGAATCCTCAATTACTATATTTGAAATTCCAGATGTCTTACGCATTCACAAAATCCTTCCAAAGATTATTGGGCCCCCGTGTAATTCTGATGTCTAAGAAACCACTATTCACATGCAATGGTTGAATATGGGGCTGGTGAATAGTTCTGCACTTAAATCTGTAACTTGTCAATATAAAGATGTTTCTTTCCGTTTGGATAATACAAACTCCTCTATATGGATCACATTTGAAAGATGTGATAAACTGAATAAATGACTAGCAGATACGAAAGACATAAGGAGATTCTTGTTTATAACTCAAAAAGATCAGAAACTATTCTTTTAAAATGCAGATTGTCAATGACAATTGCATAAACTGAACATGTTTTTTGCGTTTACTAATCCTAAATTGAACAACTTCCTAAATTTAACTGTGAGGGGGCAGCAGATTCAAAATGCTGTGATGCTTGCCCCTGAAAAATAGTACTTATGTTGAAGTATAACTTCTACCTTGTCACAACTAGAACATTTGTAACATTTTCTAGATGTTCAGGTGCAACAAATAAGCTGTTAGAAAGGAGGTGTAATTTTAGCATTAACCTTGTAACAAGATACAATCTCTCCACTACTGAATGACTAATAAACTGTGTCTCACAATGAGAAACTTCTATATCATGCTACATTGATGCTAGATAAATGCAGAATAATTTAATATCAGTTAAACTTACTGCTGATCAAGCTATGCAGGAGAATTAAACTCAGTCACAGGGGTAGATTTTAAATCACTAAAAATTAAATAAATAAAAAGGAGAATGGGGGAAGGCGAAGAAAGAGATTTATCTAAACGCTCCTCAAAATACCAAGCATTCTTTTGGGCACAGGATTAAGTGACCTCATGCCCTATTAACTTCCTTACTATTTTACTTTCCTGTTCTTTCTCCTTTTAACATAAATGGTGCCGTGAAAAAGGCAAATGAAAAAAAGAAGCTCAAGGACACTTACTAAATATCCCCAGAGCCAGAAATTTGGGTTCCCCAAAACCAAAGCAATATCAGCAGACCCAAAACTTACTGGGAATGCAGCTCAAACCATACCTTAGCTGTAGAGCAGGGAGTGTGGGGGGCAGGAAGATGACCACTGTATGCCCAGGAAAGTGTTAAACAAAGGTTGGCACACAAGAGCCAGTTGGTTCTCTTGATCACTTCCTCCACCCCACTGATTAGGCCAATGAGTGGTAGAAGGAAGTAGACAAAGCTCTCCTGTGCCCAACCATATTTTCTTGTGCTTGGAGTGGAGGAGGGACAACAGGAAGGAGATGTCCTAGCATAGCCAATCTTATATTCTCCCCTCAGGACCAAGGAAAGGCCATCCACCTGCTGCTCCAATCAAATTTCCTTGCTGCTGAGAATGGAGAAGACATTTTCATTCAAATTTTTTAAAAATATAAAAAACAATATAAAATGAGGAATTATTTAACTGACAGAGAGCTAAAGCTGCAAGAGAAAGGGAAATGTTTTAGGAGTTTTTAATGTATCAATTTTCTCCCCTCTCCGAACTGACTCCACTACTGTTTGATTTGATCTGTGATCATCATATTAATGGATGACTACTTTTTACAGTAATTACATGAAATATTTGCAAAGTTGCTGCAAACTACCATATATAAACTGTGTAGTAATTACTGAACTTCATTAGAAACAGTTACAACTTTTGCTACCACTGTCATGTTGTCGCTTGTTACCCATAGGCCTGATTAAGGAAAAATAGCAAGTCTAACTTTCATACTATACAAACTGTATAAACTCCCAATTTTTTAAACATACCTCCCAAATCAACCTTTTTTTTCCTTTGTAATTAACCCAGGGCACCATTGTATGTTAGTATCAAAGGTAGGCAAGAAGTAAATATAGCAATTATCATACAGAATAATGGAATAAAAAATAAGATACCAACTTCCATCCAGTTGGTTTCCAGACTACTTGGAAAACAAGATATTTCTGTGAATAACTAGCAAAGTGTGCAGTCTGGCTTCCATGGCTTTGCATGCTTCTTAATAGGATAGATGTTGACAGATTTTTGAAGAACATATTTTATTTTTCAGTGGGTTTTAAATTGCACCAATTTTTAGCAATATGAGCTCATGTACATTCAATATAAAATATGAGCTAACAGAGCAAACTTGCTAAAAAGTCAATGAAAAACATCTCTTTATCTCCTGAAAAGGAATCTCATTCACCCATTAAAGCCACCCGCTCAATCAAAAGCCTGAACGGATAGATGAACCTTTCATCAGTCTCTGAAGGTCAATAAACTGAGCTTTGTCAGAACACTGGGGAGAAGCTAAATCCAGAGTCAAAGGCCACCTACTGAGAACACCTTTCCTTTCCACCATGCAACTCTAGTTACTGTGAGCAAGAGTGTTTTAGTTGATTTCAGTTGTTGAGATGATACATAAAAGAGGTAGTTATGATAGCCATGACCCAAACCAAGCCGGTCTGTATAGATCAAATCCACCTGTTCAGCTGCACAGAGAAACAAATACCTGGAAATAAATTGATAGGCAGTGCAATCTACAAAGCATGGGTGTGATAACAAAGTATTGCATAAAAATCTCTGCTGAATTAATGGGCTTTCTCATTCTGCTCTATACGTGTTGGAGTAGTCTTCAAAAGTAATCCTGTCTGGTGGTGACAAAATCAACAGATAACTGTGGCAAAGTTTACATCTGAGAAGAATGTCACAACTTCCTAAATTGCATGCAGATGGGCATGGGAGGGGAAAGTGATCGTATTCTTCTGTTACCCATATTTTGCAGTCCTTGCCTGCAAGCCAACAACAAATTGTGATGGAAATTTCTGTACTTTCTTGCAAAATGTATGAGTGAAGGATAATACTGCACAACACTCTTGTCATCTATAAGTTTTAGAGGCAAAACACAGACACTGTAGTCACACAGTCCTGACCACAAATGTGTAAATGCAACATATAAGAGAGTTAGATCGTTATCTCAAGCTGTATCCCTACTATGTTCATCATGGCTCACAATTGGAGGACAGGGCAAGCTTTAAGCCAGCTTTTCCACTCTCCAATAATGGGGTTAAACAGGGTCTAGGACAGTCTCAGTCATATATTAAAGAAGCCTCGAGGATTTTCTCAATTATGCCGATGACCCTAAGAGAGACTGGTGAAGCTGAGGCGTAGGGATACCCCTTTCTCCTAGTCAGGCCATCAATTCTCCTTCCCATAACAGGATAGGGAGAAAGGGTAGCAAAGGAACTACCATGATTACACTACACTATTTAGGGATTCATCCAATCAGAGTGAATTTTTAGGGGGCCAGTTCTGTTACCTTTTTGGCTAATTAGGGGCACAGACCAACTTGAGCAATCACCAATATCTGGCCCTGTGTTGTTTGTTAGACTGGTTATTCATCCAAAAAAATTGGTTTTTTGCCAATTCAAACTACATTTAAACTAATCGAATTTTGTTAATTAAACAATGATAGTAAATAGATGGCTGAAACTATTAAAGTTTGTCTTCACTGATTGAAGTTAGTGGGCCAGATTCTGCCCTAACTTTAAACCTGTTGCAATACCATTGATTTCAGTTTGGTCCCATGAGTTTGATTTGATTTTCATTTAAAAAGAAAATTAATGCTTGCATCCTTAGTGCAATTGGATATATTTTTCTATTTCCATTTCATTGTTGGTTAAGCAGTACTTCTGAAGAGCTGAGTGAACTTTGGATCCATTGAGTTATCTCTTTGTCTCAAGAAATTGATTCTACATACAGTGAAAGTCTCCTTTAAAACTTACTTTAATAGTTGTTTTTCTAACGGGAGTTACAAGTTAGTCTTTGTAGTTTGCCCTCTTTGATCCTTGAACAAGTGTTTTAAGAAGAAGCATAGTAATATTAAAATTGGTGACCTTTTTTTAATTGACTGTTTGTAACACAAGAGAAAAGCAGCTAAATGAATTGGGTGCCGATGGAGGAAAAATAAAATTGTTTTACTACATGTCGATTGTGCTGGAAAAACAGCATCACCTTTATTATTGGCATTAATCCATTAATAACACTGAGCTCATTATATGAAACTCTTACTTTGTTATATTAGTGGGGCTCTCTTTCATTTTATAGCTGGCTTAAGTCCTGCTGAGATTCAGCAGTTATGGAAAGAAGTGACTGGAGTTCACAGTATGGAAGACAATGGCATTAAACATGGAGGGCTAGACCTCTCTACTAACAATTCCTCCTCTACTACCTCCTCCACCACTTCCAAAGCATCACCACCAATAACTCATCATTCCATAGTGAATGGACAGTCTTCAGTTCTAAATGCAAGGCGAGACAGGTAATTCTGATGAGATTCCTACTGTGCTTATCGTCTGACATAAAACTTTGTTTTTGTTACATTTATGATCCTACAATAAAGACATATCATTATTTCACATAATGAGTTGTATTATTTGAAATCATAAGTTTTTTCACTACAAAATCAGAAAAAATACAGAACATTGAAGGTTGATTAAATAATCATAATTTTCCCAATATGTTCAATCACATGGCATGATTTTCACCAAACACTTCTAATTTTTCAAGTGCAACTTTGAGCACACAAATAATGTGCGTTCATTTTTGCACCCACAGTGAACTTTTGGTACTACTGGTGACAGACATCCAATCAGTAATTTGCATGTTCTGGCTGGTATTTGTAGATGCAGATTTGTAGCTGCTTTGCGGGCAAACTACTACATTCACAGAATGAGAAGCCATGTTGAGGCCTACAGTATCAAATCGGTCTAGTCACAAAGTATAAGAAGGATATCTTACAGACTGAAGATATAATTCAGCTTAAAGAGTCCATACATACTATTGCATAGTTAAATTTGTGCTGTTTTAAAAAAATATATTTGTAACTTTTGAGGAAAGCACTAAAGAAGAAAAAGCACTATAGGCTAAATTTTGTGCTTATGTTCACTGAAGTAATTCCATTGACTTAATTCATTGGACTCATTCCAATAGTTACTGTAAATTATGACATTGTAACAGCAGAATTTGGCTCTAAGTGTTAATATTAGAAATATGCCTTTTCAGGCTCAGTGTACAGATATTCTTGGCTCCTCCTCGTTACCTTTCAGCACTTAAAATGACTGATACTGATGATCTCTTATGTAAGGTAAATTTAAACTTGGCTATAACAAATTCTAAATAGTAAATAACTGTATTTTTAAAGAAACATTCCCGTTCATTATTTAACATTTAAAATAGGAGACTATAATTTCATAATGTCCCGGATCTTCATTTGAGTATCAGAGCAGTTTTCTGTTAACTTGATTATTTCAAAACTGGAACATCTCTGGATACTTTTATACTGTTATTTTAGTTAAGATTAATGTGATGATTATATGTTGGAGAAGCTGGTTTATTCCTTTGGAATCTGTAGCTAATACTCATCTCTGTAAGGGGAAAAAATAAAACCTCTTTGATTATTCCATAAGGATAAAACTATTGCAGACTTTTATAAAAAATGAAATGGAATACAGGCTTGTTTTCATGAAACCTAGAGCTGCTAATGGAAACAATGACTGTAAAGGGAAATATTTAATATAAGTCACTTTAATATATAAACCCCCAGAAAATATAAATGATTGTACAGTAACATTCACATTATTCATAAGTTCCTGCTGTCCATCTTAAATATTTCTTTTCAGAATTGATCATTTCTGAGTGTATTTTTTATTTATAGGTAAAAAGTTACACTGAGGTCATATGGCAGAATTAGCATATGATATTATACAGTCATCTTATTTTTTCATCCTTTATTAACAGTCATCTTTGGCTCTATTTCTTCTCTAATTGGAACATCATCTAGCCTTGGCAGTTGAACTATTCAATAGAACGATTACATTTTTCTGACTGCTCTGAGCTGAATTGACCTGTTTTGACCTGTTTGTCACTGATCGTAACCTGACAGGCGCTAGCAGCCTCCAACGATTATGGCTTTTGAGATTAATCTGATGCCGTATTCTTTTGCTACAGCTCGTCACACGAGGAGACTGGGGCCTCTCATACTCTCTATGGCCATGGAGTTTGCAAATGGCCTGGCTGTGAAAGCATTTGTGAAGATTTTGGACAGTTTTTAAAGTAGGTTGATTTTTATTCATTGGATAAAGGGGTTGTTTAAGGCTAAGGAATTATAAATTCTACTCTAAAGCATATCAGAGTTCATGTGTACAGTCCGAGCAACCGGATAATCAAGGCCATCTGCAGACAGTCAAATTGTTATCCTTTCTTTCATGTAGAACACTTTTGCAGGCCTTTCAAACACACAATGGTTAATCCTATTATTATCCCTTTACTGAATTGGAGTCTTGGAAAATTTGAAGAGATACTTTGGTTTTATGTTTAATAGCAAAGGTATGTAAAAATACATTGTAAATTCTGATAGTTTGAGTATAGCATATAGGTACATATAATGTGTGCATCTGTGTGCAAACAGGATTTAGGTGTATGCAATGTATAACTATGCACACACCATTTTAATGTACCAGATGTGTCCGTTTAACCTTTCTTTAGTACCTTTAGCCTTGCCTTTTCTTTTTCATGTGCATAAGATGCATACAACTAAAAACACTTGAAGGGGTAGGTTTACACCTCTCAGTATTAATCATTAATGAAAAAACTTACCAGTTGCAGTTGTTAGTTTTCTAAATAGCTGCCTAAGTCTAAATATTTTGAAAATAGATTACATAGCTCTCTAACAGCTTAAAAGTACAATAGGTATTTTTCCCCATTTATCAATTTCTTGACATTTCTGTATTCCATGGTATTTGCCACAGAAATGCTGAGCCACTACAAACATATATTATGTTTACAATGTGGACTGGGTTTTATCAGAATAACCATCTTATTTTTGGCATGCAACTGCTCTTAATAGAAAGCTACAGATAGGTTTATATAGATGAGTAACTTCATGGGCTGAGACTCTTACGTTGTCATGGTGCAGCTAACAGGGTGAATGAACTGTTTCATGCTTCATCAACAATTAAGTTAATTAGCTCATTTGAAATTGCACTGCTTTGTTGCCAGGATGTTGGCAGAAACATCAAAAAGATGTGTTTACAAATGGTAGACTACAAGGTAGATAGCAATAGCACCTTAACAACAAGGCACAGGAACTTAGTATCATAATAACTTTGTAGCAGACTTATAGTGATAATTTTTGCAATGTATTTTAACTCCTTCCTCCATTCTTCTTACAGTTTTGCGGTTTCACAGAAATAACTGGTATTAACTTCTAAAGCTTACTTTATATTTTCTCTCATTCTTGGTGAATAACTATTTATGAATACTTTACAGTGCAATTTCAAAAGCATTTTGTACTATTATATTTAAATGATTTTGCTATATGCCATATCTGTTTGTAGATTAAAGAAGTAACTCATTGTGAAGGATTTTTTTAAACTACTGTTAGTGATTCCATGAGAAAAATAACCCTACACTGCACATATTCTTGTAAGCATCATTGATACTAAGAATTTTAGGCAACTTTACTCAAGCTTTTTCCTCTCCAGGAAAAACTAATTTTTATAAATACTTCAATCCTTCCAGGACATAGTGATGTTAATTCTTGGGCACGCCTTTCACAGTGCTTCTGTTAGGTCTCTTGTTATAATCGACAGTCACTAAAACTATTTTGATGAACACTGTGCAGTGCTGAGTTTACAATTGCTTCTGGAAGATGTGGAAGAGACTCATAGCTTCCTGAGCATTCTTGTGTAGAGCCAATCAGAGGTTACAGCAGTTCCATCATTTCATCCCATACGCCAACAGAAAAAATACTGGAGAACAATGTATTATTTTATTTTTCCATTAAATTTTAACTTTTGCTCTTCTAAAACAAATAAGAAATCATAGTTGAGGAATAGATGCAGCTGTTTGTGAAATAGAAATATTCAAACATTTTGCATTAGTATTAAAATGTGAATCAATATGTAACCTGGCATTAGCTCCTTTAGTACCTTTCCATGTTCACACTAATGCAAAATCCCCATTACAATTAAAAAACATTTTATTTCAATTAAATATCAACTTTTAGTCCAAAGATTGACCATTTTTCCAACCCATTAACTTTATAGAGGATGACAGGACTAATGGCTGTAGTTATCAAGGCCTTGCTCTTAGTGTAATCTTCGTTACAACATTGTAGGCTCTCTGACTTGAAACAGTATGATACCTGTGTTAATAGAATTAATGCAAGTATACTGTACTAAAATGAAATATTGATAGAGCACACTACCCCAGCCAGTAATGTGTATTTCTATAATATGCTTATGACAAGTTTGAAGAGCTCCTGGTTTATGAAGTGAACTCTAACTTCTTGTGCTCTGAATACAGTTCACCTAGAAGCTTGTAGGTTTAAAAAAAAAACAGCTGTGCAGAGGCATCTGAGAAGGAGGATTAGGACAGAAAACACAGTGGCTTTTCTTCACTTTTGTAATAATAGAAAGGATTTGGGGTGAAGTGAAGAATAACTTATAGTAAATGACTGATAGTGATGAAAGATTTTTACACCTTCATTTTTGATATTCAGTGTTTTCATCTTTGAAGTAATTTAAGATAATTATCTTTCTTGTTTTTGTTGAGATATTCAGCTGCTGAAAGAAGTTAGACTTCGCACACAGTGGAACAGATTAATAATATTTGTAATATTTATGCTATACATATTGGGAAACATAATATCATATCTTTCCTTTCATATCCTTCAACTCTGGATACCAAACCATAGTTTATATTTTATGGAGCAATTTTCAGTCCTGATGAAATGGTATTAGATTAGAATTGTTCATGTGCACACAATCAGTTCTACTGACTATTCTGCTAAAACAACTGCATTTAGCTCAAAATGTAAAGACAGATGAGAAAAGATTATTACATAACTGCAAAGAAGACGACAAAAGTTAAACAAAATACTAGACATCGAAGAGAGGAGATTAAAAGAGTGCCAAAAATGTTTATGAAAATTTTGGAATTTTACTATAAAACAGGTGTTGACAGAAGTTAACCATTTTTCTGATCACTAAGTGAGGAGCTCAGAAGATCACTAAAAGCATTTAATAGTAGTTCTTCATTACTGTCTTATAAATGTCAGAATGTAATAACATATGACAAAACTTCACTGTATTTTGTCTGCAAAATTAATTATCATTCCATTGGTCCTAAGTCAGTTTGAGTGTAGATGGATTTGACTTTTAGAGTTTAAACCAAAAGGTTTACAATATAACATTCCAGCCAGCAGACAAGTGTTCTTTAACCTGCATGCAGCAGACGCCAGCAAACAAAACATGA
>ML677341.1:37988128-37995628 GCA_007922305.1 Dermatemys mawii | reverse complement strand
AATGTTTGTGTGAGTCTGCAGCTAGCAATGGGAGTGCGCTTCTACTCCTAACTTTTAAGCAGAAAGGAGAGTAATAATAGTGTTACTTTCAAGTGTAAAGATAGGAATGTTACCATGCTGTAGTCCAGTGGCTCTTAATCTGTCCAGACTACTGTACCCCTTTCAGGAATCTGATTTGTCTTGCGCATCCCTAAGTTTCACCTCACTAATTGCTTTCAAAATCAGTCATAAATATGCAAAAATGTCACACAGCACACTATTAATGAAAAATTGCTTACTTTCTCATTTTTACCATATAATTATGAAATAAATCAATTGGAATATAAATGTTGTATTTACAGTTTTGTATATAGTATATCAAACAGTGCAAACAAGTCATTATATGAAATTTTAGTTTCTCTAGTGTTTTTCACGTAGCCTGTGTAAAACTAGGCAAATATCTAGGTGAGTTGATGTACCCCCCAGAAGATCTCTGCGTACCCCCAGAGGTCTGCATACCCCAGACTGAGAACCACTGCTGTAGTCCAGTATTGTGAATGTATATTTTTTATTTCTGTTTTAAAATTCTGTTTATTTTCTGAGCATTAAAATTAGGTTTTGCATTTAAACTTAATGGTAAAGCTTCTGGACAGTGCAGAATATAAACATTTGTTACAGATGCTTTTAAAGAATTTCCCTTTGACTTTTATAGTAGAAAATGACCATGTTTTGAGACCGTACATTCTCCTTTTTTAAAAAAAGTGTGAGTGAATTTTAGTGCTCATTAAAGTGAGGCTCATAATAGTACTGGCTGGAACTGAACACAGGGCAGACAGGTTCTGTGTATATTCCCCCATATAGTTCTTCCAGTGCACCTCCCTCCTGACCTATAGCACCGCTATTTTAGTCATGCACTTCTTGTGAGCAGAGACTGACAAGAATGCCAAGTTACACAGAGGTTAATTGATATAGGTAAACGTCCACTAGAAACTTTGCTGAAACCATATCTGTTCTCACCTACAAAGTTACAGTATCTTTTCCATTACAGAAGCCAGATCCACCTACAAAAATCTAGTGCATTTTGACCCATTTCAAAATCTATCCCACTGTATTTTCAAGCTTTTTAATCTCTTGTCTGTTTTAAGGCATTCAAATCATATTGTTTATATTAATAATTTATCATTAGTGCACTTTAATTGCAGTGTGCCTTACGTATTATATTAATACTTTCTTATACAAATATGTGTAATTAATAACAGTTTAATATCAAATTTGTCACCATGATAACCAGAGGAAAAACATCCCCTTGCTTGTTCAACCATGTATTAAAGTATACAATCATGAAGTAAGCTGCATTTGTGTTGCACCTTTCATCTCATCACCCATCTCAGTTGGGACTTCTTCTAACATTCCAAACTTCAGGAAGTTTTCTGATAACTCGATCTGCAAGGCAAGAAACAAAAAACATATACTTTGGATAGATTCACAGCCTTACAGAGGTACAAAATTTATTTCTAGTCCTGGCAGACTGCAAAATATTGGATCCTAAATTTGAAGCCAAAAAGATATTTTAGAGATTTTTAAAATATATTAGACCTAGTTTTTCTGTCACTACACTGCCTGAACATTCATGATAAATAAAGAAACTCACAGGCAGAGGGATAAGAAAAAATCATCCTAATAAAATTTTTCAAACTCTTATCACTTTTCTAAAATAATTTTTTTCTCAAATACAAACCGTAAACAACTATATGATAGACATAATGATATAAAGGTTGTGCTGGCACTCATTAGTATCAGGAGATTACTTTGTAACCCTCAACACATGTGCTGTAGTCTCCCATGTCACTAAGTGATCATACTGAAATTGCTTTTATAGTGAACTTCCTTCTTCCATGTTGTACATCGCTGTTATATTTTAAGTTCCTTCGAGATGGAACTCTTTCTGTCTCTGTTCTGTAAAGTGTCATGCAAACATGCGGTGCTATTTTAAGTGATACGTAATAATGAGTTTGCCGTCATCTCAAGCGGGTGTGTGGTGGTATTCACACACACCTATGCCCTCTCACTCTCTCTCTGTTTTTTATTTTTTATTAAAATTGACACAGATATGCATTAGGTTTAGAATTACTCTATCCACTTTATCTAGAAACTAGTAAGTATCTCAACTTTGTAATAAATTACCTGAAAACATGTTAAAAATGAATATTGTGTTAATAAATCACATACATTGTAAGAATACAGATATGCCTGTGTAATGAAGAGGATGTGAAAGCCCATTCAGTAAATGTATTCATTAATTAACTGATTATCTATTTATCCTAATTTCAAAATCAGTGGAAATGAACCCATCATAAAAAAATGAGAATTTTTGACAATTCATTCTTTCTGATGAACATACCTCATTGGTGAAGTGAAATTATTCTTTTAAATAAAAATGTTAGAAAACAAAAGAACACATTCTAAATATATTGAGTCTTATTTCTAAGGCTACATCTTCCATTTTTGCACTTGCAAAAAAGTTAGGGCCCAGTTTAAAACTAGGGGCCACAAGCTTCGTGGCCTCAGGTGAAAGGAGATGGTGTCTTTGAATCCATTTCTGATGAAACTTAAACTTATTGCCCATAATTCTCTCCAATATTTAAATCATTAATTTTAGTTTTACACAAAACTACTTTATCTAAAATTAAAAATGTCATACTTCTTTTCCCCATGCCTCTTGCACTAGTAGTAAAACCACTCAGTCAAATCTCACTCATGTGCAAATCCCATAATCAGCATAAAAAAGTTGTGATTTCTATTCTTTTTTTAAAAAAACTAAAGTTACAATAAAAACAAAGAGCTATGGTGAGGGTGAGATTCAATATCCTTTGCTTTTTCATTGTTTGATCACTAAGAGGCGAATCCTGCCTACAGCAAAAGAATCAAGCAAATATGTTGTACAGTGAGTTTGGAAGAAGGAAGGATGGAAGGGGTTATCTTTCTACCAGGGCATGGATGGCGGTTTCTGTGGCCATGATTGTGCACAATAGTTCCTGTTGCTCTTACACCTCTGGTCTGCAGGAGAAATAGCCAGTTAGTCCACCTTTCTGCAGAGCCAATATCCTGGCATCCATATCTTCCCTGTCGCTCCCCAAACCTTCTCTACATTGTTGTGAAAAGAGAAAACCCACATCATGCAGCCAAGGTGCTATAAACAGGGCCTTCCACAATTTGGAGGGAGGAGGCATAATTTGCCGTAAGAGTTGAAATCAACTCTCCTGTCTCCTGCATTGTGCAGTGGTGCCCCATATATATCTTAAGAGACAATCTCTCAAGTCCCTAGGTTGCGCCCAGCTAGCTGGCTGCCTCATGGCCACTGTGTGCTCCTTCCCACATACAGGAGATTTGGTTTTGGATTTGCGTAATTGCTGGTCCAATGGTCACATCCTAGACCCTCCTCCAAGAGGCTGCCAGGGGGAGTTGCTCTGCAGTGCAAACTAGGTGTGCAATTACCCTTTGCCATTACCTCACCCTTCCCAGCTGATCCTTGATTGTGGCGATGCATCAGTTCTGTTGTGTTCTAAGACTTCTTTGGGGGTTATTAATGCAGATCAGTGAGGTTCTACTATTGCTTCCTATTCCTTAGTATTTGTGATGCCAGATTGTATAAAAAGAAAAAAAATTAAAGAAGAGTAGATAAAGTATCACGGGGACTGTACTAATTCAGGCCGTCCTGAAGGAGTCACTACAACAGCTTGGGATCAGTGGAGTCTAAGGATGTACTGGTCACTTACTTATACCAGCAGCAGGGTGTGGAGGTAGTGTAGAAATCACTGTGTTGGCTCTGTGCCACTCAAGGATCCCTTTCACAGAGAAATCCGTTAGTAGACAGGTAGTCTGGTTTAAGGGCTGCTTTGTGCTGGCAGAGATGTGCAAAGTAATCTGAATACACAGGAGAATTGGGCCCCTAGCATTTATCAGCTGGGAACACTATGGATCAAAATAAAAATGTCACAGCACTGATAGTTATCTTACGTAGTTTTATACTAGGCATGTTTAACTTAGAGCTTTTTGCAAATGTTCCTTTGACATTAATGAGAGTTCCATCCATGGAAGAAGCAAATTTGATTAATAAAGAAATTATGCTCACCTTAATCCTATATTTTATTAGTATTTTCTTTCTTTACTAGGCACCTTAATAATGAACATGCATTGGATGACAGAAGCACCGCTCAGTGTCGGGTGCAAATGCAAGTGGTTCAGCAGTTAGAAATACAGGTTTGTTACATGGTCATATTATCTATCTATTTTCTTTAATGCCTCTGTCTCAGTGGCTCTAGGATAAAAGGCCTGTGTCTCTTGACTCAGATTTATTGATGTTCATAAAAAGGTCTTAGAATGTTTCTGAGACTTTGTTAAAAACTTTCATGTTTTTAAACTCTCAGCAATTTTCTGAAGTCAGCATCATCTGGTGGATTGAGCCTAATTTCAGCTCTGACAATGACTTCTTTGGTGGCCTTGGGTGAGTCACCTAGCCTATGTCATGTCTTAGTTTTCCCATCTCTACATTGGGGCAACAAGGTACTTGTGAGGTAGTTAATATTGGGGGAATTACTTAGTTAATAGTCACTTTGAGTCTGTAAAGCATGTATGTAAGTGCTAAGTATAGAAACAAATGCCTGGCAACATAGGGTTTATCAATTGCTGTTCTGTTTTACACCAGTCATCAGAATAGATGCATTATGGCTAAGGCACTTAGTGTACAATGCAGTCTTTTAGCAGTTAAGCTAATGTAGAATCTTCATCAACAATAGTAGTGAGCCTGTGATAGCTCAGCTGAGCTGTTCTGACTCAATCCAGGAGGAAGCATTTTCATATGAATCCCATCTTCTAGTCCTGGCACAGGCAAACTTCCCTTTGGGGTCATCACAACTCCAAAAGATGTTGGGCCAAATCTTCAGCTATAGTCAAGGAATGCTCTCTGGTGTTCCCCAATCCTACAGCCACTTTGTGCTGGTCCTGTCTTCTGACACAGCGAGTGGTGTGAACTGAAAGACTTGAGAAACAGCTACAGCAGCCAGAGATCATCAGCATTCAGGAAGAGTCGCAGCCATATTCCATTCCCTCAGCCATGCCACTACCATGGGCTGCCAGGGGTAGTCGTCTGGAGCTATATCCGCTATGTTTGGAGTTATTTGTACTATGGAGTGCTGCAGAGCAACAGGATCACAGCCTATGATGGGTCCTCTCTCTTTTGTGTTTGTTTATATATGAAGCGATAATATCATTTACCAAAAGTCAAGAAAGATATAGAAGAGGGAAAGATATAGAACAGGGGTGGGCAAATATTTTGGCCTGAGGGCCACATTAGGGTTCAAAATTCTGCAGAGGGCCAGGTAGGGAAGGCCGTGCCTCCCCAAACAGCCTGGCCCTGCCACCTGTCCAACCCCCACCCACTTCCTGCCTCCTGACTGCCCCCCTCAGAACCTCCTCAGAACTTCTGACCCATCCAACCCCCCTTTCTTGTCCCCTGATCGCCCCCGCTGGAGGCCCCCCCCACTCTAACTGCTCCCCCAGGACCCTACCCTTTATCTAGCCCCCCTCTGCTCCATTCCCTGACTGCCCCCACCTGAGACCCCCCCCAAAACTAACCACCACCCTCTGGGACCCAACCACCTAAGCTCCCCCACAACTTGCTTATCTGCTCAGCCGGGCGTGGGGCCCTGTGGTTCATTGCGCTCGTTGCTGCTCTGCCTGGCTCAGGAGCAGGGGGCTGTTCGGCTTGCTGGGGTCAGCCTGGCCCCCGGCTAAGGAGCAGGGGGCCTCGTGGCTTGCCGCACTCGGCCTGGCACTCTGGGCCAGGAGGGCGGGGCCACTGGTTCTTCCCCCGCCCCAAGCTCGCAGGCCAGATAAAAATGGCCAGCAGGCTACATGTGGCCTGCAGGCCGTAGTTTGCCCACCCCTGATATAAAACTATTTACATTTCTTGACTTTTGGTAAATGATGTTATTGATGTAATATAGATACCTTTTGTGTACAAATTTTTGTTTCTTCTTTGCAAAACTCATGGTATTTGCTTCTTTTGTCTTTTAATACCAGAAACCAAAAATATTTCTGAGAAAGTATAATCATTTTACTTTTTCCCATGTGTGTGAACTGTGAACTCAAACGAAGCTGTAGTTGCTTTTAGAAGGATGGAGCTTACAGGCTTAATGTGGGCTCATCTGGCCTTTTTTTCTTAGTTTTACATCATGGCAAATGGCATGTTTCTAAAGTGTTGTGCATATAATATAAAGCCCAGGAAAAATTCCTTTTGCTCCCCTGCCTCAACTGTGTTTTTAATTAAAGATGCACTATACAAATTATATCTAGTACTTTCTTCTATGTAGGAGTAATGGCAAAATATCTACTGTAGCAGGGATAGTGCAAAACCTATTTTTTGTTGCTGCATATACTGAGCTAGTCTAGTTGTCTGCTTTAACACATTCCTAATTTTGAATTGTAGCGCTAGCATTTTAACTAATTTTAACACAAAATTCATGCAAGAAAGCTTTAGAAACCTCTAAGAAAACAGCAGAGTTAACCACTAACTGATTTTTTTTTATTTCCACAAGCACAGTAATAATTTTGTTGGTATCCAAATTAATGTAATTGGAATACAACTTTTCAGTGTTAGTTTTTTACCTAGCTTTACCATGTAAAACAATAGATATTTTTCTTTGTATCCATTTACCTTTTATCAGCATTTTCAACATTTTAAAACATTTTCCTATTTCTCTTTAATGTGGCAAGATCACTAGAATCTGAAAAGATGAGTATTTTGTGTTTTTGAATGATGTGAAAATCAATCATGAATCTGAATAAAACACGGGTTTTGTAAAATATATGGGATGTTTTCTGAAACAGAGGTAAAGGTTTCTTAAGGACTGTTTACAATTTACAGAGGGTTTGCTGCAGCATAACAGTCCAACTGAAGATTCTGCTTGCAGTGTGACCAATTATGCCATTTTTTGCTTTGTCTGACTGATAGAACAGTAAGGTCCATCAGTTGTAATGAGACCCAGTGCAGTGTAGATGCCGACTCAGTGGCAGAGTTCAGCATTTCACACTGCCTGGTCTCTGTCACTCTATTGAATTAGATTGATGATGGCAGATTGCAGGGGGCACTAACTGGACCTCAGTGGGAAAGGATGAAGTGTGTAGACAATCCTGGCAGACACTGTGCTTTGAGGACCCTTCACCCCTTCACAGCTGTTGGCACCAGTCCATTGCTAACAGTGTCCACAGGACTTTAAAGAGACACTATGGGCCTTCTAATTTATGGTCTTAGTAACTTGTTACTGTCGAAGCAACTGTGACCTCAATTCTCTTATTGACAAAAAGATGAAGTGTTATTTGTTTTCTCTGACCTTTTAACATAAGAGAGGCTATAAAAGTTTTTTTTTCCCCTAGCCAAAGTTGCCTTTCCTCTCAGATAACTTTCTACTGACATAGGCTTTTATATGCAGGAATCATTACAGTGAGACAAGCTCAATGATA
>ML677341.1:37953128-37978128 GCA_007922305.1 Dermatemys mawii | reverse complement strand
TTATTCTTTCCTTTCACTTTATTCGTTATGTTCCTATGTGAGACATACTTTCTTTGCTGTTATATTATGGAGTAGAACTATCTACATTTATGTTTATATGGGCATTGTGGCCATTCTTAATAGTTGGGTGTATCATCCAAGTAAGTTGTATTATCTAGCACTGCAAGAAGTACAGTTCTAATTCATGCTACTTTTGATGTGGAGAAGCAAGAAGGACACCCTGTGGCAAAATCTGGAACACTCAGTTTTGCTGCAAATGTTAGATTGATAGAAGCTTTTGCAAATGCATGTGGATATGCATTAATATTTATCCAAGCTGTCATAAATGATTTCACATCATGGTGTTGGGGAACATGGTGCTCATGGCAAAAACTTTAAAATTTAATTATAATATATAATTTTTATGCATAAGAGGCAAATGTCAGGACTTTTTTATTTTGAGTTAAGTTCTGGTCATTTTTAGAAGTATAGCAGCTGCCTACATTACAAAGGAACCATGCATTATGTGAAAGCGTACCAGGTTTAGTGTAATTCAAAGTCAGAAATAGTTTGAAAACAGAATGCACTGTTCATGCCATAGCATATCTGATAGTTCAACACATTTAACACAAATAGTAAACCAGTAATCTAGGTACCATTGTAACCAACATATGAAAATAATTGTGAATGCGACAAAAACTTCTGATCATTGTTTGCACTGTACAAATGAGGTTGTGTGTGCATGTGTGTTCATGTGTATATACATATGAAAACTGTTTTATAGATAAATGGGCTAAGAATTCTATATCTTATTTATTTTGCTAGGCTGCATTGGCAGAGAGTAGTTTACCTTTGCTTAGTAACCCAGGATTGATAAATAACGCATCCAGTGGCTTACTGCAGGCAGTCCATGAAGATCTCAATGGTTCACTGGATCACATTGACAGTAATGGAAATAGCAGTCCGGGCTGCTCTCCTCAGCCTCACATGTAAGTGAGTGGTTAGCAGAGTTTTTAGAAAAAAAATATGCATTTCTTTAAAACTCTGTGTTACTCAAAGCTCCTTGAAGCACAAGTAAGTAAAAGCTAAAACTATATACTTGAAAACTAAACCTTAAAATGGATCCTGAGACCCATTTGTTCACTGGAAGCCTATTTGCTATACAAGTACCATGCTTATGTCCCCTCTGTATAAATAATATTCGTACCGTTTTTTCCTCACTATCAAGCGTATAATATTGGATTCTATGGAAAGATGTATCTGTATGTGCGTGGTCGTTGTCACAGCTCTGGCTGTAAAGTACAGCAAGAATTTTCATGTGAGAGTTAGTTGTAATTTTCACTACAAGTCTCTAAACCATTTATGAACTATAGTGGAGATATTGCCCATTTATATAAACCGTTAAATGCAAAGTTTAACTGTTACCTACAGTTTACATAGAAGCTAGTAAAGTGTAACTTTTTGCCTGTCTTATAAATCAGTTTAATTACATATTCAACTTTAATTACTGGTGCGTCTGTATTGGCAAGGTTTATATGTTATATTTTATGCAAGACTACGATTCCTATTAATATTTAGCAGCTAACTATATCATTAATTACTCTAAAATCTTTCCCCTACCATCTTTTTAATGGAGCTGAGAGAGTGGAAGTATTAAAAATTGATGTATTGTGGATTTCAGAAATGAGTATGAAGCTTTAGAAATGCCTGGCCTTAATCAGTGGTGTCAAATGTAGCAGTTTCTGTTTACTAAATAGTAAAACATGTACCTTGAAGGTATGGTTTCCCAGGTTATTTATATAATAATTAGGAATATGATATCTAAATAGACTTAGATTTAAGTTCACCATAGGATGACTTTTTTAAAATGTATACTGCAATATGTACAGTCATGTTCTCAGTTCTTTCTGTATTTAAAATAGTTGACCTGATTTGCCTTTTTTCATTGTTTTCTCTTTCACATGTTCATGTTTCTTTTAATCTCTAATATAGTGCTGTTTAGCTATATTAGTAATTTAGATTAAGCCCTGTTTTTCTTCTACAATATTATTTGACCTTTAATAGATTAAAGATTTGCTGGGGTGGGGTTGTTTGGTTTTATTTTGATAGATATGTAGATATAGATATCTACATATCACGTAGAAATGTTTATTTACTTTGTATCCAATTACTTTGTTACACATTTACTGCATCGCCTTTGAGAGGGAAAAAACCCACTGTGAACGTTAATGTATTTTATCAGGTTCCAAACCATTACTGTTTCAAAATGGAAAAATTTGTCTTTTGGAAGTGTCTTTAAATGTATTAAATAATACAAAAGAAGTAATAAAACTAGAAGAAGAAGAACATGAATTTATGCTCTTGAGAGTAACACTACTCTAAAACAAGTAAAGTGAGCAATCAGACAAAAGTTTTTATATCCCATGCTTTATGCTATGAACCATGCAGTAGGTAGCTTGAGGCCTTTTACTTTTAGCAGTTCTCCTGAGTATGCTAATGCTCTCTTCCTGTATAAAATGCTAAGACAATAAAACTTTAAAGAGCAAACAAGAGTTAGATCATGTGTGCTAAAAACAGCTATTTTAGGAAGAGAATGACACTTGCTATTAGAGTTGGTTTGTAATCATTTGGTAGATGTGTTTTCGTATATTATTGACATCCTGCATATATCTGGGCATGTATATGGTAGTATTGATATGAGGGTGTTGCATAGACATGGTCATGGTGAAAATATTGCATACGGCACCTACAGTTTGATTATATAAAAGGCCAAAAAGAAACAAATGTTTTGAATGATTGTTATAAACACTAATTGCTCAAAATGCATTTTTTTTAAATAGAGCTAAGAGGATCAACTCTTGAGCTCTGGAGTATTTGGTTGCATCAGGACTATCCACAGTGACTCTTTTGAAAGTCTGCTTCTGCACATTGTTCAGAGCATACAGGTGAATGAACAGATACAGGGATGGATTTAAGCAACAGGTCACAACTTTAGTTATTTAATACTGGTGAGGAGGCCTATATGCCCACCCCTGCCCACATATAAGGCATTCAACTGGGTCCACTGTGGACTTACAGCGCTCCCACCGTATAAGCAACAACCAGTCCATATAACCAATCCACACAGACTTCAGGTCTCCCTTTCTATAGGAACAAGGGTCTAACAACAAAATCCCAGATGCCATGTACTTCTGGGAGCTGGTCTTTTAGTCTTTATCCACATTGAACACTGACTATGGGGGGCACCAGCAATTAGTATTGTCACACCTGCAACTCCACATGTCTTCTGGTGTCACGGGACAAAGTTATTTGGCAGCACTTAATGGGCCAAGAGACACTCAAAAAGCCCAGGAAGAATTTAAATAGACAAGGGGGAGGAGAGAACACAAGAGCTAGTCAGCACAGCTGGTCCTTTCAGTCTGTCCAATGTGAGGCAATCCACCCTAGGAGAAGGGACCTTTTTCTGTCTTACCAAGCACACGCTCTTGCCTCCCCCCACCACACACACACCTTCAAGGCAAAGTGTCTCATCCCTGCTGATCCAATTAACAATGCTTCCTGTTGATGCATGGTGAGCAGGAATTAGTTAAGAGAATCAGGGAACAGAGCGTGGGGAGGACAAGACATCCAGGAGAAACAAGAAAGAGTTAAGAGATTGAAAGAAGAGAAGGAGAGAAACTAAAAGAAATTTAAAAACTCATACTTCATACACAGCTTATTTGATACAGCTTGCTAGTGTTTTAATTGGAAAATTCAAGATACTAGAGAAAATAGAAATTGCTATCTTACTGCCAAAAGCATCCAATTATTTGCAACTATACATATGTTTGTGTTATATTCTGTAGTTGTATCAAATAAATATACTATAGTGGAGCTCTTTGTTTTTGTAGATTCATATTAATTGTTTTAATAGCCCAAATTAACCATGTTATAAACACAATAAAACAGTGCCAGGTGTGTTTATCAGCCAATATTTGCGTGCTTTGGGTATGCATATATTGGCAAACAGATGGATTCTTTGCAGTTTGTAATTACTTATGTGTACGGTATTACGGAATGGAGAAATTATTCAGATCTTCTGATCTGAACTTGCTCCTTCAACTTTGATTTTGAGTAGATCCAAAACTAGAAGGTCACGCTTTCCAATTTTGCCTTAGATAATAAGATGATATAATTTCGCTATTTGCAGGATTCCTTATGCTTCCTAAGTATCGAGAATATCTAAAACATAGCAAATTCTGAGGTAAGGTTATTTAGTTACCTAAGGCAACTGAAATGTTTTGATGATTGACCACCATAGTTTCTCATGGTGATCCAGTAAAAGATTATGTACATCTCATGAAAGCAGCTGATCTGATCTGCAAAATTTCCACCATTTGGACCCAATAACTCCTGACAACAGATTATCAGATTTCAACAGCTTTGAATCCAATCTCTAGAACAATTTAGCTTCAAACCCAGTCTCAAGTGAACTACATATGAACCGTGCCACCTTACCATAAATCTTTTATATACTATAAAATATTTTGAATACTCAGTGTGGATATATGTGCACTGTTCTAGCATTCCAAGTACCTCTAATGCTTTCAGTAATTATCTTTTTATCTAAATCAATATGCCAAAATATTGTTTCTTCCTTCTCTCCTCAAATGTGAAATTACTTTGGTTGTAAGCCCATGATGAACAAGTTTCAGATTTGCAGGGATGCAAGGTAACAGACTTTACATTTTTGCCATTTTTATGTATTAAAAAGCAGTCACTGACTTAGGACTGAATTTTGGCCTTTGAGACAGCTGAATTTGTGGATGGAGGGAAAGAGTAAATATTTTTGTGGCTGATTTATTTAGAAAAGAATGACACCTTTTTGGACTTGCTCAACAGTTTGAATTTTAGGTTGAGGCCTGGATTAGTGGGCAAAGTGCAGATGAGATGGTCAAGGGTTTTTAATAAATATATGTATCATACAGCTCTATCATTTATCACAGGGATCAGCAACCTTGGCACGTGGCACTGCAGGGTAAGCACCATTAGCAGGCCCCACCAGTTTGTTTACTTGCCAATTTGCCAATCATGGCTCCCACTGGCTGCGGTTTGCCGTCCCGGTCCAATGGGGACTGCAAGAAGTGGTGCAGTGCTGGCCGGCAAGTAAACAAATCGGTGGGGCCCGCTAAGGGTCCTTACCCTGCAGTGCCATGTGCCAAGGTTGCCGATCCCTGGTTTATCACATAGTTATAAAAGCGTCCATACATTGTATGTATTTGTTGGATGTACTGTTCATAATACTTGCTGATATCCTGGGTTCAAAAATATCTGTCATGGTAGTATATGTATTTTATGTGTTTGTAGAGAAATATATTTTATGATATTTATTCATGGAGAAAAGCATAGAAGTGGAAAAAACGGGCAGAGTAGGTTACCAGTTTCTTTTAACAGGAACTAATCTAAGAGGCAGTTACTTTATATGTAATTGTACCCCTAAAGTTTTTGAAAGCCTCTGTAAATGGACCAATATATTGATGTAAAGAGCATCAACTTCGCTATTATTCTGACTCTGTATTGATTTTTAAATACAAAAATTTCTGCCAAACTCTGCATTGTTTTCTTACCATGGTTAAAGAAAATTCACATTTGTAAACATATTGCCATTGCCACTCTGGGAGGACAGATAAACACAGCAGACCAGTCTACTTAGTTAAAAGAGGTATTTAGCTACAACTTTATATGACACATGATCACTAATACTGCATAGCAGAAAAGACTGAGGGTGCAACCCTAACCTCCTTGAAGTCACTGGCAAAATTCCCATTGAATTCCATGGGCGAGGATTTCACTCAGTGGCCCTGATCCCCCGTGGGTGGACAGCTGTGCCCACTCAGATCACCACTGGCTTCAATGGAATCTACTCATCAGGGCTTCAGAACTACAGCTGTGTGAAATGTTTCACACAAATAGTTTATTTACTTTTTCTGAAGTCTGTTCTCGACTCTCACTAATATAAGTGCAAAGAGATTCAGACCATGTATGTATATATGCTGAGGTGTAATAAAAACCCAAAATAACTGGAATTTTAAACTAGTTGGATTTCAGGGAATCTGTTATGTTTAAAACGTTTTATAATATGTGAGGCAAGATATGGACAGGACTGCAATAATCAGGCACTGTAGCTACTTTTCATGCCCCAGGTGGATTTTGAAGCATGAAGAAGTCATGTGCCTAGCCATCACAGCAATGTTTTCATATTAGTGTGGGTGTATTCTTGAGTGTAATATGAAACAGAGGCTGGGCAGATTTTTGTGAAAATATAATTTTATTGATATTATTGTCCTCCAGCATTTATGATTTGCCAAAAAGTAAAGCATCAGGGATCATTTTGAATCAACTAACACACAAACTAGACAACAAAATAATGCAATACATACATGTTTAATTCTTTTCGTTATTTAGTTGTTTGCATATTTAGTATTGTCAAACCCACACTTTCAAAAATCATATGACAGGCCAAAATTAATGAGATTATTTTAATACTCCTCATTCTTTTTTTGTGTTCTTTTTATTTGTCTTTGTTTCTTGAATCTTTAGGTTATATTTAAGTCTCAGTTCCAAACTTTTCTTATTTTTAATTAATGTTGAGATTCTCATGAAAAAAATCACGACTCAAGAGTTGGAGCTTTTTAGACAAACGGCACTTGTTGCAAGAGTTATGGTGAAATTGTGAGAGCTGACAGTACTGCATATTCTGTATTCCCGCCGCTCTCAGTATTAGTGTGGAACATTTGTATCTTTGTTTGCTCATAGAAGTTGAGGTCTTATACATCATTGTCAGAGCCCTCAAGATCGTTAATTTCCCCCTAACTTGATACTACATCCTTTATAACATGGCCAACATCCTCCTATTTAAATTTAGATGGATTTGAAAGTCCCTTCGGAGTCAGTGAACACAGGTCCTTAATTGATCAGAGGGATCTTTATTGAGCCAACTTCATGCTCTTACTTCCTCTACCTCCATGAGAGCTAGTGTTGCCTGTTCAGTAGTGCCTAGCAAGGAGCAGAATGCAGTTGGAAATCAAATTCAGTTCTCTGCCTGTTCTTGTGTCTTTCTATTGGATTGGTTGGCCACATCCCTGTGACTTTATCTATCAGTACACTGGCATGGTTCACTGTGAGTTAATGCCAGAAAACTTTATATATCTGTTGGACATGTGTATTTATATTGGCCAATGGCATTGAATATCAAATATTCACGATGAATATCAAATGACATTCCATTTAACTGTAGATTTGAGAGACGAAGGAAAATTTCAAGTTTTAAGTTGTCCACAGGAATTTTATAAAAAGAAATTAGTTACCAGGTTTCTATGAAAAATTGAAAAACTGAAAAAAAAATATGCAGTTCCTGAATAGGGGATAATGAACTGTTATGTCATTCCTACAATTCCCACTGCTGCCAGTTGAAGAAGGCAGAAAGTTGACAAATGAGGATGGGGAAATAAGTATCCTACCATTCGGGGTTTCGTGGGAGAGAGTTGCCATCACTTTCTCTCCCACCCATTTCATTAAAGCATGATGAGAGTGTAAACAATCCCATTGAAGTAACAGTCTGAATTCACTCATGAAAAGAGTCTGCTTCTTAAGAGCAAATCCATACTCTTGGAGCTAGTGGACTTAATATCAGTAGGATTTTCTAGAATTTGAATCATTTATTGGTCTTAAAATAGCAAGTAGAAAATAAAAGTCAGGTGTTCTTAAAAAGTGTATTCGGATAGGCAGTCCAGTAGACTATCATTCCCATTTAACATTATTCTAGTACCTATTTCATTTTAGGATTTAAATTATTTTCACCCACTTGCATAGACCAGACCCTTTTATATCTCTTTTCTGGGAAGGTTATGTTTGGATTCTGTGAGGAAAGAGGATAAAAATTTGCTGTAATGGAAGAGAATAAGGATTGAAGCTCAGTTAAATTAGCAATTTGAGCATACTCCAGTACAGTCAGCTTTCTGCCTCCTCCAGTTCTGCCGTGTGAAAGAAAAGGAGTTTCAGCTGCGCACGGTTTCAGTCAACCTTCCCCTTTGTGTTCTGCCATCGATTCCCCATCCTACCCCTTTTACTTTTACCACTTTTGCCCAGAATGGATCTTTTCTTTTTGCAGATCCATCTGCATAAACCTCAAAGTTTTAGTTTTTCAAACTTTTTTTTAACCTTTAAATTTTATTCCCAGAGGCAAATGTGATTATTCTGCTCTAAGATCATTTCACTTTTGAGGTGCTTCAGTTTGAAAGCATTCCATTGTTAGGTCGTTCCCATATCTGATTATTCCAGTCCCCTACTGTTATGCTTTCACACTACTTACAGTAGGTTACCTATCATTCCACTTTCAATCACTTTCATTCCCTTGTTTCTTTAACTTCATAATATTCCAATCCGCTGTCTTTCCATTTTTTATATCATTACATTGTCCCATCTGATGATCCGTCTCCATTTACTTTGGAGGCTTGCTTTGTTTCAGGGGATCTCTCTGATGCAAGTCTCTCATTCACTGTATGAAACTTGATATAGAATATAAGGAAATAAACTATGGAAGCACTTCAATTAATAGAGATATATCAAGCCTTTATGAAATAGGTGAGAAACATGTAATTGAGCTGGTGAAGGTTTAGGCAGTGCAGGATATCCTACTCATCAGAACTGTTTCGCCTAATAATATAATATATTAATGCCTGTTGAAAATTTCATTTCACATTCTTATCCATTAGCCTAGTAAAAGGTTGGAAAATAATGGGCAAATACACTTTATGACAATAACTATTGTATTTTTCCCCCTTTATAGTTGATTTTAGTTTGAAATTGAAAGAGTACCGCCTAAAGAATTCATAGAATCTTAAAGTTTGTGGTTGACCTTTTATCTCATCATATTCAAATATAGGATCTGTCTGTGAGCATTTGAAATTGTAGTGGTTCTATCTCCCACTGCCAAGCATTTGGAAGTGTCAGGCAAATCGAGTGAGTGCCATGTTCCATCTTACTGTGTTCATACCATTTAAGTCTACTATTTTTGCTGATGTTTTGGATCATGTTACAATAAGTTACGTTTGGAGCAGTCACTTTGCCGTCGTAAAGTTTGTGCAGTGTGTAACACGTGAAAACCACTGGAAACAGTAAATAATCAAATTTTGATCATTAAAATATTTCTCTTCTCTATCTTGATATTGATATTGTTAATCGCCTGTAATGTTTCCCTATAACTTTATATTCTCCTACTTACCATTTTTATATTGTTTTACTTTATATTTCATTTAATCTTCTCACATGCTGCTACTCTGCTCATCAATTTTCTGATCTTTCTAGACTCATGCTCTTGTACTTTAAAATCATTCCAGCCCTTTGACTTTTCTTATTTACTTGTTTAAATGTTATATGTCTTACCCAGGATCAACAGTTGCTATTTCTTTTTCACATTACTCCAACTCCAGTTGTTGCACATACACAGTTAAGTCTGCTTTTTCTTGACTAAAAGATCACTCCAGAAATATAGTCACTTCAAACAGAAGTGTGTCAGATCCCCATAGCATGGTGTTGTGGAAATATGTAGGAAACTATGGGATTTTTTTGCGGAGTCTTTGGGTCTTTTCAGTGAAGTAGATGCTTTGCTGAAAACTTTTTGTCACTTCTGCTGTAAATTCTCAGCTTTTGGACAAGGTTTTCATGTTTTTCACTAAATGGTTCTATATAGGAATGTGCTATCTTTTAAGTTTACTATGTATATTATATGCTTAAAATAGATATGTCTAAATATGCACATGCAAACTCCCCTGCAGTGCAGTTTTATAGTTTTTAAAAAATTTAGAACATGGGAGTTGCCTGTCTTTTACAAGAGCACTAAAACTCAAGCAGTAATTTTTGCTAGTAAGGATGCTTTATTCACTATACCAAGACTGCAGAAACAATTTTGGTTCCATCAACCTTTGATGTTGGGCTTTATTGTTGGAGTAACTTTAATGTTATAGGCCCAGATTCCTAAAAGTGACTACTCTTTTTCTAGGTGCAGTACAGTGAGTGCAAAAATTTGCCTCTACATTTTTGTGTCATCACTGAATTGCAGATCGAAGTCTTTGTAGTTGCACAGTTCACTACATGTTTATGCACATGTAAGCCATCTCACTGGTAGGTTGCTGGCCATCCAGTTGCTAATATTTATACTAACACTTAATACGAGTGCATATTTTCACATACATTCCCCAAATAGATTGAGGTCCATCTTAAAATCTAGGCCATCATATGTTAGAAGGATAAATACATTGTTTAATTTTTTAGCACATGTCAAACTCTAGGCACTTCACAAATAATAAAAAGCTGAAAACTTTCATTCACAATTTTAATTCTTTAATAAGTTTATAGAACAGCCTCGTCTCAATGTACAATCCCATATGTGCAGAGCATATTAAAGTAATTCAATCTGAAATTGACAAAAGTATGCATTGTTGTCAAGTCTGTATCAAAAAGGAGAATTCACAACCTTACTTCAGGGTGAAGATTGAAAAAAGTGCTCTTGGCTTCCAGGAGCAGCCCAAGATTTAAAGCAACATGTTGATTACAAACATGTAATGCAAATGCCTGATGCGCTCCCTCAGTTTGGGCTGCAAAGACATACTTCAGCTTTTTTGACTGCTTCCACCAATCAGCATTATTAAACTCTTTGTTGTTTTGCATCAAAGACAGTAGGCTACTGTCTTTGGTGCAAAAGAACAAAGAGTTTAATAATATGCTCTGAGTCTCTCATTCCACTACACCAGACCAGTACAGATTTGATGATGACTTAAAGCCCATGTTTTATGTATAGTATCACATGTCCTTTCACATACCTGTCCAGCAGCCTCAAATACACTTTGGACAGACCGGGTAACAGAATAGATCGAATCAGTTCGCTATATGAGAGAATACTCAAGGTAAAAGAGAGCAATTGCCCAAAATTACCCTTTGGGATATTTTGAAAACAAAAGTCTTTCTCTCGGGAAATACGAACATTCTCGAACTCAGTTCTTCTCAAATTCTTTTCTCTCCATATTTTTCATGCTTTCTTTTTTTTTTTTTTTTTTTGGTTTGTGTGGGGGGTCCTATTTATTATTTCAACTGTGTTATCTATGACCTTCTCAAATGCTTGTACTCTGTGATGTATTTAGCATGTGCAGAACTTTTCTCATATCATGACCATATCACCTCATCCACAAGTGACTTGACTGTCTCAATCTATTTTAGGATCCAATATCAATTTAACCTCATTTGACTCTGTATGGACCTGCTGTGCCCTATCCTGGGAACATTATATCTGTGTACTCCCATTCTCTTCTGTGATCACCTAGCCCCAATGTCTTGATGCATCCACACAATCTTGCTATCACTGATAGCCGAGGCTTCTCCTCTGCAGATCTCTTGTCTAAAACAGCCTATCACTCTTTGCCTCATAGAATAACCTTACCATACATTAAGTGGTGGTAGCCATTGTCTGGCTTGTAGAAGAAGGTATGTGGCATCTTTAAGGGTTAGATAGCCAGAGTGTGACTTGTTGCAGCAGCTTCAAACCATGTCATAGTGGATATGCTCACCCATTTCTTTCAGATGACACGAAGAGAGAACGACTGCCAGGTTTGGCCATGATTAGCTGTGAGCATTATGCTTGTCATACTTTTCTGGAACTGGGACAAATTCTTTTCCTTCACTGCCAGATTGGCCAAGATGAGTCCAGGATGGAGGTGGAGGGAGTCACTTTCCCCACCATGAGTTGAGAGCTTAGTTGAGGTGAACATGAAACAGGTTAAACTATGATGTAACAACTCAGTATATAAGAGTGGGACAGATGTCCAGTACAGATACTCTGTAGGGAAGGGATAGGATGGTCAGATAACAATGGATTGGTAAAGGAGGAGTTCTTTAAAGGAGTGGAAAAAGGGTGGTCAGGGCTCCTATGACTGGTATGGCAGGGACCCAGCCCCTCCCTCCACTTTATAGACTCTCTTTTCAGGGGTGGAGGTGGCAAGGTCCCATCAGCAGTTTGGCTTGGGACCAGGATGGACAAAGGGGGAAGGCCTCCCCCAGGAATATGTCAGTGATTATGGAATTACCTGCACCATACACCTTTATCTACTGAGTACTCCCTGGCACTTAGAAATAAAGTTAAACCACATCCAGTGTCTCCTCTCTATCACCTGGCATAGCTTGACAATTTCTCTTCTTCTCAAATCTAGCTGAAAACCTTTCTTTTCATTTTTGATTTACTTCTTACTTTTCTCCCCTTCTGTTCATTTTTTAAAAATTAACCTTATCATTATTTATTGTTATTGTTTATTATTGTAGTACCTATGAGCCCCAGTCATGGGCCAGGAGGCCTACTGAATCAGGTACAAACACAGAACAAAGACACTCCCTGCCTCAGAGAACATGAAAATGAAATAATTATTTTATTATTTAGCTCTGAAAAACATCTTGGGGTGCAGGATGCAGCTTGTATGAAAGAAAGTATAAATCAATTTGTATTTTATTTATACTACTACCTGTAAACAAAAGCAACAAACATATTTAGAATAGTGATTAGGTTGTTTATTGAGGTTCTTGACACACTTACCTGTGCTTGTTGGACTGGCCCTTCCTTTTACTTTGTGTGCAGTAAAATGGGTTACTGATACCAAAGAAATATATTGAAACAAGAACTGATGATAGTATATAGATAATGTCCTTTTATTACATTTGTACATTTTTATTAATACAGCCCAAATCTTCAAAGGGATGGATGCAGTTTTATGCCAAAGCATTTGAGTTGCAATCAATGCAATTTAGAATATACATTTTGGTTTTTTTCAGACTCAGACAGATATTTACAAACCATAATGCAATAATGTACAGTGTATTGAACAGTAATGTTTCATTCAAGATATAATCTGGGTACTGACCCCACTATTAAACTTGAACTGCTCTATGATCAATGATCACCAAATTCAAAGGCCTCTTCTCCTCTTTGCTCTCTCTGTTCTTTTCATTACAATTGATCCTTGCTTCTTGTAAGCAATTTCTCTTTTCTGTTCTTGGGAGATTTTGCTTTTTTTCCTTCAGTCTCTCTAAATTCAGAGTTCTCCCTTCACACACCCTTTGTTGGGCTCCTCAGGGCCATGTCCTAGATCCCACTGCTTTAAGTTTAAGCTACTATCCCTAAACTTCAAGGCTTCGCACAACTATTTCCATACTTATCTCTGATTTTTCTGGACTAATGGCATCCTAAACACAGGTACTTCCATATTGTTATCTGAAAACTGGAATACAGTTGTGGGCCACAAGTATGTAGATGTAAGTTGGCTCTAGCACTAAAAATATTGCCAGCTGTTCAGCTCAAGGACTCTGTCTTTGTATATGTTTGCACAATGGCTGAGAAATGATCATTTAATTCCTTTTCCTTGGTTTCTATCACTGAACCGATTTCATCAGTGACTTAACTTTATTTCTTACCTTAGAACTCCTTAGTTTATTTAAAGTCCGTCCTCAGCAGCTATTATCAAAGGTTTATTGAAGGTCAAAATAAATATTTACCAGACAATATTTAAGACAACTTAAATAATTCTAACTGGAGAACACAATTATTCTTCAAAGAAACAATTCTAGTCTGTCCCTATCATATTCTGCTTATCTAGATGTTGTATAGTTATCATTTCAAATATTTTACTTGGTAGCAATGTAAAATTTACTGGCCTGTAGTTTCCAAAATTACCCACAGTGCATTTTTAAAGGAATAAAACATAGAAAAAATGAAAAAAAATCTGGATTATCCATCTCCCCCAACCTCCTCTCATTCTCTCATGAAGTCTAATGTAATTAAGCTAGCTTAGTTTCTGTTCAATATCCTTATCCTCCTTGGTTGCTCTCTTTATTCCCAAGTAGTCTAGCAAACCATTAACTGTCTTGTAGGTTTCCTGGCCTGAAGTTAAGAGGAGTTTTGCCTCTGACTTCAGTGGAGCCAGAATTCCACTCTAAGAATTTATCTTCATTTCTTTGATTTGCTGTTCTTCAGATCTCCCCTGAAACCTTCTAGTTTCCATCTACATTTTATTGTGGTAGCCCACAGACTCTTTTTTCACCATTCCATTTCATTAGGATCTCCTGTTCCAAAAAAAGTAAGGACTTCTCCCAGACTTGGAATCTTTTAATATGACCACTTAGTATTTCAGATCACTTGTTCAGCTTGCTAAATTAGTTAGACTGTAAGCTAAGCTTTTTATCTACCTAACACAAATTGGAAAATATGTTCTCTGTCATGGCAGAAATATTTGGGAATGCCTGTTATCCAGTAAGTTTGTAAGTAATTTTGTAAAGGGGTAGCATTTAGAAGCACAATATCTGAATATTCCCTGCTATCTATGGAACAATAATTTATTTTCCTAAAGATATAGAGGATAAAGATAAAATTGTAATTCCTTTCTGTTTCTTTCTTTTGGGATTTCTAGTATTAAGCTGCCTTCTTGGTTATCTTTTCCTCCATTTGAGGACCCTTTGTATTGCTTGTGTCTTATTTATTTCATTAAAATAATATTATACATCATGGTCACTTCAGCTTTCAGTGTTCAGTGAATGGCAAGCGCTCGCTATCAATATCCACCCTCTCCACCCACACCCCCCACAGATACATTAGCACACATACTATCTTCTTCTGTCTGAAGTCATGCTAGAATTTCACATCTAGTTAGTTGCTCTGGGGTCTGGGCTTTAACCTAATCCTTCCATTTGCCAAATCTAGATGCAAAACTACCTTGTAGCAAAGTGGTGGCACCCTTCTATCAACTCCAGTTATATTCGGTATTAGAACACTGCATAAGGCTGCTGAAATTTTGCTGATTTTGTGTGGTATATGCTGCTCATTCCTTCCTTCTGGGATGTAAGGGAGGTAGGAGTGGCTCTCTGGAGATAGAGTAACTAGAGATATCCTGAAGTGAAACCCTAGAGCCAAACAAGCTCAAGGAGGGAGGCTACTTGAATTTTACATTGTGTTATTGTTTTTGGATTACCAACAAAGCCAAATTCCAAGAATGGTGAAGTTTTGGATACTAACTCAGGGTCTGGGATGTTCTGTGGATAATAGAGAGGGACTCAGTCCATTCACCTACTTTTTTTATGGAGGTTAGCTAGTGAGAAGCTTTATGTAAATGATCGGTCATTTATAGATGGATAATGGCGGACTTTGTAATTCTTTCCAGAGGGATCTATTTGACTTTCTTTTTGTTGCAACTAATTTTGAAAGTAGTGATGATTAGAAACTCGCCGTTAGGTGTGAAGAGCATTGTGTTTTTCAGTTTTCAATACTGGAGGTACAAAATGTGGAAGATACTGTGGAGGTTGGTGAAGTACGAATATCAGAATGATCATTTGGGCCTTGGTGGATATTAAAAATTAACCAAATGGATAGTAGAGACTTCCTTTTCTATGTAAAAAGGAAATCAAGTCTCTAATCCTGTTGTTGTGTGCAAAGATAGTCATCAAAATATATAAACTCATCCCTGACCCACTGCTCTCCTGCTTGACGAACCACAAACAACAGATAGAGATCCTAACTCAATTATCTGCTACTGGCAGCCAGTGTCTTCTCCTACCTTTTTTCCTCTGCCTGCTTCTACCCCTCTAATGTGGCACTACAGGGGACAGGTATCACTGGAATCATCATTCCATGTGCTCTCCCCTCAGATATCTGCTCTTCACTTCAGAGGCTGTGCCAGTAGGAGAAACTATTACACCTCTCCCTCAATCCCTGCACCAGTGCCACTCCCCACTCCTCTCTGGTATAATTGAATGTCTGTGGAGGTGGGTGGAGAGGGGGGTGAAATGTCACTAAAAGGAATTTCTGAATGCCAAGGAGACTTCAGGGAATTCCTCCAAACTATGCTTGTGGGAAGGAGAGATTGCTTTTGCTCATTTCATCTTAGCACAATGGGGATTCTTCAGAAAAAGCAGTTTGGGAAGCCCACTGAGAAAAGCCTCCATTAAGGACCCAGGCTTCTTCGATGGTGGCATCTTCAACCTTTATCCCACAGGAAAATGTGATGATAATTCAGCTCCTTGCATAGTGAAGGCAGGAAGTGAGCAGTAAAATCTTCACACATCCCTTCACCCCACTCTACCTGAGGGGAAGCCAGTGACTACAGAATCTTCATCCCTTTCCTGCATAAGACAAGTAACAAAATTGTACATGGAACATTTTCCTTAGCAGTAATGGTGCTTTAATTTTGTCCATGGGTGGGAGGAGGAGAGGAGCAGGCAAGGGGATTCATGCTGTTCAAGGAAAAAAGGAGATTCGTGGATTCTGTGAGCTTCCCAAATGCCATTACAAAACTATTAACTTTTGCTCACATAATATTTAGCATGCTTCCTTCCCTTCTCCAATATATGGACAAACAGCACAATGACCATGTACACACAACCATCCTGTCCCTCGAAATAAGAAAATGTAATAAAATACCATGCTTGTTCCTACAAAGTTGATAAACCATTCAGGGACAATGTAAAGTATTTATCAGGCATGGATTCCTAGGAGACCCAGGCTTTGTCTCCATAAACTCACTGAGGCATGCATACTACTTATATTCTAAACCTGAACCAGTTGGATAAAAAGATAATTATAAAATACATAGGGTCGCTTTGTGGATCTGGAGCTGACCCTGGCAAGTTGAAGGCCTAAGAAATCCATGTAATTTTGAAGAAATGCGAGTGCAGGTCTAGCATGAAAGAGACAAAAATATGCTAATAAACACATCTGTAATCTAGGTTATATATTTGGTGGAAAATAAACGACTCCCTAGAAGAATCTAAAGAGATTCTCAGTCACAAAAAAACGTAGTTAAACTGAAGGGAAGGCTCTTACTTCTGTATGTGTCAATAGATTAAAAGGGTGAGCTCTTATAGAATATTTGAGGTAAACAAACAAATTATTGGAAAATCAAGACATTTTTGGTTAAGGTAAAAATGGAAATAACAAACAACAAAGTATGGAAATGCAGAGTTAGGGAACTCCCTGCTGTCTTGTCAATTCAGGGTAAATTGGAGGATAGTAAATATGAAGTGGTGGATGTTACAATGTAGAAATACATCTATTACGATAGTTTATTGGGAGTATGTGGCTCATAAGGCTGTTTCAGAATTTTGGATCACAGTGTCTCATAATTTTGGGTGAGGGCAGAGTTAAGGTTGTGTAGGGGTATTTAATTCTGCATATCTTCTAACTTGTTTCTGCTATATTACTTTAACAGAAAATATCCTCTTCAAAAATTTTCCCTATTAAACTATGTATAGCTACAACTTGGCCTTCAGTTTAATCCAGATTTTCCTCTGCAGGTGTAATCTTGTGAGAGAGTAAGTATAGAACAAGTATATGAGACTTTCTGCCTGATTTCAATCTCTTTTTCATTTTTTGTTACTGACAGATGAATCCAGTGGCTCTTCTTTTATGTTTTTGTATTATTATATTTAGTTCTCTAATACTATTGTGATTTTGGCTGCGTAGTTCCAGCAACATTAGCAGTTGGCACATGTACTCTAATATTTTAGGCATATTCTGGCATCATGTACTCAACCATTTTAATTTGAACTGCATTTGAAATATTTTAATTACACTACACAAAACGCTACAGAGGGTATGTCAGGCCTTCCAGACCCAGCAGGTTCCAGCTGGGTACCAGACCCAGCACTTCGTTTGCCTTCCTCCACATGACGGGGAAAACAGTATTTTGGAGAAGCTTATAGGGGCTAGATTCTGGAAATCTCTAGACACTTTCCCCAAAAGCAACCAGCTAAAAACACACGGACATCACAGAGCTGAAATCTAACTGGGTGTGGTTGTGCTTACACGTAATCAGGTGTTTTGGATGGCATGACTCTCCACATGGATCATTATTAGTCTCTTTTCTGGTGAGAGACAAGAAGTTGGGTGAGGTAGTATCTTTTATTGGACCAACTTTTGATGATGAGATGTGAGAGACAAATTTTCAAGCTACACATAGCTCTTTCTCGGGTCTTTCCTAGTGAACAGACAGAAGAGAATTTGAGAGAGGGACTAGTTCTTGTTACGTTAGCTAGTGCTTAGATTTCCTACATGACAAATACTTCTGTACTGCTTCCAAGAAGCTGCAGAGATGAATGGAAACTCCTTAGAATGACTCAGGTTTTTCTCTCAGCCTTTCTCTGCAGAGTCCCACAAAGTTCATACTATTCGTCCTCATTTTATTTAGCTTGTAATATGAAGCCACTCGGAGAATTGGTGAACCAGCAGTGCTCAATTCTACATCTAATTTATATCAAATGATAAAGAGTACCATCTCCCAGTTCTCTGAATGCCTTGTTGAAGTCAGCCTTTGAATGAAGAGCTACCGGCTAAATCTGAACCCAAGCAAGATTGAGTTGATGCTGGTAACAACATCCCCCTGCCATCCAGGTCATCCCTTGCTAGAACATCCCCCTGCCATCCAGGTCATCTGCATTCAGATTAAATCTAAACTTTGGTAGTCGGTAATCAGTGCTATGAGATGCCTAAATATCCAAGGTGATAAAAAATGGTGACCTCCAAACTTGATTATTGCAGCATATATCTAGGAATAGTAACACACACAGGTGCACAGACACAAACCTTCAGCTTATATGAAATAATGCACAACATCTGCTTGGCTACACAAGTCCCTTTGAACACATCATCCCAGTGCTCCATTCTCTGCATTGCTGCTGACCATTGAATACAGGGCCAAGTTCAAGGTCATTGTTCTCTATTCTGTGGTCTCTATGCAGTTGGCCTACTGGGAGACTGCTTGCCATTCCGTGACGTCCCTCAACACTTTCTACAGTATTGTTCCACCAGATCAATGAAGATTTTGGGTGCAGGTGGGAGCACTTTCACAGGAACCAGACCTAAACTACGGAGCTTATTCCACTGAGAATTATAGAAAGGCTGCAGCACTCTCTACTTCCAGAATTAAATGCAAAGCAAACAATTTCTTCTGCAAGCTGGGAAGGAAGAAGACGACGTAAATGGTTGTTGTTAATTCAATTTTTTGATACTTAGGAAGTATTCCGTTACTACAGTGGTTGAGATATATTAATGCATAGCTAGAGTGTTAGAAAGGGGCTTTGACTTACTCTTTTTTTCAAAGCAAGTAATATTTTCTATTTAGAGCCTGGAGTGAGCACTTCAGTTTCCATTAACATGATCTGCACCTAGTTTACTGTAACTACTTGTTCTTTATTGGCCTGCTTCTCCATGTGCTGTTGTGCTGAATGGAGTATCCCCTTACATTAAAACTGATTTGACTTGAATCCTCTGTAGAAAACATGCTATCCGTAATTGAGAATATTGGATCAAGTATCTTTTCTCTTCGTTAACACCATCTCAACTATATTTAATTAAGAATTCATGTACAAGGTTATAGAAACTGGTTGTTTTCTTGTCAGCAACAGCACACATGTTCTAGTGTTTAAAAGTTGAATGGACCATATGTTCTGATGCGCTTGCTTTTCATTATTGTATCAGACATTTGAACAGGTGTTACCAAGGCAGGGCCACTCTAATCTTGGACAAACCTCAAGAGACTGGTGCAGTTCACATACAAATTATAAATGTGGTTGATCTCTGAACTTTAAGCAGCTACTTCATATGATCCCTTCCCTTCCCTATAGTGACCTAAACCCTTCTCCCCACCACACATGCGCGCGCGCGCGCACACACACACACACAAACCCCAGTCCCGCCACTGCCAGTTCTTCCCTCTTCCATATGCCTTCAACAATCTTCAGTCATCTGTTGCAGGTGTTAACTACTGGTCTGCTGAGCCCTAGTTATTACCGCAGTTAAATATAATGAATCATGGTAATTCCTCAATGTACTGTCCCTCAGGATGTGATAAATATTTGAGAATCTGAGGATTGAAAGTTGTAGCACCCCATGATCCACAAGAGGGGGTGCACTGATCCAAAAGAGGGGGTGCACTTTCCAGTATATCTGGGAGGCATATAGAGAAGAAAGCTTAAGGTCTCTATAGTGGTTCTGTACAGGGAATTGGCAGACCGAGGGTAGTCACAGAGATGGAAGAAGCTCTGTATTCTGGGAATTATGAGAGGAAGATAGCAGTGTGCTGAGGTAAGCAGGTTACTAGTTCGAGCCAGTGGAATGACTCTAATCAACAAAAATGAATCTTCTAAAAATCTTAGGTTCTGAGAAAAGATTGAGATTCAAGTCAATTTTGCTGTTCTAACAGTAGATTCATCCATTTCTAGGCAGATGACCTGTGGGAATAGCTGATATTTATCTGCTCACTTATTTATATCTTTAAAACAATAATAATAATCTCACTTGAAATAAGTTTTTGGTGAAATAACATGCAGCCAGGTGTAAGAAATCAATAAACTATGAAATGTTGTTAGGCCTGCTTTCAGTAACACGATTATTAATGGCATGATAGGAGTCTTTGACGTTCAGTGGGATCAAAGCCTTCTTTAAAGTTCATATTTCAACAATCTGGTAACACTTTGTGTGAATACACTTTTCATTGTGAATTCTTTTACAGCATGTTCCCATTCTTTACCACAGTGGTTATATATGATGTGAACAAAATAAAATGTTTTTATACCAGATTCAGAATACAAAATACCATCTTACTTTTTAAATTCTACTTGCGTCATGCAATGAGCATTTATTTTGGATCTGTAATGTTTGCAATGAAAACCCTCAAGATAAACAATTATAGGGCAATCAGTAGCTGATGTGCAAATCTTAGTAAATTGGTAAGTTTTGTTTTGGATTTTAAGGGTGACAAAAAATTGTGAATTAAATTTCTAGGAACGGTGCTAGATTAATAGCACTGTGGATTGATATTGTCTGTTCATTCTCAAAAATGCTAAAACACAGGTCCAGAAATGTATGTTTTGCTGCACCCCCACCCTCATCAGCATGCTTCAGCCTAGAGACCCTAAAGGGGAACTTCGAGGGTTGGGAGGGGAGTTAGTCTCCTTGACTGATACATTTCTTGTTCTTTCCGCTTTGACTTCCATCCAGGGTGTCAATTATGGTAGTGGTCTGTGTTTTTAACTAGTGAGAAATATGCAAAGATCACCAAAACATTTCATACAAGCCACAGAACCACGATCTGGTTATAACAGTTTTCATTCACTAATGTTCTGGGCCATTGTATAATTTGCAATTTAAAATAAATGTTTCTATCTCCCATTCCCAATCCCATGAGCCATCCATTACCTCATTATGTAGTACATCAGATAATCTTGAAACTGGCCAAGTAACAAAAGAACACATTTAATAGTATCCAAAAGGTTGAAGAAGAAGAATTATAATACGTTATGAAGTAAGTGTGCATTTTTAAAGCTCACTTCTGCTTTGTACATATCTTTTTAGCTGTGCAATGTCTGCATTCCCAACAATGGAGTGCCATAAAGGGGAGCAGGACAGTCCCCAGAGGCAGCTGTAAGCTCAAGATGGCATTATATCAGTATTAAAAGGTTTTGTTGATTTTTCTTGTATAAACCTCTATTTGTAGGCATTTATCACTGTGTTCCACTCTGAAAGTTGACATGCAAAATACAAAATTAAAAAGTTACTATTCGATTCCTGTAACTTAAAAAAAAATACCAAGTCAAAATGACACTTCTTTAAAAGGCACTTAAATCTCTGTGCACATGATGAACCATAATACTCAAAGAGAAAATAAAATACTCTTATTCAGTCTAGAAATCTGAGATGTAAGTGTCCCATGTGGCAGAAAGCCCACTTTGAAGGTGGTTGTAGTGGCACATGCCACCTGTAATTCTTGCTCCACCAAGCAACATAGATGTTAAATAAGATGCAGCAGGTTTGGTGGGGCATCATCAGGACTCCCAAGAGTGAATCTCCCAGCAGCATTCTTCTACTGTAGAGTTCTGGCTTTAGTTTAAAGCTATGCTCCTCTCACAGAAGCTTTATGGATGGCTTCAGTGCAGACATGAATAATTTCATTCTAGCACAGTGATGAAGCCCCCAGACAAGTTGTCCTTCTTGATACACCAGATAGAAGTTGGGCACGCGCACTGTCTTTTTGCCTGCATGTGTACAACAGGTCCATACAGTGTATTAATACTTTGGTGGTGGTGTTGTAGTAGGTCAATAATGGGTTTTCAAGATAGATAGTAAAAGCCCTAAATATTCTGTGGTCTATTTATAGCCCACATCAGACCTTTTCCAGTTTTTTTTCTTCAACATTTAAAAAAATGTAGCAACTGAGACCCCAAGGTTTACATAGCACTAAAGATGTGATTTAATTCAAAAATCTAAATAAATTAAGAGCTGTGCGGCACTAGCTACTTGGTGCCCCCAATGCCTCTTAAAGACTCTGGGAGATGAGAAAGTTCATCACCTCATAAACATGACTAGTGCATTGCAAAATTAAACCCTAAGAGTCCAGGATGGAACTCAGTTCTTAATTCATCATGTTGGACTTAGGTTTTGCAAGGGTCATCAAATGGTATATGGTGCTGTTATAGTGGTTTTATATTATTTTATAACTATCATAATTAAAAGATCTACCTATCATGTACTGCAATTAGTTCCCATGGTAAGTATCAAAAAATCCTGTGTGATAGCTGTTGGTAAATATTGGCTTTATATGTTTTACTTATGCTGTACTACCTACCCCCTGTGAGAAACTTTAATAATGGCCTCAGGTTGACACTGTTTCCTTTTATAAATTATGAATTTTCATAATATTTGAACCAAACTCAACTTTTGTGCCTACAATGCCAACAATAATTTGGCTCATCAAATGTATTTTCTTGTTTCATTTTTGTGTTTGTTTAAATGTATGTTCTAGTAGTATTTCATTTTTATAGTCTGTTAATAGTAATGGAATCTAAAGTTATTCTTCTTTAATTCAAAGGCAAATAGTAAGCATACCATGGTGGCAATATCCAGAATGGACAGCATCAGAATGGTGATTCTTTTAAAACACTGAGTACAATAATTTTGTTTTACCAAGTATTTACAAACAATGTGTCCCTTTTTCATCCAGGTATTTAATGTTTTACTCAGGCATATTATCTATCTATCTATCTATCTATCTATCTATCTATCTAGTCTAAATGCAAAACCTTTTTCTAATAGGATCTTTTTTCTTTGCTTTGAGAATAGTTGTGCATATGTATTAATATACCTAGAGGTAGGTTCATAAAAACTATTAATAACACAAAAATTAAAAACTTAGAACAACATCATGACATCAGTTTTTAAACACAACTCCCCCTGGAGAATGTAATTTTCTTCTGACAGTACACTGTTTATTCTATATTCTATATTAGTTATATATTAGAAACTTGTAATTCTTATTAGATCATATATTAGTAGTCCAGAAAGTCTGCTAAACAATCAGTGGGGTCACTGGACAATCAAGGTGCTAAAGGAGCACTGAAGGAAGACAAGGCCATTGTGGAGAAGCTAAATGCATTTTTTGCATTGGTCTTCACTTCAGAGGTTGTGAAGGACACCTGAGCCATTATTTTTGGGTGACAAATCTGAGGAACTGTTCCAGACTGAGAGGTTTCAGAGCAGTAGCCATGTTAGTCTGTGTCAGCAAAAACAATGAGGCGTCCCTGTGGCACCTTAGACACTAACAAATTTATTTGGGCATAAGCTTTTGTGGGCATGGAGATGCATGGTGTGGAAAATTCAGTAGGTTGGTATAAATACACATGTGAGTAGGGGAAATTTTGCAACAAATTAATAAATTAAATTGTAATAAGTCACCAGGACCAGATGTTATTCATCCAAGAGTTCAGAAAGAACTAAAATATGAAACAGTAGAACTAACTGAAGTATGTAGCCTATCACTTAAATTAGTTTTTGTACTAGAGGTCTGGAGGATAGCTAATGTGATGCCAATTATTAAAAATGGCTCCAGATGATATCTTGCAAATTACAGACCAGTAAGCCTAACTTCAGAACCAAGCAAATTGGTTGAAATTATAGTAAAGACCAGAATTATCAGACACGTGGCTGAACACAATTTGCTGGGGGAAGAGTCAACACAGTTTTGTGAAGGGAAATCATGCCTCAACAATCTATTAGTATTCTTTGAGAAGGTCAACAAATGTGGACAAGGGTAATCCAGTGGAAATAGCGTACTTGGACTTTTCTGAAAGCCTTTGACAGGGTCCCTCACCCATGGCTCTTAAGCAAAGTAAGTAGTCATGGAATAAGAGAGGAGGTCCTCTCATTTAGCAGTAACTAGTTAAAAGATAGGAAACAAAGGATAGGAATAAATGGTCAGTTTTCAGAAAGGAGAGAGGGAGAAAGCAGAGTCTGCCAGGGATCTGGACTGTTCAACATATTCATAAATGATCTGGAAAAAGGGGTAAACAGTGAGGTGGCAAATTTTGCAGCAGATACAAAATTGGTCAGATTGGATAAGGCCAGGTCTACACTGGGGGGAGGGTCGTCGATCTAAGATACGCAAATTCAGCTACGCAACTAGCGTAGCTGAAATCGACATATTTTAGTTCAACTTATCTCGGCATCCTCACACCAGTTAGTCAACCACTGCCGCTTCCCCATTGACTCCACTTCCACCTCTTGTGTTGGTGAAGTTCCAGAGTCTATGAGGCGAGCGCTCAAGGATCGATTTATCACATCAGCACTAGGCACAATAAATCAATCCCTGATAGCTTGATCACTAACTGCCAATCCGGTGAGTAGTGTAGACAAGGCCTAAGACTGTGAAGAGTTACAGCGGGATTTCACTAAACTGGGTGATTAGGCAACACATTTTCAGATTAAATTCAATGATGACAAATGCAAAGTAAAAGCAACAAGGAGTCCCGTGGCACCTTGTAGATTAAAAAACGTATATGAGCATAAGCTTTCGTGGGCTAATACCCACTTCGTCAGATGCATGCAGTGGAAATATCCAGAGGCAGGTATAAATATGTAGGCAAGAATCAGGCTAGTGATAACAAGGTTAGTTCAGTCAGGAAGGAT
>ML677341.1:37920628-37943128 GCA_007922305.1 Dermatemys mawii | reverse complement strand
TGCATAATAGAAACGTGAAATTTCCACTACATTCTGGGTCACTCTCAGGGGCACGGAAGGTTGCAGAATCTGGACCTGGGTTTTATTACAGATTTAAGGGAGTGGATCTCAAAAGCACCTATGGAATTAAGAAACATTGAAGTGTCAGTGAAAGCCAGTAGGATTTATTTATGCTCCTAAAGCCTTTGGCACTTTTGAAGATCTCCTCCTTCAGGATTAATGTTTGTCATATTCTTATGAATTAATGGAATGTATTTAATAGTCTATGTAAATGTTAAATTCTTCTCAATGCATGTGGTCTCCACACTGCTATGTCTGAGAAATATTTTCTAACTGTCCCTCAGCAAACTGCCAACAGTAATGTGCAACATATTTCTGAAAGGATACGTAATTAAAGGTAAAAATATATCTGAGAAGAGGGCTGAGTACAAGGTGATTTATGTGTCAGCATTAAGGGTCTCAAAAATCATGAAAAGCCAGAAACCATGTACTCCTTCATCTTCTTAGCGATGTACAACGTGCCTTAGATGGCACGTAACCACGATTCATCACCCAATAAGTCTGCTGGTTGGAGCATTAGCTAACCTGGCCTGGGCCAGGAACTAACAGGAAGTGTGATGTGAACACTTTTTGTTTTCCCCTTCTTCTCCCTACCCTCCTCAGTTACTGAAACTAAAGAAAACAAAGCAAAGAAAACGAAATTAATAGACTCCAGTTATGGCAGCTGCTGTAGATGCCAGTGAAATTTTGTTTAGCAAAGCCTATAAAACCTTTTTCCTGCAGTCAAAACAATATGAAGATTGTGGACAATCTCAAAAGATAGCCAGACACACATTACAATAAATAAAAAAATGATATTACAGCTGTCACAGTGGCCCATCTGTTATTCATTCAATTGTTGAAGATTAAAAGGTTTAGATGTAGTAATTCAGAGAGCAGAAAACGGGCAAGAAATGAGGAACAGGTAGACAGAGAAGAAAGAAAAAGCTTTCAATATTAAATAATCTGCTATTCCAAACTTGTACTAAGACTTTTTTTTATCCCAAACTGTAACAATAGAGAGAATGTACTTAATTATTTATTGTATTTCTGTATTGTTGTGTATTGTTCCCTTGTGCCCTATACACAATTGTCAGTTAAATCAGTAGTAGCGGTTCATACATATCAACAGTGTGATATGGCTCTAAATAATTTCCATTACTACCCTTCAGCAAAATATTTTTACAGGCCCCATGGAAAGGCAAGTCTGATAGGCTAGCAGCTGTCCAACATACTAGAATGTGGGTGAGCGGAGTCAGAACCTGAATTTATCCCTGGCTGCCTGGGCAGAGACATAGCAACATGTTAGTGCACAAGTAAAAGGATCCCTTTTGTGTGGCCTTTTAGTGGTGTGGGGTTGAGGAGACAGTGGCAGGGAGAAAAATTAATAGGATTTACTGTGTCTGAAAATAGAAATTTGTTAGTAAATGAAAATATTATAAATAGGCAAACCACTTCCTTTAAATTCTACCTGTCAGGCACATCAGAATCAAGAAATGTTTTTTTCTACCCCATTCTGGTGTTTGTAATGTGTTCATCACAGTGGTTTCTGAGCTTTATATTGATCCCCAAGTATTTCAGTACTTCCACAAATATTGTTAGTCTGTAGTGTTAACTTTGAGTTCAGGTGACAGACACAACTGGAACTGATTGATTGCACAATGTTTTGATACTCGTCCTTCCTTTGCTGTTCAGGTTGTTACTTGGGAAGCATTTTCGTAATAGTTTTGTAAGGATTGAGAAAATAAAATATATTCAGATTTTTAAGGCCTGTCTGTTGAGCCCATAGTTGCCACCCTTTTCATTCTTTCAGAAAGATTAGTTGGCTTGGGACTCCAGCAGCAGATACAGTGCTACTCAATGATGGTGAGGGAAGACTTGGCCTAGTGGGTAGGATCATTATAAAATGAAGATATGGACATTTGCTTTGTGTTTTCATTAGAAGGAACTTCCATGGTTTTTGTACGTTAGTCACTATAGGGCATATACACACTGTTTGGCGCCATGTTTACCCCCCACACATGTAATGAAAGGATTAAAAGGGCTGGAGAGGCCAACTAACCTAGCTGCTTACACCTGGAGGGTGGGCCAAGCCTAATTAGAGATAATGCCCAGCTAAGGGAGAGCTGTTTGTTTTGTTTCCATAAAAGAACTCTGTGCCCCCAGAAGGTGCAGGATACTCCGAGGGTCAGGATAGGCCTAAGGACAGTAGGGCAAAAATGAGGCCAAGAAGATATGTGGGGGTGGCTAGTTTACGTCATCACATATGTACATTTTTGACCCCACTTCTTTCATTTATTCTGTTGCTTTTGACAATGGTCACATCTGACAACAAAAGAATGTTAGTAAAGAAAGAGTATTTGCCTACAACTGAAGCCAACCTTAGCCCTGTTCTTTCAGTTCACTGCACACACATGGACTGCTGTGCCTGAGCACAACCACACTGATGTCAGCCAAATGTGGCACTCTATCTGCATGCAACTTATAGCAGAACTGTGGCCAGGGTCAGCCTTACTGGTGGGAAATGTGGGCGACTTTGGTTGTGGGGGGGGGGCGGGGTCACCATCCAAGTGCTGTAAGTGGTTGGTTTGGGCTGCCAGAGCGGGGTGTGCTGGTGAGCGAGGGGGCTGGAGCCCTTGGCCAGCAGGCAGGCAGGAGGCGGGTGATGCTGCCTGATGTTGCCATCCTGGCAGGGAGGCACAGGCAGCAGTGCTTGCCCCTGTGGAGCCAAAGGGCTAGTCCCAAGATCCCCTCTTCCCGCAAGTATGGGTGGTAACTGTGAACCTGCTGATAGGTGGTCAGGGTGTATGGCTGGGGGGAGCCCCTGGACTCAGAAATTCTTCCCTATGCAGCCTCGCAGGGCTCCAGGGCCAAGAACTGGGGCTCACACCCTGCGCCCCATCCTACTGTGCTCAAACTCAAAGAAAGGGCATCAAAATACAAATTGGCCCAGGGCACCATTTTCCCTAAGGCCAACTTTGACTGTGGCCGTGGAATGGATTTATCCATAACTCATAGGACCCAAACTGAGAGTCAAAGAAGGGGTCTTGTCAATGGCCCAGTCACCTGCAGTGACCTCAGCCCTACGGAGCTCTACTGCATTGTCCCCTGCAGCCCCATCCCCTTCTGTTGGCAGACTCATTTCCCTTTTTCTTCTTCCACCTTGTTTCACCCTTATATGTGTGTGTAGTAAATAAAACATCCATAAAATAAAAAGTCATTTCTGAAGTCTGTGAAAGAACTGTATTAACTCAGGATTTTCCTGCATTTTTCCATATTTGTGGTACTTAGGAATGGAGATCACCACTGTTGGGTCCATGTTAATGCATTTGTGTGTCTTGGAATTAATATATAAATATTAAATGTTATTTATTGAGAAGGGGATGTAGCCCATTGGGAATTTGTTACTCTGAAATTTTATTCACCTTACAGTTTATGCATTACAAGATAAGTAATTTTTGATAATATGATCTTAAGGATTACTGGAGTGTGATATAACACATACATCAATAACATGCCCCAATTTGTACCTTGGCTTTATAGTAATTATTCTGCAAGAAGCTGTCTTACTCTGATGTTTATTCAGGACAGACAAGAATCTACCATAGTAGGGTGGGGGTGGGGGAATGATTGCTAAATGAACTGAACGGGAATAGACAGTGGATTTAATAACGTCAAATAGTGTAGCAGATCAGGAGTTGAGATCGAGACTGTCCTGTGGGATAGGTAGTGTCAGGTCTCTGAGGGCAAGAGGCAACCTGAAGAGAAAGAGATGGGAAGTGGCACCATGGGATAAATGCAGGCAATAGGTCCCAATTAATGAAAATGGATTAAGACTGAATTCATGAGCTGGAAGAAATTTCATTTATTTGGAAACTTAAAAATTCACCTCTGGTCTGTGAACCTCCCCATGCCTTACAGGTGATGTGATCAAAGTCATGAAAAGATTTCAGCGTGGAAATGCTGACATGCAGGGCTAGGAAAAAATGTCTTCACTGACACCTTAGAGAAAAAGAGGAGATAAAGTGAAAAGCTCTTTGGATGAAGTACATCCTTGAGAAGCAGAGGCCTGCTTAAGGGTATGGAGGGAACAAAGTGGGTTATAACAGCAGAGCGAGCCACAACTTTATTCCCAATAGCTCCTTTTCTAGAGTTGTTGAAGAAGTTTCTGTGGCCCAGCATCCTACCCTGGAGACTAGCTCTTTGGACAAATACCAGGGCTCTTCCCAGGTAGGATAAGCCTGGATGAAAGCCAGAGACAGGTTTCATGTCAGCTGCTGATCACACACCTAGCAATGTGGTTCTAGAGAAAATTGATAGCACATTATAAATAATATGGAAAACTGGCTAATTTTAAACACAGCATTTGTGGCGTGAGAACAAAAATATGAAGCAGGAGCAGTCCGGTGAGTGTTTAATCTATTTTTCAAAGAGTTCAAGTGCCTGATGTTTATCATCCTGGACAATAGTGAAAGCTCCAGAGGTGCTGCTGTGCTCTGAAGAATTAAAAATATCTATGCTGGCATCTTACAAATGCTGAATGTTTTAATTTGCGGACTGTGACTGCACATATGCAAGTCTGTTATTTTCAGAGCTGCCCAATCTAAACCTGAAAAGTCATAAATATACATGAATCTGCCGCCGTTTGTCAAATGAAATCAGCCACCAACGCAAGTGATAACAGAGTCTTCAATGTGAGCACAAACCAGCTCACAGAACAACACATTTCCTCTAAAACAGCCATTACCATACAGAGCTGCCCACTTGAGCTGAAGAAGAGGAATCCCTTCCTCTAGATTCTTCAGCTGAAACTCAAGTCTGCTGCGGGAGTCTTTCCTCTTCATTACCAGGTAAAGCTGGGAAATAGAAAACATAGGCCAAGTTCAGTGTAAAATTGACATGGCAGTTGTACTTCACGTGCAAATTATTTGTATATACCTATAAAGGAACGTCGGAAGAAGGCAGTTCTTTTATCCACCTCAGCAAGCTGAAAGATTACTTCCCTTTTTTCCAAGCCCCCTTTCATTTCACACTTCTGCTAATTGCTTGGAATAGAGGGGCCTTACCTTCAGTCCATTTAAAACAGTCACTCTGGTTGTGTGCTCTGCCTGAAGCCCATGGGCCACATAGCGAGAACAGGTAGCTTCCCAAAATGTGAGCTGTCTGGTGGGTCACTCAGCCAAAAATGAGCCCTAAAGCTTCAGGAACCGAATGTTACCAGATGGATAACACATTCAGAACTGGCTCTTTCAGCAAGGTTTTGTGACTCAGGTAGTGGATACTAGTGTGGAAAGCCAGTGTTGATTTCTCCCAGCAGTGAGGCAGTCCCACCTCTCTACACTTTGTATGTGCAGGAAACCTTCTCTGCTCCCTGACGTGGCACTCTCCAAGCAACCTGCCTCTCCCCTGCCAGCTCCTCACCTGTATCAGGGTGGGTACCTACTGTGAGAAAGCAGGTCAGTCAAATGCATGTGTTTGCAGGAGTTCTTAGCGGGAACTGGATTGAGTGATAGCTAGGAAGAGAGCTGTCTATGCTTTGTGTTGACAAGTAGGGAGCGAGGGGTGATGAAGCAGCAGCCATGGAATCAAGAGTGATTCCTTGTCCCTCAGCTGTAGAAAGAGTAGTGATAGTGCTGGTTGTAGGCTGTGTGGTTCCCTAATAATGTAAAGCAAGTCGATTTGCAAAAGGGCTGGGAGCAGACTTAGTCCTATTCTGTCAATTCCGAAGCCACCAAAGAGCTAAGTGGTGGAGACAGGCTAGATAATCACCTCTGAAGAACCTGGAGGAATGCCAGTCAACCACTGATTTACTATTAACCCCCGGATGATGGCTAGAAATGCGGTGGGAACCAAAAAGAAACCAAAAACTCACCGGGTGTAGCCTGACACTCCACAAGATTTGCTGAACGATAATTTAACTTTAGCAAATTGCTAAGCGTTTCTCTTTAATAAACAAACACAGTGGGCAAGTTTAGCTTTGTTCCAGGTTTTGTTCTGAAAGATTGCCACATCTTTGTGTGAGATAAACTATGACTCTAATCCAGTGGTTCTCAAATTGCCGGTCGGGACCCCAAAGTGGATCGTGACTCCATTTTAATGGCGTTGCCAAGGCTGGCGTTAGACTTGCTGCTGCCTGGGCATGAGCCAAAGCCCAAGCCCCACTGCACAGGGCTGAGGCTGTCATGTTTTGGCTTCAGCGCTGGCAACAGAGCTCAGGTTAAAAGCCACCCGACCCAGGGCTGAAGCCCTCGGGCTTCAGCTTTGGCCCCTCCCCCACCTGGAGTGGTAGGGCTCAGGCTTTGCCCTCCTCCCCTCCCACTCCAGCTCAGGCTTCCGTCTCCCCTTCTGAGGTTGTATAGTAATTTTTGTTGTCAGAAGGGGATGACAGTACTGTGAAGTTTGAGAACCGCTGCTCTAATCAACACCCTTTGTGCATTAGTTTATATATCCTAGTCGTAGCTTCTTTTGTTCTGTGCAGATTCTAACTCCTCTTTATCCCTTCCATTGAAACAGTGACGATCAGTAAAAACAAGGTGTCTTTTCTGTAAATAAGTAGCTATAATAAAATTCAAACAAACTAAAGTTGTACTAGAACCACATATAAAACAGTAAAGACATGAATGAAAACAACATATATAAAAAATGTAAAATGAGTTGGGAAGGGTTAAAAAATAAGAACTATCAAGGTGTGTCAATCATCACACTTGTTTGTAGGTTGTTCCCTTTCTCCATACCCTTTATTATGTTTTTTTGTCTTTACTATTCAGAACTGAGACAGTGCCTGCCTATACAAGAGAACAGTCAGTGATCAGAAGAGCTTAAAGGCTAAGGGGCAAAACCTCAAGTTGGTGTAGACTGGTATAGTTCCATCACAACAGGTGAGAATCTGTCCACTTGCCTGCAATTCATTTGTATTAGAATGAAGCTAAAGTAATGCAGTGATGGTCAGGTTCATTGTGTGTTTACTGTAACTATGTTTATTAGGTCTGATTTTTCATTGTTTTATCTTTTCTCATAAACCTTACATTTTCAAACCTCTTTATTTGGCTGAATGTATTTTCTTTCAGTTAATTGTGTTTCTTTTATGATTTTCATCTTAATTTTTTTAATTCACTATAAAGAAAAATTAAAAATAAGAAAAAATAGAATATTTTGAACAATTATTTCATAATTAGCTGTCTCCCTCTGTGAGGTGTGTAAGGAGTAGAGATCAAAACATTGCAAACAGAGGGTTTCCAATTTATCATAATAGCTTACAATGCAAATCATCAGCCAAGTTTACAATGCACAATTAGCTCCCCAATTATCCTGAAAATGCACTTGCATGCTTAAACAGAAGACCACGCCCTGAGGCCTGCCCAGTTGTTTCCACGTTCTCATTTACACTCTCAAGAATGCCTTCACTCTTCAATTCCTTTTGTTGATAACGTTACAGTGGATGCAACTCTAATCCCACACTTAAATGGGGAAATAATTTCTGTAATTAACATGAAACTGTTTATCCTTTTGATAACTAATAGTAGATCTTGTCTACTCAGTTGTTTTGTTGTTGTTTGTTTTAAATCTTTGTATTATTTGTAGGCCATGTTTCCAAAATGTGGCCTCCTATTTTGTAGTGTAGCCATTTACACACAAAGTACAAATAAGTAGTTGCACACTATATAGGTGGTTTTTACACAGAATGGGCACCAAATCGCCCACTGTGAGAAAATGTATAGCATATCTACATGTATAACATTTGTGCACAAAATTCAGATGACCAGGTAAGGGTTAGGTGAATGGGTAGCCCTCTACGTTAACGAGTACTATTGAAGTTTTGGTGATAACTTGAACCAAATACATATTTTTTGTTGCATTCATTTTATTTGAACTGATAGTGACTCTGCTTATAATCAACAATATGGGCCATAAATGTGGTGAGGATAAGGAACAGCAAATGGTACATGTTTTTTAGTTCATGTTCAAGGATACCATGTAGAATTTATGCACTGGAAATAGGATGTTAACCAACCAAGCAGAAAGAGCAGGATGTCTGATCATATAGTCATCATTTCATTTTTCTTTACCAAAGTGCTTGTAGACTATCTGGGTGATCATCACCTGAGACCAACTAATGCAAAAATTAATCTTTCGTGTATTCTAACTGCTCCTATTTTCTCTGAGGCTACTTGTAGTGTTGAGTAACAAAGATAAATATAGTCTAGTCAACTGTTTCTCAGAAGAGGACTGAAAAGTTGCTGGTGAGAGGTAAACACCAAAAACATTATTTTTCGCCTAGATGACATATAAATTACATATTCCTCTCCCTTAATGAGTGACGTTCTAGAACAAATGATCTTTTTTCCTGTTTTAATGAAGACCCTCCAAAAGAAGCTGAAAATGTAGGCAGTGAGAGAGATCTTTAGTGGAAGGCTCCAGATCACAGCAACAGTGCTTTCACTTTTTAATATATACAATATTTATTCCATTCGGCTAGCTTCCCTCATCAAGATTCTTTATTAGATTTCAGGGACAAATTTCCCCTCAGCCAGTCAATGAATGCTTGAAGGCAGCTGTTACAAACCTCTTGCTCTTCACATAAATAGAATAAAAAGAAGAAAGCAGTAGTGCCCTTGGTAAAACTGTTCCCTCTTCATAACTAGGGATAAGTCCTTTCTCGGTGCCATGTTCCTCTTCATAAAACCAGAGTTGCCAAGCACCATGGCTCTCATTGACATCTGTTGGGCCCTGATTCTCTGCAACATCCAAGTTCAGCTATTGTGGCTCCTTGATCTTTGGCTGTCTGGCTTCGATGAAAGTTACAGCAGCAGGGGCCTATTCCAATTTCTGTCACTGGTATAAGGCTTAGTGGAGGAATGCCCATGCCCCAACCCTGATACATTGCTTCCGTCCCCTAATGCCTTCCTTCAGGGACAGCTGCTTTAGCAGACCCAAGAGTCCATCATTTGGCATTGGGAGTGCTTGGCACCTCTGAAAATCAGACTACTTTTATTTAAGTGCCTAAATAGGAATGTAGTGGCTCAATTCTCCTATAAAGAGTATTGGGAAGCAGTACAGCAGGGGTAGGCAACCTATGGCACGGGTGCCGAAGGCGACACGCAAGCTGATTTTCAGTGGCACTCACACTGCCTGGGGTCTGGCCACCGGTCTGGAGGACTCTGCATTTTAATTTAATTTTAAATGAAGCTTCTTAAACATTTTAAAAACCTTATTTACTTTATGTACAACAATAGTTTAGTTCTATATTATCAACTTATAGAAAGAGACCTTTTAAAAACATTAAAATGTATTACTGGCACTCGAAACCTTAAATTAGAGTGAGTGAATGAAGACTCGGCACACCACTTCTGAAAGGTTGCCGACCTCTGCAGCAGAGGTATTCTCAGAGAGTCAGAGACTACAGCGTCTTTTGGGAGCAAGTATGCTTTAGCAGGGAATCCTGAGTTGTCAGGGGAAATGGTTCAGTTCGGGAAGGTTTGGGAGAGCCCCACGCGGAAAGAGTATGGGCTTGATGTGGATTTTTGTGAACTTTATTTGGGGAACTAGTTTGTTAAGTTATTAAATCCAGCCCCAGGGAGGGGCATGCTACACCAGGGAAGAATCTGGGTGAAGTGTTTAAGAAGCCCCTTGAAGCAGAGAATTTGAGGCAGGACGGCTGCAGAGTGACCCTGGCTTAGGCCATAAGGAGGTGCATGGGAGGTAGCCAGTCTCTATGACAGTCCCAATTCATATTCTCATTGTCTGCTCAATGCACTTTGATAAGCACTCATGGGATAGTCAGATACACCTAGTGGGTTCTAAAGTGATAATATTTTTTCTCTTATTCAGACCTACTTTCACATCCTTCTGGTACCCTATAATATCCAAGCACACAAAAAAAAACCCTAGCTTTTTTTAATCTTATCTGTTTTTCTGCCTGTAATCTTAGTAACACCTACTTATATCAAAATGCTACCAATAAACTAGCCTAAGATATTTATCTGAAAATGAAATAGCTATTCCATTTCCTTTTTTACTAATTTTATTTTAAATATTTCATATCTGGAAATATTGATCACTTTTTTCAAATTTAAGACAAATAAAATGCATTCCCCACACATCCAAGGTCAGATTGAGTCCCTGTAGCTTGGACCTATTAACAATAGCTGAGACGGAGACTAATTATCATGGATGCAGCAGGGGCAGAGAATACAGTGTGCTTGATGAAAAGAGAAGTTCAAACAAAAGAAAATAACTCCATCATCCCCAGTCTGCTGGCCTCACACATCATTTCTAGGATCTTCTTCTGGCACCAAAATAGCTATGGCTTTGATGTATTCTCCACTGAGTGGCTTCCTTAATGGTATACCAAGAAGTGTGTAAAACCCATAGTTGAAATACCTGCTATATGTATCAATTAACAGTAGAGTTCTAAACATTAATCTGTACTAATATTCCCAAGAAAGCTACAAGATTTTCCCTTAATAAGTCCCAAATGCCACAATTCATTAAAACACTTTTAACTTTTATTTGAAAGCCCTTTCATAATGGGCATTAGGGCAATCTACCAGGGAAGGTGTTTTTTTAATGCCATCACTGGAACAGTGTACATTTACCAACAACAATTTATATTAACATTCCTTATTGCTTAAATAATTTATGTTCCCTGTGGATCAATGTTCCAGTGGTCAAGATCTACCATCTTTGTGCAATCCAGTAACACAAATACAGAGTACGCCATCCCAAGCATGAAGTCTCAGTACCACTCTCTACAACAGAGCAAATAGACAAAATAGGAATTAATATGTCAAAATGATGGCATACCTGCCGGTCTCCATTACCAGCAAACATAAACGTAACAACACTTCAGTAACGCTTGTATAATATTTCATGCATCATAAATATGTGTCCGTTTCCTTGAGGACAAATTCTGGCATTACAATGGACATGGCAGCATTCTTGACCCATGCATTGTCACCAATTTCATTGTGCCTAAGAGACTTTAGAAGGGAGTCTAGTATCAGAGGGGTAGCTGTGTTAATCTGGATCTGCAAAAGCAACAAAGAGTCTAAGATCTGTTAGTCTGTAAGGTGCTACAAGACTCTTTGTGGCTTTAGAAGGGGGGAAACCCATATATGTTTTTATTTAGTCTTGGTTTGTTGTTACATTACTACTTACATATAGCACAGCATTTCTCTGTTAGAAAAAGCAGTAGACATAAGTATCTGTTGTATTAAAAATATAATAGCACGTGTAAGAAAGTGTTCATTATTTTTTTCCTGTGTTCAAAGGTGTAAATATATATATATTACTCTGGGGTCCCTATTTGCAGACTTTTCCCTGCCTTTAAAAAAACATTTTCTATCATCTCAGGAAAGGAAGAGGAAGACCTCTGTTAGTCCCACAGAAAGGCCAAATATGGCCCTAAAATTGTAGATCACTCTAGAGACAACTAGATTTGGAGCTGCATGATCTAATGGAAAATGCCCACCAATTCTTCTGGAAGTGAGGCAGTTCAAATGTCCATTTAATGGGCTCTGTATTTTTGATAATTTAATATAAATCTACTCTAACCCCCCTTTTACTCTGTGCATTATTTACTATTCGCTATGCAAACCTGTTCATCTGAATGACTGTGCCCTAGCTCAGGTTGTGCCCCATTGTTGTTTTTGACAGTAGTTCAAATAGCCCTGTAGCCTTCAAAGCTATTATAGTTGTCTCTTTTAAAACCTAGCATTACTTCACTGAGGCTCTCTCTTAATCTACTCTTTTCCTCAGAATACAGAGCATATGTCTCTAACCTTTCTGAATAACTAAGATCATTGTGTCTCTGTGGCACTCTGCTTGCCCTTAGCTGCACCTTTCTCATTTCTATAATATACTTTTTTATAATAAGGTGACCAGAACTGTGCAGTTTTCCTAATGCAGACTCATTAGTCCCTTGTAAAGAGGTGGAATAATTTCCTCAGATTTATATTCAGTAGCAGTATTTATGCTCCCCCACAATATTGTTTGCTTTTTTTACCGCTGTTAAGCACTATGCAAAAGACTTGAACTTTTTTTTTTTTCCCCATAACCTGAATTTCTGTCTCTTCCTAAGTACTAGTCACGTGTTATGGTTAAGGGTACTACATCCAGTGTGTCTGTTCCTTATGTTTTTTATTGCTAAGTGAGTGTAGAGTGGGCCAGAGGGCAAGTTTGTGAGAAGGCACAAGGATGATTTTAGTGATGAGGTCGGGGGATCACCCCTCTATCTCTCCCACTAACTGCCACCCGGCCCTCCCCGGCCTCATTCTTTTGTTCATTCTCCCTCTCCCCAGCACATCCAAGGAGGAGGCTGAAAGCTGAGTGGAGGAGAAGTGGGGTCGGAACTGGTGAGGGAGATACTGAGAAGAGGAGGCACTGCTGGACTATGGGGAAATGAGGTGAACAGGAGGGGCAGCTGTTGTGGAGAAGTGGGAGCCCAGACTGGAGTTTGGGGGTGGGTCTGGAAGGGGCTGGCTGGGAGGGAAGGAGGGTGGCTGGGTGTGTGTATGGAATATATGGAGGCTGGGTTGTGGTTTTCTGGGAAAGAGAGAAGGGGACCAGTGAGAAGAAGAGAGAGGGTTAGGTTTGTGGGAGGGAATGAGGGGATCTGTGGGAGCCAGAGGGGGCGCTGGGTTAAGGGGTCTGTAGGCGATACAGAGGAGGGAGGGTGTGGGAGCCAGTGTGGTCGCTGGACTGGTGTGGTTCTGTGGGAGGAAGGGAGGGAAGGCTGATGGATCACTGGGCTGTATCCCAGTTTGGGCCTGAAGGAGGACAGAAGAGATGTCTTTGGCTCAGGCAGGAAGTGGGGTTTTCAAAGCAGGTCTGCCTATGGCTCAGCCCAGCAGCAGTAGCTTTAGCATCCTCAGCTAAACCTGGAATTAGTCCACTTTTAGCCAACCTAACCAGTAGTCTGGGTGAGAACTGGAAAATCAGGACATGTGCTCACCCTGCTCTGGGTGCTTACCCACTGGGTTTTCTTTCTGAAGGCCTTAGATGCCTTAACAGCTGGTTCTCTGTGCCTGAGTTCTGGGCTCCCATGCTTGTTTTAATGTAACCCGAAACTCAAAGGAAGCAAGCTTCGCCTGGCTTGTGGTTTCATTATGAAATATTCCCACAGCCTTACAGCAAGGTGGGCTACATTAGCTGTTTAAAATCATCCAGCAAAGTTTCCCAACACTTTAGGACAGAAAGTGGAATGAAGTACTCACTGGATTGAAACAGCAGACGTATTTAAAGTCTGTAGGAAGGATAGAACTATATAACTGGAATTTGGCCAGGATACTCCAAGTCTTACAAAACTGCTGGGATGGCCACAAACCAATCCTTTAGGAGGTCCACATTTGGAGGTCCAAATTACCACCCCAACCTGACATGGAACTAGCCCCCTTGGCTTGGGGGGCACCTTGTTGTTTTCTGCCCTATGCTTACTGAAGGAACTGCCTGCCAGAGGAGAAGCATATTTTCTCCCTGCAGGTGCAAGGAGGGTGTATCAGACCACCTGCTGAGTCCTCCAGAATCCCAAAAGCACTGTGGCTCCACCTGGTGACTCACTAAACTAGAAGATGGAAGGGAAGACTTCCAGAGCCTTCTTAAAATCAGGAAGGTAATGAAATGGGAGAGAGGAGCACAATCTGCTCTTATAGTCTCCCTGTCCCATCCACTGGGCCCAAGATGACAGTGTTGACCCTCCATTTGTCTGCTTCTCTCTCACCCATCTCCTTCTTCCTTGTCACTCTTTAGCACCTATATATAGACTGCCCTTCCTGAACTAATCCATGAGGTCAGTAATTTCTATTTCATCTAATCCCTCCGTGATACCCACTTCCACTGGGATAGCCACAAGAAATTAGCCAACTAACAATGGCTAGGTTAAGGGGCACTTGGAGATAGTTGGTATTTATTTTACTTAACTATTTTAAATAGATATTTAAATTATACACTTTACTCCTCACAGCCTCTGTTCATATGTTGCTGATCCTTAGAACATGAGATTTTCAAGGCGGGGACTGTGTCTCCAGGGGTATGTGGACAGTGCCTAGTGCGTTATGGGTGCTCCTAGAGGACACAATAATAATGATAATGCAATCCCAAAGCTTATTAGCATCATGTATCAAGCCTGTGATACATCATGTGGGGCTTCGTTCACAGCAAAGCTTTTGCCCAACTCTTATATCTAGTCCAAATAAAATAAACAATATAATTTGAACCAATCAGTCACTGGAAACTAAAGGAGAAAAGGGTGGAAAAGCCAAGTCAACCAAGTGAAAACCAAGTCAATACCACATACATCTACTCTTCTATTTAGTCTCCACAGTTCCCAGAGGTTCACAGAATGCCTGCACACACTCTTATTTTAATATAAACAAAATCACTTTTTTATTTTTGAGAGCATTACCAACAAACAGACACTTTCTTCAGGTGCTTACATTTGAGAATTTTGCAGGCATGAAAATATTTTTTCTATTTAAATAATAACTAGGGCTCTTGATTAATTGCAGTTAACTCATGCAATTAACTCAAAAAATTAATTCTGATTAAAAAAATTAATCGTGATTAATTGTAGTTTTAATCGCATGGTTAAACAATAGAATCTCAAATGAAATTTATTAAATATTTTGGATGTTTTTCTACATCTTAAAATATATTGATTTCTGTTACAACGCAGAATACAAAGTCTAAGTGCTCACTTTATATTATTTTTATTACAAGTATTTGCACTGTAAAATGATAAACAAAAGAAATAGTACTTTTCAATTCACCTCATACAAATACTGTAGTGCAATCTCTTTATCGTGAAAATGGAACTTACAAATGTTGACTTTTTTTGTTACATGACTGCACTCAAAAACCAAACAGTATAAAACTTTAGAACCTACAAGTCCACTTAGTCCTACTTCTTGTTCAGCTAACCGCTAAGTTAATAAGTTTGTTTACATTTATGGGAGATAATGCAGCCCACTTCTTATTTCCAGTGTCACCAGAAAGTGAGAACTGGCATTTGCATGGCACTGTTGTAGCCAGCATTGCAAGCTATTTACTATCAGAAAGGCAGGTACAGCTCCCAGATTTTCAAGCTGTCTTGGAATCAGTCCTGATGTAAGTCAAATCACTTACAACAGCTGCCTATCGTCTCTAGAGAAGGCTATGCCAGCTGAGAATTGCTGCAGGTGAGTAGGGCTCTGCTCTGCTATCTCCCATCCTTCTTCTCTTGATGCATTGTCTATGCTGGAGTGTTAGGGGATTAACCTATGTACCAGCTCTGTCAGGTTTACACCAGTTGAAAATTCCACTCCATTCTTATTATTTATTATTTCTAGTATGGTAGTACTTAGGAACCTCAGTTATGGACCTGGATCCTTTGTACTAGTTGCTGTACAAATACAGAGCAAATAGATGGTTTCTGCCTAAGCAAGCTTACAATTAATATCTAAGACAGAGAGAACCGGTGGATATGGACAGACAGAGTTGGTCAATGTGATAGACCATGAGGCCAGCACATCAGCTGCCTACCTGTTATTTGAAGATGCAAGGGGAATTCTCAGCTGGCAAACTGTGGCCATTTCAGGCAGCACAAAATAGCCAGGTTAAAAACAGCTATATTAATTGAATATTATAGTTTAAAAATAAATATACTCCCAAAGTCAGGAAATTCAGTTGTAAGGTCCTAATACCGGTCTAGCCATCTAGCCTTCTAAATACAGTCTAAAGAGCCCCTTAGTCGTGACATACTTCTCGATCCTCTGGTCCAGTATGGACCTCAAGTCTAGTGAACTCACCCCTCCATCATAGGAGGGGAAAAGTTCTGACCCTCCTTCAGTTTACCCATCTATTAACGGTCACAGCCATCATACAAATTACCCATCATACAAAAAGAAGATTACTATCCTACACCCTGTTACAGCTAGCATACCTTGCTGTATTACATGAGCTTTCCTGACATGGGCTGGAAGGAATTTCACTGTTCCCAGTTTATTCTAGGAGTCTGAATAAGACATACCCTCCGGATACAACCAGACATCTTCATGTATTTTATCTACATTATTTCCATATTGTATAGAGGTCAAAGACAGCACAGCAGACACCTTTTCAACATGGGCATGACCTTGTACGTTACATAATAATAAAAATAAAGCCCTTATTTTTGTCATACCTATACAAAAGGACTTTAATACACAACAGTGCAGACTTTCTTTTATGGTCCCTTACAATATGTCTTAACTTCTCAGGCTAAATAATCTGTTCCATTTTGCAATGACACTGGAAGTACCTGTCCCAGACCTGAAGAAGAGCTCTTTGTGGCTCAGAAGCCTATCTCTCTCTCTCTCTCTCTCTCTCACACCAACAGATGAATAAAAGATATTACCTTGCCCACCTTGCTTTTCTTTTACATGGCAACTATGAAATGTCTGCAGTCCATATGTGGAGAGTGGGTGGAGAGTTAGTGGCAGATTTAGATCTGTATTTGGAACCCTAATTGAATATTCTGATTTATAAGGTATTTTTTAAACAATAGCATCCTATTAATATTGGTCTTTTAGAGACCTACATACAAAATTTTAACTGTATCTTAATGATTTTTTGGACAGCATTCCAGCTTCTGACATCCCAAAGTTCATAACTGGGCTTTTTTCTCATTCTTCAAGGTGGATATTAGTCCAGCAACAAAATACAGTTAGTTAATATACAACAGAAATAATATAGTACAATAGAGTACATAAGTAATGCACAGATTCTTCTGTGAAGGTGTAGGTAGCAAACCCAAAGGAATAATGTGAGAGAAATTAGATTGGGAATATCTATTTATTATAATGCTATTTAATTAAAAGAAATTTATAGCAGATTAGCTGTGCCATTACTTTCAGTAATTTTTAAAATCACAACAAAAATATATTAGTGCATTATGCTATCTTATCTTCACAGGTAGTGATTTGTTTAACAGCACTTTGAATAAATTAATGAAAAGCAGGAGAATCTCTACAAGCGTGAGGGAATTCACAAGGCAAAGTGATATAGGGAATCACTTTATTTCCAGCCTTACTACTCTACCCAGGAATAAAGAAATGTCCCTGCACCTAACGGTGTTGCTCTTGAACTGCACACAATACCTACTGACATCAAAGGGGGTGGCACTGCAGACAGTGGCCTGAAAGGAGAAATAAAGAGAATTTGTGGACTGAAAAGTCAAATTTACATCCATACTCAGTAGTGATGATCTGTGCTGGAATATTTTTAACTAAATAGCTACCTGTGAGCTTTTCTGTTTTAGCCCCTGGGATTCATACTTAATGTTGTGAATTTGTGTCTCATAAGCTTGGAATTTTATTAATAGAAAATTAAGTGAATTTCTATTTAATTGTAGCAAGCCAAATTGAAAAATGGAACCTGTGCCTGTGAATTTTGTGTAAAGTTTGTGCGTGTAAATCAGCTGCTTCCATGGCACCATATCTTCCTTCCCTCTCTCCCAGGAGCAGACTGAGAGTCCCCTACTGTTTGAGGGTCTGCCACTGAGAAGGGTCGGGTCAATGGCAGGCTCATGGAGGAAGCTAACCACCTTTAGATGTATGTGTGGCACCTTTTCAAGCATACTATGCAATTGACAAAAGGAGGAATATGACAATAAGGTTCACCTGTGGCTGGAGAGCGAGCTAGCCCCGCACTCCCCTGGCAGCAACGTCTCCTGTTTTACAGGGCTGGGCCTGGCTTCCTACTCTGGGCATCGCCACATGAGACATGGGGATTTGTGGCCACACATGAAATTCGGCCCAGGCACCCCTTTGTCATGATAGAGGGGCAGGCAGGCTAAACCTGAATGGTGTTGCAACTCCATGTGCCAGATAGCAATGCTCAGGGTTGGGAACTGAGATCAGACCTGCAGGACGGGAGTTGCTACCACTGTGTGGCTGCAGGGCAGGTTCTCTCTCTAGTCCATCACTAATGACTCATTGTCCCCTCCCCTATTGCAAAACCTGGCTCTGCCATGGGTCAGGCAGGAAAGAGAGTGCCAGGGGAAAGTTTGGTGAGATACATATCAATCCCTCCATCTTCATGGAGAATCTGTGCAGTGGTGTGTCAACATCTGAATAGGCCCCTTCTTTTTAATATCTCTCTGATCTCTGATCTCCATTGTTAGGTTTAGCGTGGAGGTGCCGGGTGATGTTGGTGGCCTATGATATACAGGAAGGCAGGCTAGATGATCTCTGGGGACCACCTATAGGTACCAGTACCTCTCCCATTCTTGCACAGCCTTCAGAAGTCCAGAAAGTAGTATGAATATAAGAACCTAAGAAAGGCCATACTGGGTCAGACCAAAGGTCCATCCAGCCCAATATCCTGAATACCAGCAGTGGCCAATACCAAGTGCCCCAGAATGAGTGAATCTAACAGGTAATGATCAAGTGATCTCTCTCCTGCCATCCATCAGCCTCCTCTGGCTAATAGAGGTTAGGGTCACCATTCCTTATCCATCTATTAATGGACTTAACCAACATGAATTTATCCAGTTCTCTTTTAAACCCTTTTGTAGTCCTTAGTCCTATAGTATGGATACCCTACAGTCCAACAGAGCTCCAGAACCAATCCCACTGCTACTGCCAGATGATGATAAAGGAGCACTCGATAGCTCTGTGTGCATGACAACAAGGGATATGTGTCTAGTTGTTAATGCAATGTCTGGGACTAGAACTGCTTCCTGGCTCCCATTGCTCTGTTGGAAGAGCCCAAGCTACACACTCCTAGTCAGTACTGTACAACTACTCAGTTCAAGATTACAACATAGCCTTTAATAAATCAACTGTAATAAGCTTCAGTTCTAATAGTGCTCTTGGAAAGGTGACTACCTCACCCATTCCATTCAACATAAGTATTCCATCTTCATCTTACTTCTCTGAATTACCTTCATGTTTACTAGTAAACCTACAAAAAATGATTTCACCTTAAAAAACAAAGCCTCAAATAAACCCTACAAGTATCACACTTCACTGATGTCTCAGCTTTACATATCTACAATCTGTTCCACAGAACAAATTCTGTGAAGACCTTCAGTGCTCAGAATATCTTTATTTATATCTTTATCTTCTTATAACTCAATACCCCATCTATTGCACTTTGAGGACTAAATATTATTTGCCCTCAGATGATGAGACCCTTGACACCTTCTTCACTTTTGCCTTATATTCATTGTTCTGAATGCACAGCTTCTACTTTTTATTATAACTCAGACATGCAGAGTGCACTTGATAATTCACAGCTAAGAATGCACCTCATTTTTTCACAAAAGAAGTATTAGATCAAATTGAACCTCTCTTACTAGCTGGTGATGTGCAATGAATTGGCTAAGTATATACTACAATTCCTCTCTACCTCCTATGACTCTGGGGGATTGACTTGCGGGCACATCACCTTTTCCTGACCAATGGGGCAGGACCAAAAAGTCTGTTGAAATCATTGACCTAGGAGGTAACCTTCCTGTGGGGGGAAGGCAGCAGCAGTGATCTGGGAGAGGAACAGGGAAACTGATGCTGCAGAGGAAGCTCAGAGGAACCATATGGCAAACAGGAAGCCAATGGGAGTAGGCTACAACGGGAGCTGGGAACTGCATGCAGAGCAGGCTATGATTGCCAGCTGGATTCAGGTTGGTGAAGAACTTGTGGGAAACATCAGAAAAGGTAGGGGATCTGCAATCAGAAGGCTGAACAGAGAGGATCCTGGGGAACTCTTGGGAACACAGATCTAGCATCTAGTTCAGACCTTAAAGGGTCAGGACCTAGAGGATGGGAAGCTGCAAAGCCCAATGGATTTAGCACTGGATTGGGACTCAGGAGGTCTGGGTTCTAGTCCTGGCTCAGCCTCTGGTCTGTTGGGTGACCTTGGGCAAGTCATGTCATTGTTCAGTTTCCCCATCTGTAAAATGGGGATAATGGTATGTGTATAATAATAATATACTAACCTCCCTAAAGCACTTTAAGATGTACTGATGAAAAGTGCTATATAAGAACTATGAAGTATTTTGTTTTCGTTTTTTTCGCAGACAAATTGTACTAGACACTGGGGATTACTCTGGGAAGTGGTCAGTGTGCTCTTAATAGGGGCTAGACAAGCCTACTGTCCTTGTAAAGGACAGTTATGAATACCAAGGGTATGTAGAGGGCTTCATAGACTACCTACCATCCCAGCTGAAGCAGGAGCTCTGCAGAAAGTGCTGTTGCAGCAGTGGAGAATCAATGCAGAGGGGCCACCAGTGACATACATGGATTGATGCTCAATATGGATTGAGACTCTCCAAGGAAACAGCAAATTATCTATTTGCCTTCAATAAGAGAATGGCCAGGCGAGAGCACCCCAAGCTCTTGGTCTGAGGAGTCTAACCAGCTATTGTACTGCCCCCACGACCCAAATGAGGAACTGTTATAACTGCTTAAGCCATTGTGCCTATGGTACCTTTCTGTTACCTGCCATCCCTAGAAAAAACACTTTCACTCTAGCCAAGCGACTGGGTGATTGTTTAGAACCACCAGGACTAGCACCAATCTGGCCTAGCAGTTGAAGCACCTTCAGCGCTTTCCTCAGAGTCATGGTAGACTACTGAGCACTGTAAGAGGTTTGGTGTAACACAGTACTGAACAGCCTTAATAATGATGGAGGATTTTCTGATACTAATTTATATTTTGGCCCCTACAAATCTTTGCTAGTTTTACTCTTCAACCAGAATGTTACTCATGCTCTTTATTCTAAACAGGAATAGTCTCAAAGATTCCTATATCACCACATAAAACTTACTCATTGAAACTCAGAGGCACATTCCACTTACAAGATGTAGTTATGTTGGATCTCAGAGAGACTCTCCTACACTCCAAATTCAAAATTTTACATCAGTCTATCCAAGAATTCTTACGGAAGACTCAAGTATCTTTAACCAAAAGATGGGTCAGTTCCACTTCTCCTGACAGGACACAGGTGCATAATGTAACTGATGCTGCTGCCAAAGCAGGATGAACATCGGAGATCACACTGAGTGAGAAGGGCACCAAGATTACTGAGGTGGATATGAAGGCTGTTACTGTCTGTCCAGCCAGGGCCAGAGCTGTGGGACTGATCAGAGAGTCTGACATTTTGATGGACAACTAAGTGTATTCACCTTAGCCTGTTGGAACTTGTTGGGGATGGAAATGACGTCACCTTGAAAGGAAAGGAGCTTTGAACTTGTGGTGAGCCTGGAAACTCTGCCCCAGGCATGTTATGCATCAGTATAACTTTCAGTACAACCTTTCACCTGTAAAAGGGGAAATCTCTAAGTAGAGAAAGGCCTGGGTGGGAGAAGTCTTAGCCCCAGAGATGTAAGAATTCCTCTTTGGGAAGGCATTTGTCTAAGAATATCTTTATTTCACTGGTGCCCAGGGCTCTCAAGGAACAGCTGGGTCTCATTGCTAGTAGGTGATTATTATTGAATCTGTTAATCATGAAACATAAACATCATTGAACTGTATTTATTGTAATTTCATAGAACTCACTCATATGATTCCAGACATTCTAGGAGTAAAAATTCTTGTTGATTTTATGACGCTGCCATTCTGGGTGAACCCAACAAACTATAAAACACTCAAGTGATTCTAATAATTAGAGCACTGCAGCATGTCCCTCCATGGTTTGTGATGTGGTCACTGTTACCAACACTGACCATTTTTATGCACCATTGTTCACACAGGTCCTGGCCTATCTGGGACAAGAGGTAGTGGTGGGATTCCATTCATAACCCTGTACTCCCTTCTTATTCCCTACCCTCCCCCCGAAAAAAAATAGAGGAAAGAAATCCTGTAATTGGCAAGAGGTTGAGTAGTAGGCAAGGTGTGCAAATGTTGGAGGTAGTTGTGTGGAAGACAAAGTCTCAGAGGACTGCTCTTCAGGTTGAAATGAGACAGAGAGTTAATAGAAGGTGTGGGAGAATGAGACAGTCTACCCCTATGTTCAAGGCTTTCACTGGAGGGATTTCCCAAAGTCTGGACCTCAATACCCAAGTGGGACATGTGTCATCAAGGATTACTTGCTACAGTCCATCTGTCCCATGGCAGACTCCAGTCAAGATGTACCAATTTTTTTCAGCCAGAGGTGAAAGAGAGAAGACTTTGACTTTACACTTTGACACTTAGCCAATGAGGCATTTCCTCATTACAGGACATTCAGAGAAGAGCAGCTTGTTCTGAATGATTTAGTGACCTATGATATCAAAAGGAAGAGTCAGATACGTCTCCAGCCAAGGAAACATCAGACTTTGGTGGTGGTTTGCTAGTGGATTAACTATAGTGGGTCAGTGACAAAGAGTCCTGTGGCACCTTAAAGACTGACTAAAGTATTAGAGCATAAGCTTTCGTGGGCTAATACCCACTTCGTCGGTTGCATCCGACGAAGTGGGTAGTAGCCCACGAAAGCTTATGCTCTAATACTTTAGTTAGTCTTTAAGGT
>ML677341.1:37915152-37920528 GCA_007922305.1 Dermatemys mawii | reverse complement strand
TAGCCCACGAAAGCTTATGCTCTAATACTTTAGTTAGTCTTTAAGGTGCCACAGGACTCTTTGTCACTTCTGCAATTCCAGACTAACACGGCTACCCCTCTGATACAGTGGGTCAGAAGTCAGAGCAAAAGAGAAGCCCAGACGAGCCATTGAAGCAGAGAGGAAAACAACTGCTACTGTAGATAGGATAAAGGATCTGCCATTAAGGAAGCCACGTGTGACTAGATAATAGGAAGTGTATTATAACTAGCTTAAATTTTTAAACAAAACATTGGTTCAGATCAGACAGCCCAAATTTTTCATTCTGAATATGTCAAAGCAGGATGTTTTGATAATTTTGAAACTTTTTTCAAAAATGGTTCTAGTGTGCAATGTGTAATGTGTTGCTATTGACTCTTTCCCACAAAACAGCTTTAGTTTTGACCAATCAGCATTTTTGTACTTCCTGTTAGGCTTATTATTTTTAATATAATTTATGGTTTATTTTACAGTAGGACCTAGGAACTGCAATCAAGGAGCAGGGACTCGTGCTAGGCATTATTCAATATATATAACAGAAGATAGTCCCTAGAAGCAGCATTTTGAAAGGGCTTGAGTGGGGGCAATATGACTGGTTCCAAGGCCAGTGAGGAGGAACGAACGGGTGCCAGCAGATGAAGCCTTAGCAGCCTGGATAGACAGAATATATTGTCAAGTCAAGAAAGACCCTAAAAATGCAGTCTCATAGACGTTAAGGTCAGAAGGGACCATTATGATCATCTAGTCTGACCTCCTGCACAACGCAGGCCACAGAATTTTATCCACCCATTCCTGCAATATACCTCTCACCTATATCTGAGCTTTTGAAGTCCTCAAATCTTGGTTTAAGGACTTCAAAGCACAGAGAATCCTTCAGCAAGTGACTCATGCCCCCTGCTGCAGAGGAAGGCGAAAAACCTCCAGGGTCTCTGCCAATTTGCCCTGGAGGAAAATTCCTCGTTCCCCAACTGAAAAGAAAGGGCCAACTGAAAGAAAGGGCATAAACACATCGTTCATAGCAGAAAGGCCCCGTATGATGCTGTGGAATGTCTTCTAGATAAAAGGACTGCCAGTCAAATGGGAGGAACTTTGGTCAGGTGCGGTAAGATTGTTGAGGAGATTGACCAGAACTCTTGTGACTGCTTCCAGAGAGGCTTGTTTGGCTCCAGAAGGATTTAAAAAGCTTATTGTAAACAGCATAATGGATAAATGTGTATGACTATAGCCTAGAGGAGGAGTGTAACAGTTTCCATAACAGGATTTTGGAGGCAAAGCAATTTTTCTCATTTCTGTAACTGAGTGTTTGTAGTTTTACAGTTCCTGGTATGCATTTGCATATGAATACTTTGCATCAATGTTACCTTAGTTGTGAGTGTGTGAAACTATTTGTGACTATGCTATCAAAAAGTTCTTTTTTTCAATTTAATTCACATCTATTTCTGCTCATTCCTTTTCCTTAAGGAAATCTTGTTCATGCTGAAGTTCCCTAAGAATCTGGACTAATCTAGTAGAAAAAACTAAAAATGAATCCATTTCTACGTGAAGATTCAGTAAGTGGGGTAATTCAGTCCTGTAATCAGAGACAAACAAATGATGTGGAAGCAAAGCACAGAAGAAGGTATGATAGTCATATCACCAAGATATTTTTCAAGACGTTTGAGGAGATACAGAAAAAAATATGGCCTCCAAAAAGGAAATCAATTGTGAAAATGAATAGAATTGTGAAAACCCAGGGATGAAGGCTTCCAAATCACTTATGTGCTTTTGAAACTATTGTCCAATATCTAAGGATTAGAGAATTATTAGTCAATCACTTTACCACCCATGTGATAGCAGCCCCACAATCTCCAGTCTTCCTAAAATGTCTTAGAAATGGGGCAACATGCCAGATCCACTATTTCAGTACATATTAAATGAAAACCCAGAAAGAAGTACGGAAAAGCTACCACATGGGTGGATTTAGGTATCCCATTTGACCATGAACAGTGGGATGAAATTAGAGATAATACAAAAAAGCCTCAGTGGATCCCTATCTTTATCACTAAGCTGTATGTCCACAATGGGCATCAAAATGATAGATAAGTGTTGGAAATATGGGGACGGGATACCTTATCTCCTGCCTGTGCTGTGAAACTGTCAAAAATATAAACGAGATGAAATCATGTATGGAATTTCATGGAGAGTCAGGGATCATTTAAAAACTTATCATGTGTCCACTATTTCCACATAGTGGAATCTGAGCAAACACATTATTTCCACATATATTTAGAATAGACTTTTTGGGGGGCCTGCTTATAATTATGTTTCCTGTGCTATTTGCTGGAGCCTCCTAGAGTACAAGTACCTTCAAAGCTATCTGAATCCTCCCACAGAAGCAGCGGTGCTGCCAAAGACCACAATATTGATACTTTTAAGAATCTCAGGAATGCAGCTGTTACAGCCTCCTTCCTTCAGACTGCTTTTGCAGCCCATGGAGAAGGACCTGAGGGTAAAAGTGGCAAGATACCTGCATAGCTTTTATTAACACATCGTAATTTTTACAATGCATCAAGGAGCCAATTGGGATGTGGTTCAGTTCCTTCAGGGGTAACATTACCAGTCTTCTTTTTTTCTTGAAATGTTGGTCCTCACTTGGAGAACATAACAGTGTTGAAGGCATTGGATTGGAAAAGAGAAGTGACTACTACACTGACAATGGGGGTCAGAGACCTTTCTACCTCTGAGTAAGGGTCAGGCAGCAAAGGGATCAGTGCATGGAGGGAATGGCTCTGGAGGACTACTGAACTGGTATACATCCTTTGCCCCCATCCACATTGTACTGTAGAATGGCTATAGGACCATGCAACAGCAGAGATGTGTACATATCTGCACCCGTCATCCATGCTAGCACACTAGACTGGCCTTCAGGAATGTGCTTCAGAGCTTCAGATGTGGATAAGGTGGGGATTATAGCTCTACAGTCCACATGTATCCGTGCACATGAGCAAATGTAGCACCCAAAGAGGCATGGAAGAGACTGGACTAGGGCCTCAGATGCCTTCATGCCGGCAACTGCTGGAGTGAACAATGATCCCTCTGTTTGCCAGGGATTTTCAGGTGGCCTCAGTACCTTTGGTGTGGTAGTGTAGTTCTACACATGGTCTTCCTCTTAGTTTGGGGCAGTGCATAAAAGGCACAACCCAGCCTCTTATATTTTAATGTCACACTGAAATTGATAGGGATTCACCAGTTCTATACCCAGAAAATTTAAAGTGTACTGTGATGGTGTAGGGTTATTAGGACCTGATGCTGGTTGATATTGGGCCTCCATAAATCCTACGGCCATCAATGAGAGTTCTGTGGGTACCATTGCTGTTCAGACTCAAGCATATAATTTCTGTAGTTTATGGCCTAAGAACCAACTGAGAAGCTTTTTAACTGTGAACTGCATCTCATGATCATATGTATGTGTCTCTTTCTCTTACACTCATCACCATGGTAGCTAGTGTTCAATGGGCTATTCTAACAGATACATTGCAAATATATTCTATGCTCTTAAAGAATGAATTAATTGCTTTCAGGTGTAAAACATTTTTAAAGCAGCATTCCTGGGTGTGAGGGCGTGGTGTGTGTATTTACAGAAACTGTGAGAATACAAATGTGGTTTAATGTAATACGCTATAAAAGTAATTTTGGCACCATGTTTGCTTGTCCAAACCATCTTCATATCACTGGAATTGCACAGTTTGGAGTGACACCACAGTGAAAGTAAAGCTTGTCAAGGCTCTTGTGCTCATCAACTGAAATCAGACAAGAAGTTACTTAGGATGATGCTACACATATTTCTGCTTCATAGATTTATCAGAACGTTACTAAATGGTTTTGTTCCTTTCTCCAGACTCATTGTACATCCAAGCATAATTGTATATTCCACAGGCAACTGCTAAGGGACAAATAGAGGTCAAGTCTGCTGGTATGCCTTTGCTACTAGTTTCTAGATTTGAGCTATGGGGAGTTAGGAAGCAGGTTGTTCATAATAAAGGATTCTTGGGTTTGAAATTCACTTCCCTGTTGTTTCCTCAGAGCTCAAGATTGGTGAACTTCAAGTCGCATTGTAAAGCTCATCTATGTTGACTCAGGCTTTTGCCTGAAAGGGTGATTGCGTAGGATAACTGTGTGGGTATTTATCTGGGTTCATCATTTTGTTATATATGGTGGCCACTGCTAAGAATCAGCAATTGCCAGCAGATATATCTCCGTTACTACAATTACTTCCTATGCTAAGTAGATAGGGAAACTATGGTTCTTCGTCTTCCACCATGAACCAAATTTGGCAAATGCTGACTTTTTAATGGGGACCACAATATGTTGCACGTGCTGCTAAGGATCATCTAATACAGTGGGGTGCATCTGAAACCCCCTTCAAAATAAATACTACTTTACAAATAATTGCCAACCACATCAGTCTTTTAGCCTAATGTATTTACTACTCATGAGGGAATTCTGGCCCCAAAATATAAAAATTCTGTGCCAAAAAAAATAAAATTCTGCCAATTTCTGGGAATGCTATTTGTCCATAAATAAATGTGGAGGCTCCAGCATGGCAGTGGGGAGCAGGATATTTACTCAGTGAGGAGGCTGCGTCCAAACCTGACATCATACAAGGGCTGAGCCTGGCCCAGAAACATGCCAGATCTCTACCCTTCTATGCCAGGCACACCAAGTATGTGCAGGCAGGCTCAGCCTACCTTGGATTTAAATGTAGGGGGGCTTAGTGGCAGGACATCCCAGTGTGGGGTGAGAGGGGTCTGTGCGGGGAAATCAGGGAATGGCGACTCAGTGAAGAGTCTGGGTGCAGGGGGGAATCTGGATGCACAGGGGCATGTTGGGAGGGGGCGTTCCGAGTGCAGGGGCAATGAGACTCTTTACTCTCCAGGTTAAGGTGGTTGGGTCTCAGTGGGTGGGGGATGTCTGGTGTGGGGGGATAGGGTTCAGCGGTGAGGGGGATATGGGTGCTGAGCGAGTGAGGCTTGGTAGGGTGGGAGTCCAGATTCAGCTGGTGTGGTATGGGTCCAGGTACAGGGGCTCACTGGTATGACTGAGGTGCATAGGGGATGAGGCTCCTTGGGGTGAGAGTTTGAGTATAGAGGACTCAGCAGGGTTAGTCTGGGTGCAGAGGTGGGAGTCTGGATGCAGAGGATTTGGGGACTGGTGGGGGGGGCAGGTGCAAGGAGGGAGCTTAGCGGGGAGGTTTGGGTATGGAGGGGTCCAAATGCATGGGGGTTGGGCAGACAGTGGTGAATCTGACCCAGCACTGGCTGGAACATCCCTAGCTCCCACTCCTGCATTGATTTACTTCTTTGCTGGTTCATCTGGGTG
>ML677341.1:37842652-37910152 GCA_007922305.1 Dermatemys mawii | reverse complement strand
TTAATTTAATTGGGTGACCCCTGGTTCTTGTGTTATGTGAGGGGATAAATTACACTTCCTTATTCACGTTCTCCACACCATTCATCTCTTTTCTAAGCTGAACAGTCCAAGTCTTTTAAATCCTTCCTTGTATGTAGGCTATTGCATACTCTTTTGGTGGTGTTTTCTGTACTTTTTCCTATTGTAATATCTCTCTTTTGAGATGGGGCTACCAGAACTGCACACAGTATTAAAGATGTGGGTGTACCATGATTTAGACAGTAGTATTATGATATTTTCAGTCTTATTATCTGTCCCTTTCCTAATGGTTTCCAACATCCTACTACATCCAGCCGCTGCACATTAAACAGATGTTTTCAGAGAACTATCCACAATGACTCCAAGTTCTCTTTCTTGAGTTGTAGCAGCTAATTTAGATCCCATTAGTCTGTATGTAAACTTGGGATTATGTTTTCCAATGTGCATTACGTTGCATTTATCAACATTGAATTTCATCTGTCATTTATTTTCCAAGTTACCTAGTTTAGTGAGATCACTCTAACTCTTTGAAGTCTGCTTTGGACTTAACTATCTTGAGACATTTTGTATCATCTGCAAATGTTGCCATCTCACTGTTTACCCCTTTTTGAGATCATTTATGAATCTGTGGAACAGCACTGGTCCCAGTATAGAGCTTTAGGGACCCACTATTTACCTCTCTTCTTTCTGAAAACTGACCATTTATTTCTACCCTTTGTATCCTATTTTTTAATCAGTTAGATCCATGAGATGACCTTCCCTCTTATCCCATAACTGTCTACTCTGCTTAAGAATCTTTGATTAGAGACCTTGTCAAAGGCTTTCTGAAAGTCCAAGCCTGCTATACACACTGGCCCACCCTTGTCCACATTTGTTGATCCCCTCAAAGAATTCTAATAAATGGTGAGGCATGATTTCCCTTTACAAAAGCCATGTTGACTCTTTCCCAACATATCATGTCCATCTGTGTATCTGATAATTTTGTTCTTTACTTTAGTTTCAGCCAGTTTGCTTGGTACTGAAGTTAGGCTTACTGGTCTGTAATTGCCAGAATTGACTTTGGAGACTTATTTAAAAATCAGTGCTGCATTAGCCGATTTAAACGATGAGTTATATACACAGTTAATTGTTCTGCAATTTCATATTTGAGTTTCCTCCAAACTCCTGGTGAATGCCATCTACTTCTGGTAAGCTATTGCAGTTTAATTTTTCAGTTTGTTCCAAAACCTTTTCTATTGACACCTCAGTTGCGTACAGTTCCTCAGATTTATCACCTAAACAGAATGACTCAGGTGTGGGAATATCCCTCACATCCTCTGCAGGAAAGACAGATGAAAAGAATGTATTTAGCTTCTCCATAACAGCACTATCTTCCTTGAGTGTTCCTTTAGCATCTCAATTGTCCACTGGCCCCACTGATTGTTTGGCAAGCTTCTTCCTTCTGGCTTAAAAAAAATTGCTGTTAATTTTTGTGTCTTTTGCCAGTTGCTCTTCAAAATCTTTTTAGCACTTTTGTGCCCCTGTTTTCCTTCCCTGGCAGCTTGGGGTGCCAGAACCCTTCCTGGTTTGAGCCAGACCTGCTAGCCTGCTCCAAACCCAGACCCAGGTCTATGCCATGTCCCCTAACAGTTGTAGGCTTGCCTGGAAACAGATTAGGAAGTGTTTCTGCCTTTAGCACTCAGATGCTCAACTCCCAATGGGGTCCAAATCCTAAATAAATCCATTTTACCCTGTATAAAGCATATACAGGGCAAATTCATAGAATATTTGCCCTCTATAACACTGATAGAGAGATATGCACACTGTTCCCCTCCCCCCAGGTACTAACACATACTCCAGGTTAATTAATAAATAACAAGTTATTTTAATAAAGACAGAATGTAGGATTTAAGTGGTTCCAAGTAGTAACAGACAGAACAAAGTGAATTACCAAATAAAATAAAACAAAACACACGGATCTCTCTCTAATATAGTAAAAAGCCTCACCCTCAGAGATTTTTCTTCTTACAGGCTAACCTCCTTTTAGCCTAGGTCCAGTGATCACTCTCAAGCCAGCTGAAGACAAAATGGAGGGGTCTCCCAGAGGTTTATATAGACTTTATCTTGTGGGTGGAGACCCCACTCCTCCTTCCTATGCAGAATCCAGTTACAAAATGGAGTTTCAGAGCCACATGGGCAAGTCACATGTCTCTGCCAGACTGAGTTCCTTACCAGCCAGGACACATTCCGGGGAAGCTCGGATGTGGATTGGCATCTCCAAAATTCATTGTTTGCTTGATTGGTTCTTGACTGGGCATTTACTGAGAATAGTTCCTTCTCAGAAAGCTGCCCAGCTACTTTACTGAGCTATTTAAAATTAATCAAGTACCTAGCCAATATTTAGAACTTTGAGTACAAAAATGACACATGCATACAAATAGGATGAACCTATTACCTTTACATAGATAGGTTACACGGCATATGTAGCAAAACCATATTCCAGTTGTATCATATGTACATTTTATAAGCATCTCCCCATAAAGCCATATGGGGTACACAGTCACAGGTGGGTTTCCTCAGTATTCCTCCCTCCCCCAGATGTTAAGTTTAATTACATTATTGTTCCTGATTGGTTTAGCTATATTCACCTCTTGGTCCACAACTGGATTGTCTTTGCTCTTGAGTGTTTCAGTACTAGTTGTCCCAAGAAACAGTCATTAATGATGTTTGGAAATTGTATCTGTCTATCCCATCCTGAGATGACACGTACCCAGTCAAAATAGGAATAATTGAAATCCCCCATAATTATTGGCTCTTCTGTTTTTGTAGCCTCTCAGAGTATGTCACAATCACCATCTCCAGGCTGGTCAGGTAGTCGGTGGTCAGGTGGTCAGTAGTACTGCTATACTCTAATTGTTCAAGAATGGAATTTCTATCCCTAGAGATTCTATTGGACTGTTTGATTCAGTTAAAATGTTTACTATATTTAACTCTATTCTCTCTTTCACATATAGTGCCACTCTCCTACTAGCACAACCTAGTCTGTCCTTTCTATATATTTTCAGCAGGGCCAGCTCCAGGCACCAGTGCTCCAAGCACATACCTGGGGCGGCAAGCCACTGCGGGTGGCCTGACGTTCGCCGTCAGGGTGGCAGTCAGGTTGTCTTCGACGGGAGGTCTGCAGCTGCCGCGGATTCAGCAGCATTTTGATGGCGGGGACGATGAGGCCACGGGACCTGTGGATTTCCCATAGAAACGCCACTGAATCCACAGCAGCCACAGACCTCCTGCAGGCATGCTGCAGAACTTCTGCGCTTGAGGCGGCAAAAACCTTAGAGCCACGCCTGATTTTCAACCCTGGTATTACCATGTTCCATTGATTATCATCATTCCAGCAAGTTTCTGTGATGCCTATTATTTAATACCAGGCACTCAAGTTCATCCATCTTGGTATTTAGACTTTTTGCATTTGTATACAAGCATCTATAAAATTTGACAGTATTTATTTGTCTGGATTCCTGTGATGTGATTGAATGGGACTCTTTTTCATTTGACTGTTTCTCTTCAGTTCCTACCTGTACTTTCTCAGCTTCTATTGTCTTCTCTTTAGTAAGATACCAAGTATCCCCTTTAATAAATCCTCCCCTAAGGGATGTGTCTGTCTGAACTGTGTTCTTCCTCATTTGTCACCTTTCCCTGAGCCTTTATTTTTAAAACTCCTCTCTAAACTTTTTAATTTCACATGCCAGCAATCTGATTCTGTTTTGGTTTAGATGGAGCCCATCCTTCCTGTATAGGCTCCCCAATCCCAAGATGTTCCCCAGATCCTAATAATCCTAAATTCCTGATCTGAACACCATTGTCTCAGCCACACATTGAGAATCTGCAGTTCTGCCTGTCTAACTGGCCCTGTAAAGTGGAACTGGAAACATTTCAGAGAATGCTACCATGGAACTCTGGATTTTAATCTCTTACCTAGCAGTCTAAATTTGGCCTCTAAGACCTCTTCCTAACTTTCCCTATGTCACTGGTACCTATATATACCACTGTCTCCTCCCCAGCACTGCACTCCCCAGTCTACCTAGCTGTTTTGAGAGGTCTGTGCTTGAGGCGGCAAAAACCTTAAAGCCACCCCTGATTTTCAACCCTGGTATTACCATGTTCCATTGATTATCATCATTCCAGCAAGTTTCAGTGATGCCTATTATTTAATACCAGACACTCCTGGTATTAAATAATACTGATCATCACAAACTCAACTATCTATATTTCTAAAAATCAAATCCCCATTACTATTACCTGTCTCTTCTTAATAACTGGGGTATCCTCCCCCGAAGGGGTATCCTAAATGCAAGAGGATATCATGACATCATCTGGAAGGAGGGTCGCAACTATGGGATCTTTTCCCTCTGCTCCAGCTTGATGGTCTCCTTCCCTGAGGCTCTCATCCTCTTCAACAGCACAGAATCTGTCAGACCAGGAATAGGAATGCTCTGCTGTGTCCTAGAAAGTCTCATCTATGTACCTTTCTGTCTCCCCGCTTAACTCCTGCAGTTCAGCAGCTCTAGTGTCTCTCAAGAGCCTGTACTTAAGTCTTTGAGGGTCATGAGCTACTTGCACCAAATGAACACATATGCCATCTTCTCACAAGGTAAGTAATCAATGCAATAAACTGCATAATCCTGACTCTGCTGCTGGACTTCTGCCTGCATTCTTTTTACTCTTGTTGGATCTTGTTTGTTTGTTCATTTTTTGCATTCTTTTTTTCTTCTTTTTTTGGAGGGTGGGACTTCGGCGTAAGTTTGGAGAATGTTTATTCAGTGATTCTGTCACTCTTGCTCCCTCTTTAAACTTTCCTATTTGCTTGCGCCTCTGGTTACTTAGAAGCTGGCTTTTCAGACCCCCTGTTCTCCATGAGTTAGTCTTGCCCTCTTGTCAGGGGATCCTAAAGGGATCTGGGATCCAAGGATGACAAGTTAGAGTCTTGTTAGGAAGTTCTCAGCCTTGCCTAGCAGACAATTGGGAGCAGAACACAGACCCCAAAACAGACCACACTATAAACTTCAATCAAGCAGACACATGGCGAGCAAGCAAGCACCCAAACAAACTAACTGACAAACTCATTCAGAAATCACATAGTCACTCCTCCTGCAGAACTCCTTTGCAAAATTCCTGTTTATAGGTCCTGTTCCCTAGCTCACTAGCTTCGTTATTTTAGATATTTCTAAAGCCCCTGTCACCACAGCATCTAAATGTAGAAAAACTAATGTCTTGAGTTGCAACAACTATTGCTTTATAAACATTTAGACTAACTGCCATATTGCCAAGGAATGTGGGAAGGGAACCTACCAACAGATTAGATTGTTTCTTAATTGCACTGCGGGGTTACCCTTTTCCTTTCTAGTAGGTCATCCTCTAATTGATTCTTGGTAGTGTCATTGTGGCTGAAACTGACTCACATGTTTCTTTTGTATCCTGGGGACAGTGTGCAGCATGAAATACACAGTACCTGGACTAAGTCTAGGCACAAAAGGGAAGTGGAGGAGGGTTCTGTGAAATGGCCTCCAGCACTCTGAGACCATCCAAGGATGAGGACCATTGGGATAGAAAAATTATATCAGTCTCACAATAAAATATGCATTTTGCATATCAATTGTACTACAAGCATTTCGTTGATTGTAGGGTATAAGAATAGCCCAGAAGTTGGGTTGTAACTGTAACTGTCCTTCCCCCGCCACTAATTCACTTGATTTCCCCCCCTCCGCAAAATGGATAGATAATAGATAAGTGGCAGTAAAGATTCATTAGCATGAGTGGCCTTTTTAGTGTGGTGGAGCATACCTAAGAAAATATGGAACTGAGAACAATATATTCTTTTTTCTGGTCTTATACTAGTCAACCCAGATATGATTGTCTCACAGAATGCAATTGATGAACAAGTTTAAGCAACATTAAAGCATAATTACCCCTCCCTTATGGCACAGACTATGACAGGGTCATTATCCCATTGTCTATAATGAATCCAAGGCTCAGGCACTTAAATAAAGTTATATTCTAAAGTACTGTTTCAGATCCTACAGCAGACTCAACTACATTGAGTTCTTTGTCCAAACTTTTATTTCATTGTTGCAAAGGTTTAACAGGGACAGCTGAATTGAAGCTTGGCATAGCAGAGTTGGTGGCGTATTACCTAATGTTTTGTGATTGATGTAATCCACCAGTTGATAACTTGAGTATGTATTTGTGCAAATGTTAACCTGAGTCCCTTCAAATCCCTGTTACTAAAACTATCAAATAGGCTTTTTGAGAGGAAAACTTACAAGAAGATGGAGACAACCAGAGCCACAAATTTTATTAATGGGTTTTCTAAAAAAATGTGAACGTACAATTACAGTAAATGGCAATATCATTCCACTTAGAAGTGTTGCAGTCTTTTAATTGTTCAGTCTGTATAGGGTGCTTATTCAGCATGCATTTACTTTTCATATCCAGTATTTCAAGCAGTGTCACTAAGCTGGATCCGCCTCATAAGAACATAAGAAAGGCCGTACTAGGTCAGACCAAAGGTCCATTTAGCCTAGTATCCTGTCTACCGACAGTGGCCAATGCCAGGTGCCCCAGAGTGAGTGAACCTAACAGGTAAAGATTGAGTGATCTCTCTCCTGCCATCCATCACCCCCCTCTGACAAACAGAGACTAGGGACACCATTCCTTACCCAGCCTGGCTAATAGCCATTAATGGACTTAACCTCCATGAATTTATCCAGTTCTCTTTCAAACCCTGTTATAGTTCAAGCCTTCACAGCCTCCTCAGGCAAGGAGTTCAACAGGTTGACTGTGCGCTGTGTGAAGAAGAACTTCCTTTTATTTGTTTTAAACCTGCTGCCCACTAATTTCAAGGGGTGGCCCCTAGTTCTTCTATTATGGGAACAAGTAAATAACTTATCCTTATTCACTTTCTCCATGCCACTCATAATTTTATATACCTCTATCATATCCCCCCTTAGTCTCCTCTTTTCCAAGCTAAAAAGTCCTAGCCTCTTTAATCTCTCCTCATATGGGACCCATTCCAAGCCTCTTGTTCTGCAAATGAGACTGATGATCTTTTACATTTTTCAACAAATTGCTTCACTCCCAGATTTGAAAGTAAACATACAGAAAATATGTGGGCATAAAATTACATGGTCTTCTAGAACTTGTTCCTGCTCTTGCTCCACAACATTACCCATACCGTCTGTTTTTATTAACCTTTTCCAATGAAATCAGTGCTTTTCTAAACTTCAACGTTTTCAACAACTAGCCTCCCAGGTGTTCATCTTCTTCCCATTGCAAGATGCTACAGGTAAAGGAGGTGTAAATTGCACAATATATGCATATTTCTGGAACGTCAGGAAAAGAATCCAAGAGTGATAACTTTAGTCTGTTGTTTGTAGCACCAATTGCTGCTTAGTGATGTGGCCTGAAAATATTGTAGATGGAGGTTAACTGGATTTTTTCCATGGTAATCTGGGAGTACATCTTACTCCTTGGCATTTGTGTTTGTGTATGTGCTTCCATTCCTAATTCTTTCTCCTCTTTTATATGAGACATGGTGATTAAACCACTTTTCTCACTAGCTCTGAGCCATTCTCAACATTAATGTCTAACCTTCTCTGCAACAAAGAAACAATGAGACAGTATTGTCAGCATGCTACGTAGTGGTCTCTACACAATAGAAGACTAACCATTGTCAGGTTTTAGTAGGTATCACAGTAAAGGAGGGATTTGAAGGATTGCTGTCTGTAAAACTTGTGCTATGTTAGTGTGAAGGAATTATCACCTATCAATGTATTGCAAGTACAGATAATACTATGGTACCACATGGATTACACCAGCGGTTCTCAAACTTGTTTGTTTGGCGCCCCCTTTTTGATTTGCCGCATCCTGTAGCGGCCTGGGGGTATGTCCACTGAATTAAACACTTCTGCTAGCTGAGGCATTTCAGCGGACATGCTCCTATGTTTGGAACTGCCGCCAAAATGCCACCGAAGCTGTTGGCAGCTCACAACCCCCGTGGAATCGCCCTGCGACTCCCAGAGGGGTCGCGACCCCCAGTTTGAGAACCACTGGATTACACCCTTCATTTAGTTTTTATTTTGTGTAACATTTCCTGGGAACTTATCGGTGTTTAATTACAAAAATTAAAAAATGCAAGAAAATCATTGGAAAAAATTGACTTCACAGTTTTCTTGGTAATTATGAGGGTTAATATTGGGAGACAAGAGGACAGAGAAAACAACAGACAGAGAAAAATAAGAGTAGTAACCCTCATCCACGTTTATGCTGTAATGTACCCTGCAAGCATATATGTTACAACAACTCATGAAGTAGTGGTTCTCCAACTACGCTGTTTTAGGACATTGTCATCTAGTCAAACGTATACAATTTTGAAAAAAAAAAATTTAGCATGAAAAATATTTTTTCTGTATCAAAAAAGTATGTTGGGTACAAATCTACACCAAATATATTGCATTATCATCCTGTATGTTTAGTAATTCTATGTACATGTTTCCTTCTAGTGAGAGTATCTTGTATTGTAATAGCAGTAACTATGTCTTCCCCACTAAGCAAGCTGTTTTTTAACATAAATTCAATTGGCATATGCATTTGTGAGGTAATGTTGTACCCTACCAGTATATACGTTGTGATAACTCATAAACTAGTAGTTACCCAACTATGTTGTTTTAGGCCATTGCTTATACCAATTGATTATGCATTGCAGTGACAGGGGTTGCCACATTACAGTGACCTGAGGGAGATGGTACTCCAGGGATGTGTGAAAATTGCATATAGGCTCACACTGAATGAGACTTCTTTGAATGTGCTAGTTAAAGAAAGTTTTTCACATAAAACATTAAGGAATTGATCTCAGTTTCTGAATGCATTTGGGGCACAAGCTTCTCTGATGACACAGTTAATGTAATTTTTTTATTGACATTGGATGAAGGTTAAAAGTAAAAGAAGTTTAGTGCTGTGGCTTATTTTTTCTTTTCTTTTAAAAACAGCAGGGAAGGCGGATGGGGCTGGAGTGGTGCTGAAGGGCCAGAGTCAGGGTGAGGCTCTTGCTGGCAGGGGAAGCAGATGGGGCTCTGTGCCCTTGGTCATACTGAAGGGCTGGGGTCAGGATGGGGCTCTGCCAGTCAGGGGAAGGGTTCCCTGTCTATCTTGCTCCCTCTTTGCGCAAGGACAGTGGACAAATCCTATCTGAAATGCTGGGATCTGGATCGGGCTCTGCCCGGCAGAGAAGCACTACTCAGAAGACTTAGCCTACCACTCCAACCGCAGCCACTGGGAGCTGCGATTAGTCGAACCTGTGGACGCTGCAGGTAAACAACCTGGCCTGGCCCGACAGTGGATTTTCCTGACGGGCCAAAGGTCGCTGATCCCTGTTGTAGAGCAATGAAAATTAAATCTGTGAATCTGTGTGCAATCAACTGGCCCTTTTCTGAAAATGGAGTTAAAGATATGCACAGATATTTGTGCATATCTTTAACTCCATTTAACTCCATAACAGACATCTTCCAAATGACTACAGGAAGTTTTGACTGATGTGCTCAGTGGGAAAAAAAAAAGAATTCTGCCTTGTGCTTCGCTCTGGGCTGTAGACAGCGCATAACAAAACAAAGAGTGCAGTGTCAAAACTAACTAGAAAAGCCCATCAAGCTCAGTAGTCTGATGGGTGTTGTGTAGCTAAGAAAAATATATAACCTGCCTCCGTAAATGAGGGGCATTTTCGAGTCTGAGGTATCTAAATATTTCCAAACCTATTTGGACCATCTTCAGATAAAACCAAAGAATTTTAGGGTCGTTTTAGACTGGAGAGCCTATTGAAAACTGATTATCTTCAAATAGGATTACACACAGTTAATATGAGAACATGCACATTACAATATCTCAAAAAATCAAAAGTTCCAATTTGCTCACTACATGTAAATCCAATTCAAAATATTTCCATAACATATATCCGCTGGATGTTACACTATTTGTATGTCACTCTAGAATGGATTAACTCCATGACAGGCTAGTCTCAGTTTTTCTTCACTTGGTGTTTTTAAACAGTTTATATTTGTTATCATATCAAAGACAGGCTTGCAGTTTTCAAAAGGAAGAAGAGAACACAGCGCCCAAGGCTCTTCCAGCATTACATTTCTTATTCCATTTTATCTTTCTTGGTTTTGACTAATGTCAGTAACAGCTACTGGTAATAAACTGCTTGTTACAGCTTGCTCTTGCCTTCAAGCACTGGCTTTGATACATTGTCAGCCAATTGGAAGCATTTCCTGATTACATTTCCAAATTGCTTGTTTATTGATCGAAAGTTAATAAAGCAAAAGACAACTTTACGGCTTAAATTAAATGAAAGGTTCCTTTGATGTTCAAATTATCCAATCAACCGACATGCAATGAAATGTAAGCATTTGAAAGTTTTATCTGGAAAGAAAAATGTAGGAGATAAATGGATTCTAGCACAGACAGAGTATCTAAGTGCTAATGAAAAATACCCATAACTTTAACATATGGAGATTTCATTTACTGTCTGTCAAAAAGTAAGTGGTACTGGATTTTATTATGTGTAAATACCTGAAAACATGGAAGTGCAAATACAGAATATCTGTCTGACAAACTACAATTCCTGGCTGCAGGTATAGTTGGTTTGCTGCAATAAACAAAATGCTATAAATTATAATCCTCTCAAGAGGCTGGCATTTGCTTGTTAATCTATTTGCTTCTGGTGCTCCACTGAAAGTGCTGTGCTGCTGTCAATCATTAACATTCCACTAAAATTAACAGAATATTGTGGCAGATCTGTTAAGTTCAGCAGTGCAAGAGATTTCATTCTGTCTAAAGGTACCCAGCCAAGTGGTTACCATTATGTCACCAATTCAAGAGCTTTTACTGAAATGATGACCTTAGCTTAAATCATCCAGGAATCATTCAGATCCTTTAGGTCATTATTAGGGTTGAGAGGTTAAGCACTTCCAGTGCTATAACTTTTCAGAGGCAACTGCTTTCATTACTGTTTAACCACTGTGGGAGGGTGTTATGGATACAAATACTATGTACAATAAAAGCAAAGGGCTAGATTCACAAAGGGAAATTAGTCATTGCAATGCCTAGCTCCTAGGTGCCCCACCATCCAGCGGAACTCACAGCCGTGCATGGTATGGGGAGAATTAGGCAGCTAAGAAGAGGATTCACAGAAGCCAGCAAGTTGAATGGGGAGCTGCTAGGAGTAAAATGCGGAGTGAAGGGGTGGGGCTTAGGACTAAGAGCCACGGGCCCTCTCCTGGCTCTCAGCCTGGACGCTCCCCTGGAATTAGGCAGGTAGCCCTTTCTCATGAAAACTCAGAGAGGAAAAAATTCCCCCACCCCATTATCATCAATAGCCCAGTGGCTATGGCACTCACCTGGGTGGTGTGTTTTCAAATTCCTGCTCAGCCTGATGAATATTCATGTCTCAGAGAGCAAGAAAGAGTTTGACTGTATAGTCTCCTGGTTTGGGCACTCAGCCGGGATGTGGGAGGGTCAGGTTCAAGACATAAGAACATTGGAACCACATTCCAATGAATATTTTATTCTGTATACAACAGGAGATCTTGAGAGAGCCCCACCCCAGAATATCCAGAGCCTGGCGCTTAGACTATCTGGAAGATGGGAGACCTGGGTTTAAGTTCCTGATCCACCTCTGGCAGAATGGGAATTTATTCCTGTCTTCCCTATTCCAGCAGTGTTTTAACCATTGATGTAATGGAAAATATATACCCCCTCCCTCCCAAAGAAGATCATTCCCACCTGTCTTTTGTGCAGGTTAGATGTGTCAGGATTCATCTCAGGAGTTGCAATAGGCAGGGAAGCTTGGGAATCCCACTGGGGTTTTCATGTGAGCGAAGGGACCTAGCAGCTTGGTGAGGTTATGCTTTGGGCATGTTTGTGCTAGCCCCCCCCCCAAGTGGAAATTTCAGTGTCTACAAGGTTAGGAGACATCTGGGTGGTCATTTTGTGAGTGCCAATGGAATCTAAATGCTGTATTAAGGCACCTAAAGAGGCAGCTATGAACTTCAGCCCTTTTGTGAACCTAGCCAAAAGACACTAGACTAAGTTATCTATCATCTCTGATAAACAAGGACACATTTCAAGGTATGTCTGTTCCAGAGCTCAGACTAAAAGCAAAAATATTAGCAGCTTAATACTATGATTTAGATGCATTTTACCAGAGTAATCTTGGAAAATGCATTTTCTGAGAAAGTGTATAATTATACCAAAGCTGAATACATTACATATTTTCTATGCTTTATTCCGCATGAGAGCATACAGTTCACACAAAAGGAGCAAGGCTGACCAGCAAATGAAAAGCATAAGGGTCCAGGTAATTTTAACAAATGCACTACTAATGGAACACTTAGAATATGCACCAAAGTTACAAGTGTAATATCTGCAGGATGAAAGGCTAGCAAATGTGTATGTCACTATGTATCTTACTCTGTTGCACAGCTTCATGAAACTATGCTATTTATGGTTTATATTACAGTAATGCATCCTTCATCATATTTCCTCCTCATGGCTCTACAGCCTGTCTGAATGATCATCTTTGGGCAGGAAATAAAGGATTCCTCATTATGGCTAAGTCATTGTTTCTTTTCTTTTACGTATGGATCCCAAGCCAATTGTAAGGTATGGAAAAAGAGCTGCTGTATGTGGGCACCCCTGATTGTGCTGCTCAAAGCGTAAAAGTTGGGTGTGGAGATCTAGTCAGCAAAGTAATGTTTTAAAAGAGAATACAGAAGTAGTGACAGTGATGGTAGAGTCATAGGGACAGGGGAGAAGCAAGGAAGTCTATTGATCGAGTAGGAAAGGAATTAGGGTGATCCTATGTCCTGTTTTGGGCCTAACAGGCCCCTTTATAAGTCCTGTCCCACCATCCTGACTTTTTTTGGCAAAAGTGGCCATTTTTCCATTCACTTTTGATGACATGCTCAGAGACAAATGCCCATTTTTGTCAAGGGGGAGGGCAGGGCTCGTGTGGGGAGCAGGCAGGTTTCCAGCGAGCCCAACCTCACACAGGGGAAGGCAGGGTTCCAGCGACACCAGCCTCACATGGAGGCTATGGGGAGGGGGGGCTCAGAAGAGTGACTTGTGCCAGTCCCATGCGGGAGTGTGGGATGAGGAAGGGCTTGGGCCAGCCCTGTACATTTATCCATTTTCCCTTTGGAAAATATGGTCACTCTATGAGGAATAGTAATGATGTAGCTGGTGACCTGAAATGCACCGTGGGGCACATGCACCCATCTCAGAGAATCTATCACAGTCCTTGGGCTCGTGGAGACTGGATACTATAGTTCCAAATCATGTGGCTAGGAGCAAACGGGTGACATACAGGATACCGCATATACCTTCCTGCCTCTTAGGCAAGGACACCAGACAGGAGATGCAGAGAAGGACCTGGGAGGAGGTTCTCCATGGCAGCCACAAAAGACCTCTTAGGGAGAAGGAGGTATCTTCTCCCTTTCCAACTTGTGGAAATCAGGAAAGTCTCTGCTGCTAAGTGTTCTGTGTTACTTTGAGCTTGTAGCATCTTCCAATTTTGAATAAAACTTGACCTGAGGAATGGGATGTGAAACTTGATATTAGTGGCTGGTGAATCTGCCCAATGACTTACATGACCCCAAGAGAGTCTCTCATTTCTTTTAAAACAATATACAACTAGCATTGGCCAAAACTCTTTCCTCCATTTTTTTAGCACTTTATTTAATTGTTTTGAGAGCTCTCAATGCAACAGCAAATGCTACAAATCTGTATGTAATGATGCATGAGGTCCCTACATGTCAGGATTAAACCTGCCAATTCCTTGTAATGAAAGTACTAATTGAAATAGATTCATAAAAGTTGGAACTCACTCTGCCAAAAGGAGTCTGCTGAGTGCCTTGATACATCTGCACACAACTTCTCTGAAGATCCTAAAGTAAAACATGGCTAACATGTTAGCTCATATCAAACCAGAAGAAATCCTTAATGTGATTAGGATTTAATCTTCAGAGCAGCAAGGGAAATCTGGACTGTGATTTTTTAAAATTTCTCCCTGTAATGACGTGCATGTAAATATAGATATACACATTTGGAACGCTCTGGATAAAAGAGTAATTGTATTGATTAGTAAAGAATCCATACTGTGTATGTCACGTATAGTGGCAATGGTCAGGATTCCAGATTTATGAAGTTCTTCATAAAACTTTCAAAAAAATCAATGCAGTGAGATTGCTATTAAAATGTCAGCATTTGCCAATGGATGCCACACAGTTGTTTCCTCAGAGAAAACTGTGATATCGCACTGTGTGGTAATTGTTGAAAAGCTGACTTCATAATGGTGACAGATTGTAATTAAGCCCATATTCTGGTGTCCTCTAGCTCTCTGTTACAGTCCTGGCCCTTGGCCTGCCCTGTCTCCCCTAACCTAGTGGTGGTCATATTTCTCCGTCTTTTCCTATCTTTGGCAAAGTCAAACACCAGGCTGAACGTCCTTTGTCTTAAAAGAGAAGTTACAGCAGCCTGCTTGTTCATGGTTAGTTGGTTAGGCACAACAAATCCTGCATCTTGTCAGGGGCTTAGATTAGGTGACCCTGGCAGTTCTATGATTCTATGAGCTCTACCATCAGGGATTGGAGTATCCCTTCAACTCCCTTGACAACTGAAGACATCACTGCTGCTGCTGCAGTACCATTTGGTGACCAGGAGAGGCACTGCAGGCAGTAGCAAATTGGTTCTACTTCCCCTACTGGCAACAATATTGGTTTTAGCAGCGGCAACTCAAAGAATTGGGTAACTCCACCTCTGTCATTGTGAATAATACAAGAGATATCTTTCCTCCATAGCATGGGTAGGGAGAAATGCAGTAACATCAGCTCCAATGAATCAAATCTCATGAGTCAGTCCCCTCCCCCACCAAAATATCATGAGATTGGCTTTAAAATCATGAGTTTTTTAAAAAATCATCACTCGAGGGTCTTTTAAATTTGATTTTTGCTGTTTGAGCCTTTAGAAGTCATGTTTTCAAGGTTTTCAAGATTCAAGAAGCATGAGGGCTAGAAATTTACTCTTTTAAAAAATGAAAACTGCGATTCTCACAAAATCATGATTCCTGGAATCTGGGCTTTAAGAAAAACACAAATATTGCAAGATTCTCAACAAAATGTATGAAGTTGGCAGTGCTGCATGTGGCACTGTTTTGCAGGTTTTCCCTGAAAATCAGTTACGACTCTGTAGTTTGAGTCCTTCAAAGCCTGCCCAATGGAAGTTTTGGGGAAATGCTGTTAGTCCCAAAGCCTCATTTGGAAAGTTGAACTTGATTTGGGCCTATTGCCATTTCTTTAAAATCTGGAGAACTTATACTGATTTCCCCATTTGCTAAGAATTAAAATCTGTCTGATCTACTGATACAAAATTTACAATTTGTAGAACAGAGCGGGTAGGCTTGTTTTGTTTTGGGGTTTTTTTTGTTTTGTTTTTAGTTACACCCTATTTCAAGCAGTAGATTAAATCACACAGTCCAGGAGCTCTTTCATCTGTCAAAATCTGTATTAATTGACTTACTGCATATGTGCATCAGCCATTTTTAGTTAATTGAGCCCTAAGCAGCCATATTATTTTTTATAAAAAGTAAATATCCCCTGTGGCCATTTAGCTACCAAATGTTATTATTGTTAATAACTTCACAGTGGAAGATTTGCAATTAATGGAGACATATAGGACTTTCTTCATGAAATGTAGGGATATTTTGCATGTTATCAGCACCAAGTTCCCTGTACTCTGGCATTCTGCACCATACAACTGATGACTTTCCAGAAGTGTAAATCTTGGTCCTATAATTTGCTCTCCTCAATCACTTTCAAGTTAATTTGCTAACAACACTTGAGGAGTATCTTTCAGAACAATGACACAAAACAGGGGAAAATATTTAATGATTTTCTTGCTATTTATAAATAACAATCCTCCTTACTATGATCTACTTTTGATAAGCCTTTGTATTTTTAAATATATTATATTATTGGATGGAAATAATTCTTTGTAGTAGTACATATTTTAAACAATAAAACTGTTCAAAAACTGCAAAGTATATGTTTTTGACAGTAAACCCCCCTATCTTCTGGCAAATTATTTCCCTCTTAACCACAGATCAAACATGTATTAGACTTAATGGTGTAGTTAAATTTAATTCTAAAACAAGTGCAATACCAGAGGCAATTTGAAACTCAGGCCATTAATTGGATCCCATTTTTGTTTAATTTTAGGGAGAATAAACTTCTAAATATCCTACAGATGACAGAAGCTACTATGAGCAACATTAACCTTTCCCCTGCCACGTTGCAGATATGCCTGGGGTTGCCATTTTCACATATTTACAAACACACTGTTGTCATTAGCAACTTGTGGGGCACAATACTGAATACTATGTATGTATAAAGCCACAGGAGTGTCCTTTTCTTTGGGCTATACTGGTTGGAAATCTTATATCACTCAAGGAGTTAACCTGCTTAGACACACGTGTGAATTTTAGCCATCAGGGATTTTTGTTTCCAACTAAGAGATTCTTTAAAGGCCTGCTATCTCCTGAAAGGCCAAGCTATAAAATAAAAAAGTCCAGATTTCCCCCTCTCTCCCCAACGCTTCTGTCCCTTTCTTATCCTATACCTGGAAATGTAAAATTTTCTTATATTTAAGATAAAGATTCACTATTTCTAATGTATTTTACACCTGTTTAGCCACTATGCAGTACTGGGCAAAGCATTTTTCTTGTATCATTTGTCACATAATCACAATAAAAACATTTAGGCATTCCAGAACACTGAAAGAAGTTTAAGCTCTGTAATACATTCACGCTCTGCACTGAGAAAATGTTTCACAATGAAATAACAAAATGGGGTTTCAACTAGAAAAAAAACATGAGATAAACTAGTCTAGGAAGTAAGTAAAAACTATACATACAGGCAACCCACTGATCAAATATTTCTTAGGGCTATCATGAGTCTATCAAGGATACTGAGCCAGTGATAAAGAAATTACTGAAGAGTGATTTACTGTGTTGTTTAAGAGCCATGTTAGAAAGATTGTTTTGCTCACAGCAATGTGCTGGGTCTGTTTTATTTTATGATTAGTTAAAAGCTGTGGGAGAACTTGTATGTGTATTGGAAACTGAAACCTTAGTGGTTTATTTATATTATTGGTAATGCTTACTTTAAAACTGTCAACAGAAAGTATTAATCACACTAAAAGAAGCTTAGCCTTACAAATATTTCTTCTGCCAAGTGTCACAATCAATGCTGGATAACATTAGAGTGTAACCTGTCCAACACTACATTTTTAAAGAGGATGTCAACACTGCCTTAAGATACCACCATTTCAGTTGTGGGCTTTTATCATTCAGGTTGAGTCTTATGTGCATTGATTCGTGGAATTGACATAGTTAATGTACAAAATGACCCTTATTTTCTGATACATAAGCACTGGGATTTGCTAAACTTTGGGCCACCGTTTGGGACTCTTGGATTGTTTTGCTCCATTTCAAAAGAAGAAATTAATAAAGTAGGTCCTTTGTTCCATCAGTGATTCATCTCTCAGGACCAGATTCTTTGTCCTAAATAGGGATTATTCCCATAGAGGAGACTGACACTTCCTCAACAACCAGTGCACCTGAATCCTCCCTGGGAGTGGTCAGGCAGGGACACAATTCAGCTTTGGGAGAACCCAGCACAAGTTAATTAGATTATAAGAACTAGATCTCAAAGGTACATAGGTGCCTAACTCCTACTGATGTTAATGGCAGTTAGGTGTATAAATACTGTTGAGGATCTGAGCTTAGGCTTTTTGGGGCAGGGACCATCCATACTTTGAGTCTTTTACAGTGCTGAGCACGTCAGTGCTATCACATAGCAAATAATGATGAGGATGATCACACTATAGACTAGTTAGTTCAGTGTTAACTACATTGTGATTCTCCACAGGGCTGAGGAGAACATGATGCTACTGCCAGTGATCATGCCTGTTCATTCCCTGACCTGCCCCATTCCTACAGATTACCTGCCTAGAGGATTCCACAGATTTGGCGGGGTGATGAACTGTCTGCCTCAAAGCCAACCTCCCATCTATCTGCATTTCCCTACCCCAATCTTCTGCACAGAGGGGCCTTTGGCACTAAGTAAGCACTACTACTTCAGAAGAATTTAACGGGATTCTTTTCACACTTATACTTTCTTCACTTATACCTTCTTTCACTTGCATCATTCCCGCATGCAAAGGGAAATTTTTCTTTGTGTCTATTTTTTGTATGGAATGCAGGGTGGTTTTTTTTACCATCTTGATTCAAACCCTTAAAATATTCCCAAATTTTGTAAAATGAATTCCTCACTGAATTCATGAAAGGGAGTCTAAAAGTGACTGTCTTTAATCTTTGGTGGAAATCATTCTTAATTCCTTCCCTTAGGACTGGTTGAGGAGTGTGCTTCACTGAGATGATGTTAAAAAACTGCCAAACAAGCCACACACTTGAAGGAAGGAAGAAAGAAAGAAAGAAAATTCGGAGTTGCTCTTCAGGGAGTATACTTCCAACTAAATCCTAAACATTGGTAAGTTTGCTTCTTATAAGGCTTCCATTTAACTAAAAACAATAAATTACCAAAGGTTCCTGCTGAGTTTCCAAAAAACTTTGAAGAGTGGAGTTAGTCTGTGTTTGACATACTTTGTGCAAACTTAATTTCACTTTTTGTGGTTTTAGCTTTTAGATTTTGCAGGATTATTGGTGAAGAGCTTAATCATGTTTCTAGAGCCACTTTTGTTTCTAGACAGCTTCATTGTGGTTCAGACTTTGAGTTTAATTTTTTGCGCTTGCCTATATTTGCAATAGCAGTCTGTTAACCTCACTGAAATGAGCATGTGCAATACTGACAAAAACATAGGGAGGGCTCTCAGAGTCTAATTGACACCAGCATTGCAGCAAATCAGCATAAATGGCAAACAGACATAGCTTAAGCTCTGGACTGCTTGCCCTCTAATAACAGACATTTCCAGGCTCTGGAACATGATGGATGTACCCCAGCAGGGATAAATTACTTCTCTCCACAGCATGACTGTGCCTAGGAGACACATGATCTGCCTTGTGTACTTTTATCTTCCACTATACCTTGCAGATTCGGAGCAGAACAAACATATAAATGTTCTTATTTGTCTGCCACACATAAAAGAACACACACTACCACCCCATTCTTCACAATTCAGGACTATGTCCAGTGAACTGGATGCCTGTTTTTTCAGGCAAGTGCACAGCTTGTTTCATTGATGCTGTCAGGTTTACTCTGCTATGCTTTAGTTATTCCTTTTGGGCCAGTATCTAACATGGAGGTGCGTGACAGCTAATGCATGATGTCGACTCCTCCTATATGAGTTTGACTATGCAGCATCTGAATCTGCAAACACATACATACGTGAGTAACTACAGTTTATAAATATTTTAGCTGTTTAAACACTAAGGAAGGATCTGAATAGTTTATGGTGTTGGAAAAAAATAGAGTTGTGATATTTATTTCCTGGAATGTATAATATATAGCCTGGGTGTCAATCCTATGCCCTGCTTCCCTGTTCTAACAGGAGAAGCGAGACAAAATTAAGAAAAGAAAAATTTTGGCTAAAGATCACCGACAATCTTCTTTACCTATTAGGCTGTGCATAGCTTTCGCAGGGAAGTAATCCATGGTTACATTGCAATCTAATCAGGAGAGAACACTAGAAAATGTACAAAAGGGAATAATCCTGAAGTGTGAGGAGAAGACTGGATGATCTAATAGCCTTCTTTATCTATACATTCTATAGATGGTCTGGATGATACTTTGATCTAAGGACTGGTTTTCACTTTGGGGAGATCAGTGCTGCTGCAATTGATGAAGCAGGTGTCGATGTAGCAGGTCTAGTGAAGACCCACTCAATGGATGGCAGAGTGCTCACCAGTCAACCCTGGTACTCCATCTTTCCTAGAAGAGTAAAGAAAATTGACCGGAGAGCATCTCCCATTGATGCAGTGCTGTGAAGACATCGGGGTAAGTCAGTCTAAGCTATGTTAACTTATTAAATATTCACATAGCTGGAATAGTTTAATTTAAGATGACCTACCTCGGTAGTGTAGATAAGTCCATAGGCTGCACAGCACCCTGAGAGAAAATATATTTTCTCAATACTGTATAGATAAATGACAATCAAGATTTTGACTCATTTTATACCCATCATTGCATGTACTATGGTAGTATGGCCCATTTATGAATGACTTTCTAATATAAAACCTTATACTTCAAGGCAGAGGCCGATCAGTTTAATAGAGGTTAGTATTTCCATATTTTGTCCCTTAGAGTTGATCCTGGCACTTGGGTTTTGAAACATTTTGTCCTAGCCACTATTAGTTAACAAGATATCAGACTAGATGGAGAACTGATCTGATAGGCATAGCAGTTGCTCTGTTCTGAAAGTCATTGTCCACATACATTCTTGCACTGGCAAATAACTAAGCCAAAGTATGAGATGTCTTTATTTCAAACTGAATCCTCTCTCCCAAATGCTATATGTCTCTTCATGTCAGACAGAAGCTAACTGCCAAGAGCCAGAATCTATAGAAGCATATCAGCTCCTTCTCTGGGCTGATCTTTCTTCTTCTTGCAATAGAGTATTAAGGCTATGCTAGAAAAAGAAAATGGAGTATTTATGGAAGACAGAGTACTCCCCAAATTGATTTCTGTGGACATTTATGGGTACATTTTACCAGACAGGAGTGCTCCATTATGACTACTTTGGATCTAAGAACAGCAAGTCAAAACTTAAGTACCATTCCCATGAACAGAATGATCAAGGGGTTGTTCATTTTTAATATTTGAATCTGTGATGAAAGGTTTGGTTAAGTTCTGATTAAACATACTGGTGAGGCAGGGAAACATATTTTGTATGGGGTTCTGGAGGTATAAAGTGCTGTGCTTGCCATTTAATGACCAGGTACTAGAACACTGATGTCCATTCATTTTGTATTACAAACCACTATCATAAACAACATAGGAACTGGGACCTGACATGTGCTGATACCAGCAGCTCTATCAGGCAAGCGAGAAGAGTGCTCTTTTCATCTGGCTTAACCAGTTTAAGATGTATGAAGCTTCTGTCTACTGGAAAGGTCTCTGTATAACCTACAAAAGGGATACATGAGCTGTTGACAAAATGGCAACATCACTGGTAATCTGGTTAGGCGACAGTTTAAAAAAAAGTTAGGCTACCAAGAGTCCAAAATGATGCTGACAATGCCAGAATATTATTTATGAAAATATTTATTTCAGCATAGAGTTCCAAAGAGTTCAGTAGTACACACAATATAAATGTGTCCCTTTCAGGGAAAAAACTCCCTAAAACAAAATACCAAGTGAACTCCTAAATCACAGATAATGTATTTTACAGAGAAGAAAATAGCCTTAATTCAGGAGGGAAGTGTTCAGTTCTTTGTCTCCATTGAGCAATCTTAGCAGCTCACTCAGAACTCTGTGGGTTTTAGTCTGTCTCTCATCTAATCCATCTAAATATTTTCTACTGTATTAATCACTGTACTTACATGAGTACTGTTAAACCAATCTTTAGGAGGAATAGAACCCCAGCGTACGACTCCCTATCCCCAAATCCTCATACGACAATTACTCACATCCCTCATAGTTTTCCGCCTTGTTTCATTATAAAAACCTTTACCAGATGGCTTCTTCCAAGATCTCTTAAACTAAAAATGGAGTGAGAAAGAGGGGGAGAGAGAGAGAGCATTTTTCAAGTCTTCAGATAAAATAATGACCTTATATGTACCCTCCTGTCAGCATAAAGGCCTACATCCACAAGGGGACTAAGGTTGTGTGATGCTCAGCATCACAACATCTAATTTTAGGTGCACAAAAATGTGATCCACAAAGCCTGAGTTAGGTGCCCAGGCTCGCTATACAATGAATGGGGAAAGATAGGCATCATGGGTAGTGGGTATCATAGGCTGGGGGAGGCTGTACCTCCCCAAACATCCACCCCCAGGTCTTCTTCTGTGGCTCCCTCCATGCAGTGGCTCTGATTTGGGGTGGGGCTGTGCAGCCTGCCCTCCTGGTGCTCTGTGGTTGGGGAGTCTGGGGCCGCAAACCCACCCTCTTGGTGCAAGGGAGGCTGGCACTGTGCAGCCTGCCCTCATGGCACTCTGGGGCTGAGGCCACAGTGACTGCCTTCCTGGTGTTCCAGGGGTGGGGGGGCAGGAGTTGGCAGTCGTGGTGGTGGTGGGGCTTTGGGCTTCAATGAGAGGGTGAAAGGGGTGGAAGGGGTGGGGCCTCTGGTGGAAGGGGCAGGGCTTGGGGACTAGCCTCCCCAGAAAGCGGTTCATGCGCTGCCCATAATAGGCACTTTAGAATGGGCACCACAAAAGCCAGTATGCTAGGCAGGAGCTGTCGAACCTAGAAAATGGAAGATGCTGATGAGCCCCATCCTCTCACTGAAATAGGTATCTAGGTCAAGGCTGCAGGGAGACACATATCTCTGCTTGCAGTCTCTAATTGTGGGAAGGTAGGCTCTCCTTTGCCTAACTTGCCTATGGAACCTAATCTGGTAGGTGTGCCCAGAGGGCATCTTGCTTCACACAACATGAGGGGAGAAGGAGGAGGCCCTGCTTTAGTCCAGCAGCTGCGGATTCACCCAGGATATAGCAGCTCACCAATTCAAGTCCCCCACCTGCTTGAAGAGAAAAGATTTGAATGGGGATTTGTTGCCTCTCAGGAGAATGCTCTAACTACTGGCCTATAGAGTGATTCTGGCTCTTTCTTTGGACTTATTAATATTTAATTAGTCAATTAAAGTGGAACAACTTCAACAGGAGAGTCTGAGGGAGACCTGTTTTAGAATATCCCACAGTCCATTGGTTAGGACACTCACTGGAGAGATGACAGATCCCTGTTCAAATTGCTTCTCCTCATTAGGCAGCAAGGGACTTGAAATAGCAATCTCCCACATGAGTACCCTAACCACTGGGCTAAAAGTTATAAGAAAGAGCAGGGGTGAAAATAATATTAAACACTTACTGGTATGGGGGCCTGGCTCCAGGCCCTCGGCAGGGGCAGAACCTCAGGCAGAAGGGGCGGGGCTGAGGGTCAGCCTCCCCCAGCCAGCCCATCCACTGCCTGGGCCCGTGACGCCTGGGACTCCAGTGGCAACTGACGATGCTGTGGTAGTAGTGGCAGGGGCCGGGATCACCAGCCCGGGCAGCAGCTTCTTTTGCCCTCTCCCGTCGGCGGCCCGGAGCGGAGCAAAAGGTGCAGTGACGTTGAAGTGTTGACACAGCAGGGCTTTAAGGAGGGTCCTTTGCTGTGGCCGGGCTTTAAATTGTGCTACGTATGCTCCGGTACCGGCTTCATACTGTTACGCCGTACTGGCCTACCTTCACCACTGAGAAAGAGCTTTCTCATCCCATTTTGTGTGGAGGTAGTCAGCACTCTGAGTGGACCTACTGCATTAGGTTCCAGAGGTGAGTTAGGTGCAGAGCACCTATCTTCCCTTGGCTCATGGATCACGCTGGGGCTTAGGTGGGTGCGAGGTGCTTGGATGCCTAGAGTGAGGCAGCCGTGTGCATGTCCAGAGGCCAAATCGCAGGAACTAGGGGACATTTACTGAAAAAACTTAGGCACTGAGAGAGTTTAGGCACCTACAGGGTTGCGGCAGCAAGCTGGGGTTTATAGATCGCAGTGGTGCCTAAATACCTTTGTGGATCTGGGCCAACATATCTATTTCCTCCAACATATCTATCATATCTAGATACATATCTATCTCCTCCAACATATCTATCTAGATACATATGTATCTAGATAGATATGTTGTATCATATCTATCTATAGGTATCTAGATAGATATGTTGTATCATATCTATCTAGATACATATCTATCTCCTCCAACATATCTATCTCCTCCAAGACACCTGAGGACCTTAGCGTTCCAAAGCTAGTCCTGGGCTTCTACCAATACGACAAGATAGGGGGACAAATAAACTGCTAGCAAGAGGAGAAATATCATGTAAAATATACTCTTTCTACTGAAGCAGTGGCACGGTCTCTAATGGTGAAGGATTCACAGTCAACTCTTAATAGATTGGCTCCATCATGGTACTAATCATTTGAGGCCACATTTTAAAATTTAGTGACACGTATGCTATCTACAAATCTCACATTGGTGCAAATGGATAGTTCAGCAATTTCCTGATAAGGGGCAAGGCCCCAGTAACCCAGCCCCTCCACAATTCGGGTGGCCACAGCCATGATTTTCAAAACTGGGTATCTGAATTTCAAAACTTTGTACCACCCTTTGACCTTAATGGGAGCTGCTGAGTGCTCAGCACTTGTGAAATTTGGGCCACTGGTTTAGGTGCCTAACTATGGGCTTTGGAGCATAACTGTGGGTATCAAATTTTGAAAAAGTTGGCCTAACTTTAACTGGGCCTAAGTTTAACTGGGCCAGATATAAAATTGACACTTTTTGCCTCTAAAATTATGGATTTTGGTCTACTATATCCTTCTAACCATTAATTTTAAGACAGGCCAGGACCCACAAAACATGAGATAAAAAAGAACATCTGTAAGTCTAGCTGTAAAAATACACAGTGTTGGGGAAAAAAACCCTATCATAAAACAAACAACATCTTTTCAAAACATATTGTTTGAATGCAATACAGAACTAACTAATGGTGTAAGAAAAGTGTGACCCATTAATCAGTTTAATGGTATATTTATTAATGCACCAGTTAGACACAATGTTGCTTATTTTTCAGTAGATTCAATGAAATAAAATTAAATCACATCAGTAGGAAGACATATTTCTTTTTTTAAATAAACCATGTGAAAAACAGTAGAGAAATGGTCATCTACACCAGTATCCAAATTAATCAAGCAGAGTAATAGATTGCAGAAAAATCATGTTTTTGTTTAAATGTATTAACTGGAGAGGCCAATTCAGATTAGTATAGGAATGCCATCCCTGGACACTGTCTCATTTATAGCACTGCCTTGGAGAATAATGCGCTGGCACATATTTCTGTGATGTTGACTAAGGTTCTACTCACTCTCCAGCTGGGAACATGTGTTCAATTCTTTATGGTAATGGGCATTTGCATGTTCCTGCTTTCTCTGTTTACCTGATTGTTTTTTTTCATGTCTATCTAACGTATGGTTTGCAGATTGATTGTGCTCAGTGGAGATTTAAATACTTTTGGTGGAACCAGTAGTGTAATGTGTGAGTCATATTCCTTGGCAAAAAAATCTCTGTGCATTTGTATTTCACTCCTCACAAAGAATCCATTCCCTGCCCTCCCTCCGACTGCCTTACAATATTGGATACATCTTTACTTTTAAACCCCTGTGTACTGGGAGCTAGTTTTATGGAATTTAGCTCCCTTCACCACTGCTCCAGAAAACCGATCTCTAGTCTTTGAACTGCTATGTTCTTCTTTATTCAGGGAAAGAAATCCTTCCTTTATTTAAAAAATAGTACTTGAAGATAAAGGGCAGGGCTTGGTAGAAACCTTTTTAATTCACTTACTTGCTAGAGAATGCATCAGAGCCAGATTAAGCTCTGACGGCTGGCGGTTTCTGAATAAATACTTGGCAAACAATTGGGAGCAAGATGTGAAACAATTATCGTCCTGGCTATTGCATTAGCTATAGCACATTTTAATGATTTTTGCTTTTGGAGAGAAGCTCAGCAAAATTATAATTTCTTTGATAAATAATTAACAGTGTATTATTTCAATAAATAAATTAGCGTTTATATAGTAAAGAATACAAATGTTTTGTGCATACATTCTGACCTACTTCTCCAGTCCTTCTTGGCTGTTTCCCAAAGAATTATTTTTAAAAATTAATGATGAACATCAAAATATTTCTGTTTATAACATCATATCAATGGTGGTTAAATCTATAAAATAATTCAATCGTTTATCCTTCTTATCTTGGGAATGTTTAATCAAGCTTGATATTTGCTTTAAATTAGCACTGTCAAATGTACATTTGTATAAAATCTCCCAAATCATGAAAGATTTATAATTTGAAATGTATTTGGATTATTCTCTGGTTAATCAGATAGATGAAAATTAGTGGTACTGTAACTAGAACAATTAATTGGATTTAAAAATTAAAAACTAACTCTCACATGTTACTTCATACATTACTTCACTTTGGAAACATAAATGAAAATCTTAACTGCATCAGAAAAGAATTATACGCTGTTCAACAAAGCCTGAATCACTTACTTTGTCCTTACTAGGCAAAACTACTGTTCGTTAAAATGGGAGTTTTGCATTAGGAAGAAATGAATAAATGCTTCAGATTCTGGCCTAATAAAAATATGTATGTCCTGTAGATGGGCGAAATTGACACATATATGTACCAATTCACAGATGGCAGTCATAAGTGCACGTGATTTCACGTTTAACTTCTATTTGGGAGGGATGATTCTTTCATTACTCATTATAATAGATGCCTCTCACACATATCATACGTATTGAATTCAGACCTGTGCTTTATTACATTTTAAAGACAGAAAATAAAACCATAGTGCAGATACTAATCAAAAGAAGCTTCTCAATGAAGCAATAGGCAATGTTTTAAAATACATAACTGAGATATTTAATACAACATGGCCAATGATTGTGCTGGCTATATTCCAATTCTTCAGACTATACCTGCCAGCAGAGGGTGCACCAATTATTAATATGCCCTATTTCCACTGTGTACTGGTCCTCTAAGGCTTGTAAGGGAAAGCTCCAGGGCCAGTACTACCCTATTGCAGAGTTTTCTAGATGAGTATCTGGGGAACAGAAAACATGGCTGTTGAAGGAGATGAAATAGTCTTGGCAGTTGGGAGGAAAGCTCACACTGTTGCTTCTGTTCAGGGCCTTATCGTGTAAAGTCGACTGGAACTCCCTTCACCCCTCAGCTCAGTGGGAGTGGTGGCATTTGTACTTCCCAGGAATCCTGGGAACTGTGGTTCAGAGCTGTGAAGGGGGTGGAGGTGAGTGTTCAAAGGGAAAGGAATTAAGAGAGTTGTATTGCACTTGTAACCCGATCCCTATTCGAGGGACAGGCTTCTTTCCTGCCACACCCAGCATGTACTGGTAGCAGATACTGAAAGCAAGTGGATGGGTGTCTAGTCTGTTTCAATCTGTAAACACTAGAGTGGGGTAATTAAGGGGCTTCCATCCCTCACAAGAGCGGGAGATGGCTCTTTAGATGGCATCAGCAAAAATGTTGTTGCATAAAACTAAATACAATCTAAAGTTTCCATATTAGTTTCAGCTCCATTTTTTTTAAAAAAATGTCTGTTTGCCAAATGGAAAAAGACAAAATTGTTAGGTTAAAAAAAATCATCAAGCAGTTGTCCCACATTTTCTTGGTCCGAAATTCATCCTAGTGCAGAGGTCTTGCACAAAGCTGCAAGCACCATTGTGCTCCTTGATGGGTTTGCTTCAGGGAAGTCATCAGTAAAGCTGTCCTTTGACTGTAATGTGATGGGGTCTCAGCTCCCTTTGTGCACCAGTTATATTGTTTCCCTACTGGCCCTCACAAAGTGGTGGAGTAAGGCATCAGGGTATCCCAGGATTGATATTATGAAACACATAGTTGTGCATATCCTACAGTGTCACATGCTGAGAAAGGGGTACAAAGATACTGTGACCATAATGACTTGACTGCAAATGGGATGGTCATGTTTTTGAACTTAAGCACATGCCTAAGGCCCAGATCTTTAAAAGTAAGGATCCATTGAAATCAATTGGATGTAGATGACTAAATAGTTTGAAGATCTAGGCCTAAGTGCAGGCACACCAACAGGGCGGGGGAACGACAAAGTGGACAATTGTCCAGGGGCCCGGGTAAGCTGCAGGAGTCCTAGACACAAGTGACTGCTCTGGGCCCTGTGCTTTGGGGAGCCTTGCGGACTGGCGCGATTGGCCAGCTTGGGCGGTTCTGGAAGTGACAGATTGGTCACTTCCGCCCCAAGCCCCGCAGCTCCTAGGGATGGATCTGGGTCCTGGAATTACTGTCAGCGGGCCTACCTAGGTAGTTTCATGTCTGGAGCCTTTCATTTTATCTATATTCTAAGTAACTTTGTGTTACTTTGTTATTTTGCAGATGCAGATAACAATACTTTCTTCTAGTCTGTTAAGGTTGTAACTTGAGGCAAGGCTATCTCGTTCTCTGTGTTTGTATAGCACTCTAGCACAATAGGGCTTCAGTCTCAGTAGGGATGTCAAGAGACTACTATAATTACTGCTACCAGATATGTCATGTTTCTGGTGCCCTTCAGCATTGTTACCTCTTGTTGCTGATAGGGGCAAGCTGTAATTTATGATCCGTCTGTCTCACTGACACCCCTCCCCAGTCTCCTTCCTTGCAGTCCAGAAAGTTAACACTGATAAAATATAGCTCTCGCGATTCACAGTTGGATGTGCTTTGTCAATCCTAGCAAGATAGTTATGCTTTATGCTTTTAAATTATTTAGACCTGCCAGATAAGTCTGAATCTGTTTCATCTTAGCCTTGTCTTTTACCCCATTTTTTCATCTTATAGTATTTCCATTGGTCATCATGGGCATGTTTATGGGGTAATACAGCTCCCTAATTCACCTTCTGGCACTGGAATTTATGATTTGGGCTTTCCAAAACATTGAAAACTCTTTAGGGACTCCCTAGCTCCTCTAAACCAGCTCGGATGATTCCCTGGATAGTTGGAAAAACAAGAACACGCCCTCTTAGTTATAATATACATAGTTTCCTCCAATCAATGTGTACACTGGGGCAGCTTTTGTGCAGTTAGGTCTAAATTTCAGGTAGAGAAATGACAAAGTCTTGTGCTTGGGAAAATATTTGAAATGTTCAGTGTTTAATAAACATGGATTTTCTGAAAACAAAAGTAAATACAAAAGTAATGCATGTAATGTTGAAGATTCAGCATTATATGAGGGGAAACTTTGAAATGCAAGTGCATTGTTCATGTGTCTTCCATCATTTGTATTGTCACTTGTGCTCAGTATGACAGATATTTACATTGAAGATGAAAGTATCTTTTCCCACCTGCTCTGGGAGTTGTGGTGGATCAGGCCATGAGTCAACAATACGATGCTGTTGCAAAAAAGCAAATGCAATTTTGGGTTGCAGTAACAAAGGCATAGAATGAAAGTCATGGGAAGTGATAGCACCATTCTATTAGGGGTTGGTTAGCTCTTAGCTGAAGTACTGCATCCAATTTTGGTCACCACTGTATTGATGGGATGTAAAAAAACTGAGACGAACAACAAAGATGATTAAAGGAATGAAATGCAAGCCATATGAACAAAGTCTGAAGGAACTGGGTATGTTTAGTTTGGAAAAGAGGAGGTTAAGGGGAGACATGATAGTGATCTTCAAATACTTGAAAGACTGCCATAAAAAAGACAGAGAAAAATTGTTCTCTCTTGCCACAGAGCGCAGGGAAAGAGTCAATGGAGTCGATCTATAATATAGCAGATTCAGATTAAATCTCAGGAAAAATTTCATAACTATAAGAATAATAGGACAATGGAACAAACTGCCTAGGGAATCCATAGAAGCTCCTTCACTGGAGGTTTTCAAAAAGTGGCAGTATAGTCATCTGTCTTGGGTGGTTTAGACACCACAAATCCTGAATCTAGGCAGGGGGTTAAAATACATGACCCTAGAGGTTCCTTCTAATCCTGTGATCCTATGAATCTTCCTCTGAAGCCATTGCTAAATTTGTGACATCATATCAACAGAATTCCGTGACACTATACTGTGAAGTCATAGAAACATGATTCTGACTTCACTGGAGCGTCAAGGAGAAGGTGAAGCTGGTTGTATATAGAGATGTCACATTAAACCAGCATCTCAAATGAAACCAGGACAAGGCCAGATCCTAGACTTCATTAAGACCTCTGTGTACCACTTTTCTGGTGTAAGAGAATTATGAAGCTCTCTAACCAGGCAGCTGGCAATTCCTCCGGCACATAGGGCATGTTGCAGGGGACAGGAGCATGTCAGCAGAGCTCTGACTAGTGTAATGGGCCCTTGAAGCAACTCTGTACAGTATCAGGTGCCAAAGTGGCCTATGGCTGATCTTAAGACTGAGGAGACCCAAAGTGGCATAAAGTCATTTCTGTGTCCCCCCAAGACCTATACCTAGAGCAGCTTGGCTTGTCCTATGGGCTGTTGTTGGAAAAAGGAAAGTGATAATGGAGTAACTCCTTTATCATTAATGTTCTGTCTTTAACACATTGCCCCATTGTGTTGTGAGAATGCCAGTTTAGGGTACAGACTTAGAAAAAGCAAGGGAAGTCAAAGTCAGGGTATCCAATAAATGTTGTTATAAGCATTCTCTGATCAGCCCAGAAGAAGAAATTAATCTTGCAGCATGAAAATTCCCTGAAGGTGTTTTTCAGATACTACAGGAAGGTGTTTTATGAGTCGTGTGGAGAACTAGTTCATGTTCAGATCTACATGAGGTTTTAGAAATTAGTAACAAATGAGAAAACCTTGCTCACTCTTTCGGAGGCTTTGAAGCCCCGAACTGCAGGAAAACAGTGGGAAAACAGTCACTGCCTGACCTGGAGCCCAGCTTCCTTTGTGCTGTTATTCAGGGATTGTTGGGGTGGATAGGTGAGCATGTGGTAGGAGGAGAGCAACACTGGGTGATGCACAGTTCTGCTGATCCTCTAATATTATTGTCCCTGATGGTGGAGAGCTAGCAACTACAACTGGGAGCTAGCAACTGCCTTGGGGCAGGGAATGGATTCCACTTCTCTGCCTGCACCTGGGCACTTCCCCAGTGCTCAGCCAAGTCAGGCTGCATGCTGGACACAGGATTTGAGTCTAAGGGCTACATTTCCATCCCACACTGATTTACCCAAATTTATACCCACAGATTTCAATGGTAGTGTGCAGGGTGTAAATCAGGACGGAATCTGATCCCCGCTGTGTTTTATATATTATGGCAACGCCTCCATCTCTCGTGATATCACATGTTCTACTCTTGAAAAACAGAACACCCTCAGAAACCAAAGCCCAAAAAACAAGCTGGATTGAAGGTTTTCTATTTACACGCCACTTGGACAATCACTATTTTTCAGCACAGACACAGTGTTCTGATGTATTGTACTAACTTTAGAACAAAGCATGCTGGAGTTGCTTTATTTTTCCCTTTATATGTTTTAGTGTTCTAAAATCCAGCACATTTTAGATTCAAAAAAAAGAAAAAATGTCAGGGAGTGAAATTAGAAGCAGAGAGTTTCATGGGGCTGGGGTCAGGATACTAGTCAAGTGTCGAGTACTCTTCCTGGGTGGGATCCACAAAGGGACTTCAGCATTGCAGTGCTGAGCGCTGCAGTGCCTAACTTTTAAGCACCTAAAAGAATTGCAAGAACAACACTGCAATCCACAAAATGAGGCACTTGAGCTTTTATACAATGAATGGGGCGAGGCAGGTGCCTTAGAACATGACCCACAAAGCCAGCATGCTAGGTGGGGAGCTGCCTACTCTAACCAGTGGGAGCTGCTGACCACGCAGATGTGCTAAGTCCTGCCCCTCTTTCACAGTCTGAGCTACCAGGAATGGGAGGGCCTCTCTCTGCTTGAGATTCACAAACTGGGGGAAGATAGGCCTACAGCATGTGGGGCCTGAAACAAAACAGCCAGAAGAGGAGGAGGATCTCCCTTATAACTTTTAGCTTGGCATACAGAGAACTGACCCAGGATATGGGAGACCCACCCCGCAAGGCAGAAAAGTATGAGCACAGGGAATTTTTTCTACAAAATTTTAATTAGGTACTGAGTGAGTTTAGGTGAACCTCCATGGTTAGCAGCAGTTGAGCGGGAGCTTTGGGCACTGCAGTGGTGTCTGAAAACAGGACTTAGGTCCCTAAGCATTTCACACTACTTGTATTTTTTTTCTTGTGGTATTGCAGCCTATTCACCCCCAACAACTCCCCAGCCCTGCCTCACTCCTACTTTGCCAGCTTGGCTAACTTTACTCACCTGAACTGATGGGGAATAACTAGGGCTTCTGCCCCTCTTAACTACACACAGCTCAGTTTTGTGTCAGACTGTGTGATTGGACCTCTCTAGGACCCTTTGATTGTCTTCAAGGTTGGAATCTTCCCCTCTCCTTTTTACAGGCTGGTGCCTGAGAGAATACTGGGAGTTTTTTGCCTTTCTATCATGAGCAGCAGCAGCATTTCAGCAAGCACGTCTGGGCAGAGAAGCTTGCCAGAGTAAAGTTTTACAGGCACAGTCTCCTTTCCACAGAAATTTTTCAAGTCTTTAGAGAGCAATACATGGGCCTGCTGGCTTTTGGAAAGGTGTATCAGCAAGAAGGGCTGCAAGGAACAATTTCAGCTGAGGCACCCATGCTGTTTTCCCCCACTGGGGCAAGGGATTGTGGATGAGGAGCTGCAGCTGTCTCCCACCCTTCCTTCCTCTGCCCTTGAATGGCTTCAGGGAGTGCTGGTGAGTCATTCAGGGGCTTGCTAAGGGCATCTGGGGATTAATGAGGGCTGAAAGTTGCAAAGGATGCTGTTTTTCACGGGTGGGCCAAGGGCATCAGCTTTCCATAGCCTTGCGGTCTGGTTAATGGTAGCTCAAGGTAAGGGTAACTGGGTAGAGACAGGCTTTGCTGGAAGGATTATGTACTTCCTCTGTTATTGATTGTTACATGTTATTTTATATGTTATCTATTATTAAGCTGTGGCCTTTGTGCCAGAACATTAATTACTTGTGATATGTTTTCCTAGGTGCTTCCCTGGGCAAGTGATCTCAGCTGTAACTTGAGAAAACTCAGTATAACAGTGTCTTATTCTTGTTGTGCACATGACATGATTGGTGTTTAAGAGTCAGCTGTGTTGACCTTTTCTGATTTTTGTTTGCAGCTGCATTCTTGTTTCTTAAGCCCACCAACAGAGCTGTAAAGGGCCCAGCTGCTCCCTAGATATTATTATTATTATTATTATTGGTAATTGGCGTAGGTGGCATTGTGATTTACAAATGCCAACACTAAGATTACATGACAACATATAAATATTAATTTACATGAATTAGCCTCCTACTTTTACAAACAGTACCATTGTTCCTGAGAGGTTGATAGGTTAGGCATATTTGGTTTTCCACCTTATAGAGTGTCTGCCATAGTCACTGAGTCAAATTCATTTCTGGGCGATTTCACTGAAGCAAGCAGAGTCACATGAGAGATGAACTTGGACAATATAATCGCATAGAGACAGGTCTAAGCTGCAAAATTTGAATCTGAATCTGGATCCAAATTTTAACCCCCTAACCCTGACGGTATTTGGATCTAGAAGGTTTGTTTGACCCATTTTAGAGAAAGGGGACAGCTTAGATATTCATATCCAGGTTAGGATTCTGGAATGTGTACCTTGTTCTTTCCCCAACTTTGGCAATAGTGTGTTTCAGATAATGGATTTTATTTTTACCTCCCTCTAGATGTAAATTATTATTATTTACTAAGGCAGCTCTTCCTTTTCACATACACTACAGAGATACCCAATATATTAAAGTAAGAGAGAATAATTAGTGTCTGAAAGCCCTTATCTTATCTGGACCTATTTTCCATCCATACTTTCCAAATGGGACTTTGCTTGTGGTCAGAAGGACAAGTAATCTGAGAATGAGGACAAAAGGGTGTGTGACAGCAGCAGTCTGTAACCTCAAGACACTTTTGGACAGTTGCGCCAAAAGATCTGAGCATTGATGGGGTGTATTTATGGTTTATAATGGCATTTAAAGTGATGGGGCTAGGATTAGAATTAGAAGCCTTGTAGGAGCTGCTGCTGTTCCGGAGCACTGCAAAAGTTAGCAGTTTGAGGAAAGCTGGCCAGAAAGATGCAGGGCAGGGATCCCTGACACAATTATACAACAATCAAACTTCTCATATAGATCATACTGCGCATGCTTAGTTCACAGTTTTCAAGGTGAATTATTTCAGCTGTTTAATTTGTTTTTGTTGTACCCAATCAATTTAATCAGAGATTTTGCTCTGAGGATTATGTATTGGCAGATGAAAACAAAACATCACCTTGCAGGCTTCAGATGAGACTGGAACTTTCCACTTTATACAACTGGTGGAAGAAATGTGGTTTTTTTAAAACACTGTTGCTCATAAACTGACAGACACAACTACAGTATTTCAAAGTTTATTGCTCTAGAGGGGCTGGGATAAAAGGCCATACGTTTCCAGTGTGATCTCTTCTGACCAATAAATGTGATATTGTTTTGCTCACTCATATCTGTTTTGCTCAAACAGCTTCAAATATATAACCATTTCGATTTACTATGGAAACCTTAACACACCTTTATCCATGGAGGTACTTGCTTTGTTTCTATAATGCTAATGTCTTCTTCCCTTCTTGGAATATTTGAAGAGGATTACTGTAGCTTGATAGCACTTCCTTTGAATGCCAAAGTCTACTAAACCTTCTTAAATATTCTGCATTGGGTATTATTCATTTAGATTTTTAATTATTAGCATTTATCTGTTTTCATATCTTTTTGCATATCACTCAGCCGTTCAAAGGAAGTATTCCCACACTGCTGGTCTGAAGAGCTTCTGTTTGAAGGCACAAGCCGCATGGGGAATCCTTCCATGTGCTGTTTGTAGCCAATCCAAATAATTGGCGATTGGCTACTGTCAGTGTACATTACATTGATATTATTTTGGAATCGTTGTATTTGTGATCTTAAAGTAATGAGCTCAAAGAGATTAATTCAGTGTCTTCCTAACAAATTATGCTCACTTTGCTCTCTCAGTCTGTTATAGTCACTATTTCTTCCTCTCTCATATGATATTTCTCTTTACAGATTCACCCTTTCATAACTGATGTTCTGGCCACATCTTATTTCCACATGAGCCTAAAGCTTTTGTGAGTGCAAAGACAGGGCTTGTCCTCTAGAGGCTGCTAGAGAAATGAAGTGCAAACCACTTGAACAGCATTGACTGAAAAATAGACATTGAATTTGATGATTTTTTTTGCAACAGTTTTCAAATAAATTGTTCAGCATTTCCTCTCCTTCCCCCTCCCCCACTCCATTTCCCCATCTTGTAGAGCAGGGTGAATATACATGAATTTGACAGAAACAAACAAATACTTGGGAATATTTTGTTCATTATTTAGCCAGTTCTAGGTTTGAGCTTCACTTGTATGTTAGATGTTGATCATATCATTTCTGCACTGTGCATTGTTAAATCACAGAAAACCAAACCTTACCCCAGACTCTAAATCTCCCCTTTACCAATTCATGCCATGCCCCTGTTCAGCCGTGGCAGGTCTCTCACACTTTTAATGTGAACATTTCTTTTGCTCCTGTTTGGTTCCTATTTACTCTAGCACTTATTTTCTACCTATAGGGCTCAACTATATAATATGTGCACAAGGCATTGCGGCATTTTTGTCCTTCACAGAAAGCGGAGGAGGATGAGCCCTGGAAAGATTGTCTCAAGCAGGCACAATCACATCCAGGTTTACTTCATGAACATGGGAGTACACAATCTGCTTCACTTCCACAGATCTATGTGGAGATCGAGGAATGGAGAGCATAGTCCTTCCTAGTTCCCACCCCCTGCTTTGGGTGAATTGTTCTGCAAGGCAGAGAGCGGAAGTGTTAGGCCCTGCATTCTCCAGAGCAAAGGGAACATAGGGATGACTTTTGTGGGAGGCCCTTGTACAAACATCAAAAACGGCAAAGTTTCTTGCATTCCTTTCTTCCCCATCAGCCTGACAGCTGCATGTAGGCCATCGCACGGTGTAATCCTTTAGCACTTCTTGCAAAATGTACGTGAAAGGAAAATGAATGGAAACATAGTATCAGGAATGAAAGAAAAATGTAAAAAGGATATAGTAGCTTGAAAGGGTGTGTTGGAATTTGTACTGTCTCCCCTTTCTTTGATTTACCGTGGAAAACCTTAAGTTTAACTATTGATTGTCAAAAGAGAATTAGATATATTTTATGTACCAGTTGCTAATTTTTCATTTGAGGAAAAATATTATGGCTGAGTCAAAATTATTCCACCTTAAAAGTGTGAAACAGATGAGCACAATGCACCAGAATCAATGCTCAGTGGTAACAACTAGGTAGAATGTTATTTAGTATGAATGTTATTTAGTAAATAAATACTAATCTATAGTCTAACCATCCAACCCACGCCAAAATAACACAAATTCTATGTGTAGAGAGTAAAATCTGGAAAATATAAATGAGGTGCTTTATCGTTTTCTTTTCAGAGCCTATTCACCATTTTTATTCTAATTTATTTTTGCCAATTGTTTGATATTTGAAGTTGTGCAAAGAGCAATGAGTATAAAATGATTTTAACACCGGTAGCTACCAGTATAGATGGATTTTTTTTTTAAAAAAAAATTAATTTGTTTTTAAGTGAAGTGGATGACGGTAGAGAACCAAATGGCTCAGGGGATTTATGTTCTGTGGCCTGCTGAAAATAAGTTGTTGATCTCAGCACAGTTCTTAGTTTAGTTGCCTCCCACCCTCACCCTTGCTTTCTGGCTCATTAGAAAGAATGGGCCAGGAGACTGGACTGTTCACTTAAAGATATTATTTCAAAGACAGGGCTGAGTCATATTGTTAGACCCGTGTGGGAAAGCTTGTTCTATTGTGTATCATTAGAGGACTTCAGTCTCCTAGTGCGGTCCGCCCAGAACATTACAGGAGTCTTGTAACTTCCCTTAGGGCGAATGTCACCCTCTCTCTTGCACAAAGGCAGATTTTGACCAGTGAACTAGTAGAGGATGCTCCCAACTCATGCAGTGCTGCAGCGTAATATCTTCACAACTGATAGTACCACATATGGGCTGCAATAGTAGCTATTTCCTTTCTATAGCCTGTGGGGAGGTCTCAGACAGAGTGGCCCATTCCTCAGACTGATATCAGGCCAACCTCAAAGTCCCTTCTACGCCAGTCTATCCTGAATCAGTGCAGTCATTGGGGCACACAGGAGACCCAGCTACTCCATCCATGCTTCAATTCCTCCTCCCTCAGTGTCTGAGAAGAGAGATACATTTGTGTATAAGCCCTCCATGGGGAGTAAATTTCACCATTAATCTTAGCTAGTGTCAGAGCTGGTAGAAACTTGGTGTTTCCATTCCAGGGGAAATTCTGACATGTTGAAATTCCTCCAAAAAAAAAAAAAAAATCTGAAAAAAATGTCTTTGATAAGGTCATTTCGATCTTTCCAAAGGTGCTTCCTTTTCACTTTTGTGTTCACAGATCTAAGCTGGAATAATAAAGCCAAAACTAAACTTTTGACTATATCCAACTGAGGAAGTTCAGTGTTATTGAAATAAAATGTGGCTGATGATTTTTTCTTGAAAATTTAGACAAAACTAATATGAAACTGTGATGTTTCAGTTTTGTGGCATCGGCATTTTCAAGTGGAAAACAGTTGCAGAAAATTTTCAACCAGCTCTAGTTTTTTGTTTGTTTGTTTAACTGACAGTGTCTTGCCTTAATAATGTATGTTCTGTTGCTTTCTCATGGCCAAAGTTATCAAATGGAGCAGTGTTCTGTGACACAGCGTGGGAACCTGTGATTAAACTACTTCACTTTTTCTTTTACTGTATTTTAAATGGACTAGTTTTAAAAAATGTAAGCCTGGAGATCTTAAACAGCCACTGTGTAAGATGGTTCTGAGGATGCAGCTAAGCTGCAAAGAGAACTGAAAAATGAGAAAACCCATTCACATCCACAAACAAGGACACGATTTACAAATCTTCATGTTCACTGTTGTTGTTACCATTGGCTTTGAATTCACATTGTTTGTCAAGTTCATGATTGGATATTTTTAGTATATGATCTTAACATTTGTTTGGGTGGGGCTAAAGGATACTGAAGTATGCCAATAGAAAGGGATGAAAATGATCTGAAAAATAGTGGGTACTTCTTCTGCCTTTTAGGTTAGTGACTTAGTGCTATTTTTTTTTTGTCTTAGTAACAGGTAGTTCAGATTCCTTGTTCATACTACTCATAACCCATTTCCATTATTATTTTAATCTCCCTATGATATCTCAGCAGCCATTGCAGATGTTTTATAACTTTCAGATAAATGACCTCACTTCAGTGGCATTTCTTAAAAGAGAAAATTGAAAACCAGTAAAACATAAAAATGGAGATATTGGATCAGATCAATGGTCCATGTAGCCCAGTATGTCTTCCAACAGTGGCCAGTGCCAGGTGCTTCAGAGGGAATGAACAGAACAGGACAATCATAAAGTGATCCATCCCTTGTCACCCATTCCCAGCTTCTGGCTAACAATTCAGGAAATATGTTGTGTTTGTTTTGTTTTGTTAGCTGGATGCACTCAGTGAATATAGCCTTTTAAAGGGCCAGATGCTGATACACTATTTCCATGAAGATTTTCACTTACTTCAATGGGAACATTCCTATCAGATTTAAAATTAAGTGCATTATTAAGTGCTTTTCTGGATCAAAGTTACTGTGAGTGAGTTCAGAATCAGGCCCTTTGTATGTGGTGGTGACAGCAAGACATGTCTCTCCCAAAGATGCAGATTTAGTTAGGTGTTGGTCAAGTCCCTTATAGCTCTGTAAATACTGTATGCAATGACTGAAAGCTACCAACTGCTGCTAGTAAGAAAGTGGCTTAATAGTAGATCTTAGTGAATAATGAAAGGGGGTGAGGAGCAGAATTAATTGTAAAAGTATAATAAATAAAATTCAAAATTATCATTTGACCAGCCAATCTTAGTGGTGGACCATAAGAATATAATATGGATCTCTGCTGAAACTGTCTATTTTATCTTCATGACGTGCAAAAGACTGGAATTTGTTTCTAAGGCAAAATCCTTGATGCACTCCATTGCAGCATTGGCTAAAAGTCTGGGGGAAAGGCGATCTCTATCACAAACTCAAGGAAGAGAGTAAAATCTCAGTGACAAAAGTTCATAACAGCTCTTACTTCGTGTTTCACTCTGACAGGCTTTGCAGGTGCTTCTGGTTCATCAGCCAAACCTGAGTTAAAAGGCTGCAGTACTATCATGCTGCTGCAACTGCCACTGCAATGTTCAGTGAAATAACACCTTTTGAGGTACACCACAGTGACAGTGCTGGCTGTTAGCCTAAGAATGTCAATGATATTTTGACCAGAACACAAATCCTAGTTTCCTTCTCTCCCATAGTGAAGTATTTCCAGCATTCTGTCATTAAATTCATGGCTGTACCTAACATACCTTACTATGCTCTTATTCTATTAATCTAAATACCTTTTATACACCGTTGCACAGTCTCAAGCAAGCAGAGGTTCCTGTTGCTTCATATGTATCATGACAGATGTGCATGGTGAAACTGTCAATTGCATGTCAGTTGTAGCATAGTCTAGGCTAGGGAATCTCTGAGGGCCAGATGCTAAACAGAGTGCCAGTGACTTCACATGATGTTCTAAACATTGAAATCCTGCAGCCTTTTGGCCTCTGGTTAGCAAGTTTTGTCTTGCTCATCTCAAAGTGAGCATACTCAGGAAAAATGCAGCATTTATCTGGCGTAGAAATTGGAGAATCCACAGAGCATTTCTGTCAACTTTCTGTATAAGCTACACCAACTGTTGACAACATGTTGTTCACCGAGCTTCTGAACACTTAATTGTTTTAAGCAAAGACGCCAATTCATCCCATTAACAAAAAAAGCTGTGGCTATGCATGTATACACCATGTTTTTTCTCCTTTATACTGCTATATGGTTACTAAATACTGATGATCCAACAATCCCAGATCCACCTCTGGGCTGGTAATTTTTAGGTAGTGGTTTGGGTGCTGAAGGCTAAAGATACAAATTTTTAGACACCAAGTAAAATGGGATACTCAAGCACCGAAGGGCACTGGAAGATTAACTAAGATTTTGAATCCAGCCTACTTGAACCTGAAAAAGAGTTTAGTAACAGATGTGAGGAAAAACTAGTAGAAAGATGAGAGACACGTGGAAGAAAAATAAAAGATTTCTAAAGGGAACTGGTTCAGAAACATTTTATGTGCCTAGTTAACAAACTAGCATTTGGAAATTCTGAAACGTGTATGATGCACACCATCAGATAGGGGATTTCTTAAATACAGTTGTATACTAATTGCTCATTTTGGACAGTGGTTTGTCTGAAGCAGTAAATGATCGTACCTTTCTGTCTTGGTAAGAAAAAAACCCCCGACTTGTTACTAAGATGCTGGGGAGTGTTAGTCACCAATCAGGGATTTCTTCTTTTCTAAACCCTGAATAGAAATTAATTCCATAAAAAAAAGACACAATGACAGATTTATAAAAGTAACATTCCTTTATGTAATGGGTTTTCTATTCTAATGTTTCTTTACTATAATCCATTAAAATTATGCAAAAAGTTATTATTTAAGTAATAGTAAAGAATTCATTAAAAGATTAATAGTTCTAGTTTACCAATTGGCTTACCAGATCACTTAATTATTTAGTTCATTAATTCTGCAAATGTCACACTTACCATGAACTCCAGTGATTTTCATAAGTAAGGTTATTTTTTCTACTAGCAATCACAGTCTAACAACTTCAAATAGGAATTTTGCATCATTTATACTCTTCAAATGAAATAAAATCTTTGTTATTGTGTGCATGTGTGGACCAACAAAGGAAATCCAGCCACAGAGCAATTGTAACAGTTTAATCTAGCTATTCAGCCCCAACCTTGTCCATTTAAAAAGACTGTGGAGGGCAGTTGTAATGAAAAAAAAAATCTCCAAAGAGGTGCAAGAAAATAGCTTCCAGATTAAGCAATATGAAGGACTCTTCTTTTGGGATCCTCACTTTCCAGTTTTAAAAAAAATCCTATCATTAGGTGAATATCAGGTCTTTTATAGCTGCATATTTCATTTTATTTATTAAAACTTGTTACTGCAATAGCTTTGAGAGAAGCAACGTATTATTATCAAAAGGGTCCAAGTGCATAGCTGACAGCTCACATAAAATGAATATAATTTACACTATGCTAATGCCCTCACATTACTGACATATTTAATATATATGAATCTATACAATATAACATAGATATGTGATTAGATCTTATGGTGGAATTAGTCTAAATAGCCATCAGCTGTTATTTAATCTTCACTTGTACTCGTCAGGGCAACATGCTGTATAATATGACAATATTAACCTTCTTTTTCATATGTGAAGTTTTCCATTTACTTAGTAAGCCTGAATGGAGATCATCAATAGCTGGTCATTATGTACCATGTAAAATAATTTGATGCCTATGATGCATACAGGCTAAGTAGGGTTGTCTTACATTTTTTTTATTGTGGAATGGTTTCTTCCATTACAGACTCTATGCACTGTAAAATGGCAGGGGGGTGTAACAGTCACAGAGAATGCTTCAGTGTGGAGAGCAACCTCTTTTAGCAGCTGCTTCTCCTGGCTATCTGTTTGAGTGGCATCTGTTTAGATACATGAGTGAAGCCTTTGTCCTAGTGCATACATACCACACAATTATGGGTTTCTAGGTTTCTAAGCTGTTCAGGCCCAAGGAGTCCTGCAACCTTTTGTGAGTAGATCCGTTAAGAACAATTAGTCATGTAAGTACCATCGGATCAGGACCTACCAGTATAATTTTTTTCATGACATTCCTATCCTTTCACAGAATGCACAGAATCAGTTTCAGAATGTATTCACTTACACTTGATCACAGCTATTGATACGTACAAGGTACAAATTATACCTAACAGTGGAGTGAAGGTAGAGTGAGAGCGATTTAAGAAGTGGTGTATGAGAAGCAGTGAAACTCAAAATCTCTGAAGCTCATTCATTTATATTCCTCCTCCTTAGGCCTCCTCTGCCAGTGTGAGACACAAGCAAAGGAGCTGTATAGAAATTTCAGAAGGTCTGAGTTAAATACGGATAGGAATGCCTTTTATGTGCTTTAAATTGCTAATTGTTAAGTGGGCGTGGTTTAAGAGGGTATAACTAAGAGTAAAAGGAGTCTAATTAGTAGAAGGTAGTTTAACTTAAACCACTTTACAACAGCTCTGAACATGGCCTAGAGCTTATAGGTATTTACAACATTTGTCAGGAGTTTATTGAAGAGCCAAGGTCATTTGAGAAGAGGGCAACATGGTACGAAGAGGTACAATTTTGCTGGCAGCTAAGAGAAGGTTAGTTATTTCTCTAGCTGTCAATGCTCAAAATTTTTCCAAACATTTTCAGTGACAAACTTTTTTAAAAAATTGAGAGGGTTTACATGGGAGCAATCCAAACCTAACCATATTGAAAAGCATTTAAAAATATTCACAAAAACAACGAGGAGCCCGGTGACATCTTAAAGACTAACATTTATTTGGACAGAAGCTTTAAAAAACCCACTTCTTCACATGCATGGAGTCCCAATGCATACGAAGAAGTGGGTTTTTTACCCACAAAAGCTTATGCCCAAATAAATCTGTTAGTCTTTAAGATGCCACCAGACTCCACGTTGTTTTTTTGGATACAGACTACAGATACCCCTTTAAAAATTTTGTAACCAACTCATTTTAAAAATACTGTAGTCTAATTACTTATGATTTTACCGCTATCTTTGTCATATTCATTAGATACTTTTATAAGGTAGTTTTATTGGTTAGACACAGGTTTTCAGAATTCTTGCTATTTTTTACTTTGTCAGTTTAATAAAAACAAATTTGAAACAAGGTGTTGATGCAGTTCTACATGACTGTTGGTCTCAGATCAATTTTTAGTGCTTGAGCTCTTTTCCTGTGTATTGTTTTTCTCTGAGCTAGAATGTAAGTTCTTTGCATTATGGACTTTGGGCTCTATCCACACATGGGACTTAGGTGTTGTAATGCTGAGTATTGCAATGCCTAACTCCTAGGTGCCCTGCCCTCCTGTGGATTATATAGCCCCAACTTAGTTGCTTACTTTCTCATTTTTACTGTATAAGTCTAAAATAAATCAATTGGAATATAAATATTGCACTTACATTTCAGTGTACAGTATAGAGAGCAGTATGAACAAGTGCTTGTCCGTATACAATTTTAGTTTGTACTGACTTCGCTAGTGCTTTTTCTGTAGCCTGTGTAAAACTAGGCAAATACCTAGATGAGTTTATGTACCCCCAGAAGACCTCTACGTATCCCCAGGAATACATGTGTTCCTGGGTGAGAACTACTGACCTAAGCTAGCTAATAGGAAATACAGAGGAGAGGGGCCAGGCCAAAGCCCCACCCATCAAAAGTATTTACATGCCTAACTCCAGGCTTCAGGGAAGTGCCTCCCTCAGGTTGAGATTCACTGACCTCTCCTGAAGTTAGGTGCCTAACCTGGATCTTTTCTCCTGAAAAGAGAGAGCTGTTCATTCCATTAGATCTGATAACGCAGTGATTAGGACATTCTCCTGGAATACGGGAGACCTGTTTTCAGATCCCTTCTCTGACTGATTTGGAACAAGGACTTCAACCCAGTTCTTCTATATTGTGGAAGAGTGTCCTAACTGCCAAGGTATTGGGTGTTCTGGCCAGAGTGTTTCTGTCTCTCTTACTGGGGATCGAGGTGATTGAAGAGATTTGTTGAAAAATGCCAATTTGTCAAAGCTGGAATTTTTTGTGAAAATGGTTCAATGTCAATGAATTTTTGTCAACTCAGAGGCAAGATTCCATTGGTGCTCACCTACTGGATCATGTTCTGCAGATAAGACAGGTGAGGGACCATCTCATTTGAGAATCCTGCTAAAGCACTGAGCAATTTGGTGGCATTCAGGAATCAGGCAGTTTTGCACATCCATACTGGTAGAAACTTAGGCCCCTCAGGGTCTTTACCATAAGAAACTTAGGCACCTTCAGGGTTAGGCTGAAGCTAAGTGGGGATTTTGATGTCTCATTGGTACCTGAATGTTGGATTTAGGTACCGAAAGTGGCAGTTAGACACTGAAGTACTTTTACATGTCTTTCCCTTTTACTTTTCTTTTCTTTTTTTTTTAATGTTTGTAAAACATCATGTATGGTACACTTGTGACACTAGTAATAATGAGAGAGACTCGGTACTGGAATGACATGGGCATTGCAGGCCAGGGCTGGAGTGCGGAGCAGTGTACCAAATCTTGTGCAGTACTGAACTGACTCTGAGACTCGTGCTATTATTCCCTACTTGTTCTGAGCATTAGTCACCTAACCCTGCAGTCCTTGCATACCCCAAAACCCTAAGACTTCAGTGGCTGTAAGGATACATACATAGTGTACGATCAGACCTTAAATGCTCACAAGTTTTTAAAAGCCATGGGAAGTGCATGTAACTTCACCTTTCAGATTGGAATATTCCAGACACAGTTTGCAAAGGGACTTTTAGTTGTTTGCAGTTGCAGCTCGAGTTGTTCAGAGACTGAAACTAAGAAGGAAGTATGACTGGATGCAGCTTCTAAATATTGGGCCACAGCTCATCTAAACTGGCATAGCTCCGTTGAATTTAATGGAGCTACACCAGCTCAATAAACCTCCCTCTGTGCTAACTTGATTATTTTGTTGTTACTTTATTTTTTTTTATTTTATGGGTGTGCTGGGCCAATTAAAGTAATTGGGGTTACATTAAAAGGCCCGACTTGGCCTATAGGATGTAAGGCTGTGTTGTATAAGTGCAACAATATTCATTTGCCATAATGCAGGAAGAATCTCACCCTCGAGGGCTGCACAATCTAGTTGGAATAATTAGTGGTTTTTTGAAAAGTGTTTGGAACGTGCACAGTGTCATATAAGCATTAATATTATGACAGTGATGATTATGCATAGCAATACTTTGTTAACATAGAACAGCACATCTTCCTGAATATGTTTACGAAGCAGGTCATTAGTGAAACTTGAAGACGTAAAGATCCTAAATCTGCCTACCCTTGAGGTACCCTCACACTCTATTTAACATTTTCACCTCAAATTTATCATCATTAAACAAACCTACTTGTTGTTCACCACTTATTTTCCCATATAACCATTCTATTATATTGCACATAACTCAATGGAATACAGATATCTGTGGAAACACCATAATGGTTATTAATACAGCTACTAAGTAGGTACAACTCATTATCATCTACTAATCAATAGACTGTTATGCTAATACTTTTTCTAAAAAGAAGTCTATTTTAGGAAGATAGATACTGCCATTCCAGATCAGCTCAGGGTTCTCTTCTCTGCTATTCTGCCTTCAGCTGTAGCTGGTAGCAGATACTTCAGAGAAATAACTGTCCAAAGGGAAAGTTTCTTCCTGACTCAGAGTTGTTTGTGTTTAGAAACATGAGGATTTATATCACACATTTTATTGTTCTTAAAATCTTCACAGATCCAAATCCAACTGCAGGTTTGGGACCTTCATATCTTTAGAAATATCTGAATTTTAAACACTTCTGTTCTGGAACACTTAAAACAAGGGAAAACTGTGATCATCAAAGGAATAACTGGGTTACTCAGAGTATTCAAGATTCAAGTCGTGCTCCACTCCCTCTTGCTTCCACTTTAGTTACTGTGCGGTTCCCCCCTCTCTGTTTGTATACAGGTGAATAAAGCAGCACGTTCCCAGCCTACACTACTGTAAACTCAGTGTGTTTTTGTTCACTGAGTGGTTCCTCTACCAAAATAAATTAAATCCAGCAATAACAAAAACCTCAAAAAAAGAAATAGATGTATTTTCTCAGGCATTTTCCAAGCAAAGCAATTTTGATACAAGGGGATTTAGAGAACATTTCTGAACATAACTGAAGCAAAAATGCCTGCTGTTTTTATCATTTGAAAAATATCTGAAATAGTTCCATTCATATCTGAATATTTCCAATGGTTCAAAATTACAAAATAATTATTTCTTGGGATCAGTTTGCAGCTAATCATCATTGAGAATATTGTTCCAATAACATGACATAAAAGAACTGTTGAGCCCTATGAGATAGCACGCAGTGTCTTGAAAATTTTAAGTATAGTGGACATATTCTAGTTGTATCTATTCTCCGTCTTTATTTGATTTAATCAAATACCATGTTACTAACTCTGATACTGTGAGACCTTTTACCAGCTTGCTTTGATGTTTTCCTGTCAAGGGTTGACTAATAGTTTCAGCTCTCCAAAGAACAACATAACAAAGATAAGGCAAATGCCAGGAAATGTATTCATTAAATGGTCAAGAGAATGCCAAGGATAACCTCCCTGTACGGCGTGTTAGGAGAACATCAATATTTGAAAAGAAAGATGCTGCTGCTTGGGTATAACATATTTGTGAAATCTGGAATAAGCATGTTTTAAGCAAGACTTCTCTTTAATTATTGTCTGAGTTTCACATAAAGTCTGCTTCATCAACTGGATAAATATTTGACTGCTGTTCAGTAAATTGTATTAGTTTACTTTAACTGTATGCTCAGCCTTATTCAGGCATCCTACATTAGGCAATGTAGTGTGTAATGCATCTCTGCAGGTGACCAGAGCTATTCTCTGTATGAGGTAAATTAAAACTCATATTTTAAAAATTAAACATTCTTGCACTTCATGATTTCAATATTTAATTATAACCTGTGTCAGGGCCTAATCTCTGACTGAGTCAGGCACGAAATTAATCAAAATTGAGGCAAAATCTTAGCAATCCTTCTGCACTGTGAAAATAATGTGATTTCTTCAGCAACTCCGATTCTCATAGCCATTTTGTGATGCCAGTGACCAGGTAGTCAGGACTAGGGTTGAAAGCTTGGTAAGTCAGCAAAACAATGATACAGTATGACGGTTACTTTGATGGAGAATTTAGAGATTCGGATTGGGAGATTTGAATGCACTCAACACTTTGTACAATCAGGTCCATAAAATTACAACATGGAAAATCTTTGCATCTGTTTAAAGGTTTTGGAAAATCCACTATAGGAGGAGATTGAAAAGAAAGTAGTTAAAGATGCTTTCTATTAACTTCAATGAGAGAAAGATTAGGCTACTAATTCAAAAGAAAATGATAATACTGATCATTTCATACAAAAGTGAATATGCTTCAGAATTCTTTTCCAGAAGATTGCAACTGCCTTCTCAACCTTCTCAAACTGTGCAAAGTAATTTACAATAAATAATTTAGTGTTAAAATTATTTTATGAATTGTTGGGGAAATGTCTTAGATGCCAAAGGCTTTGTCTACATTAACAATTTTGTCAGCAAAACTTTTATCGGTCAGGGTTATAAAAAGAACCCACCTCCTTGACCAACAAAAGTTTCACCGACAAAAGCACCAGTGTGGACAGCACTATGTGGTTGGGAGAGCATCTCCCACCAACATAGCTACTGCCGCTCACTGGGGGTGGTTTAATTATGCCAGCGGGAGAGCGCTCTCCTGCTGGCATAGAGCAACTACACAGGAGACCTTACAGAGGTGCAACTGTACTGGTACAGCTTTGATGCCCGAGTGTAGTGAGGCAGAGTGGCCTCCCTCTGAGTCTGATGGGGAGAGACAGCCAGTGATGACTACACTGAGGAGTGAGAAAGCCATGTTATAATGTCTCCATCTCTCTGATGGACACAATTTATTGTTATAAAATGTTTTGTTCCCTTGAAATGTTGTTGGGGGCTATAATCATCCTTTTTAGGTCATTCATTCAGGCAGCAAACCTTTTTATTGCCCTGGCCCTCTTCATTTGCTTTTCAGAAGCAGGGAGCTAAAAGTGAGTTTTGAAATCTCACAAGAGCCCCAGCTTCCTTGTGGGTTTGCATGGGTCAGAAACCCTATGAGAATGGCATTTATGTGAAAAACATTTGTGGATTAGGTAAGGTTCATTTTTTGCAGCCCGTTGTACTTTCTGAAATGAATCATTGTTTAAAATGGAAACTCCAGTGACAGGCAATTTTGATCAAACCTCCCCTAAGCCTCCACCTAAAAGTTCTCCTGAACCTTTTTGACATAATCATATTAAGGAGATGACATGCTTGAGCTTTGCAAGAAAATAGTAACTGTCTCTTTTATTGGTGCCCAAACTGATCAATTCATGAAGGAAGGTAGACATGAGAGGAGAGGCATCAGCTAATAGTAGGACCGGCTGCTAAGAACTCCTTTAGTTCTAATTCCTGCTCAGGAACTGACTCCCCGTGAGCTTGGGCAAGTCACGTAACCCATCTGCTTTTGGTTTTCCTCTGTAAAATGAAGAATTGTGAATGCATTTTGCAGAGGAGTTTTGTGAGGATTTGTTAGTAAATTGTTTTGAAGATGAAAAATGCTAAATATTACTAAAATAGAAATTGGGCAGTGAAGAAGCCCTTCACCAACCTACCTACTGGAAGAATGGTGGTTATTGGTGGTTAAAAGACAAGTCCTGAGAACTGCTGAGCAGCCACTGCCTTCATTGATGTTCAAAGGAGTCATCAATGTGTCTCTGATAGAGGAAGAGAATTAAGGAAATATGAGGGAATTTTCAGAATGGATTTCACCAGGGAGGATATGCAAATTTGTCTTGAGCCAGGCGTAGAGAGAGAGAGCACTTGCTTGGATTCACATTGAGAAAAAGACCAAAGTTCCCCCTTTGTGTGAATACTGCTACTGGCATTCCATCTTTGCTAGTACTCATCTTCGCATTGTCTAAGATTAACAGTGCACCAGATGACACCTGTTTTGAACATACCCCTGTAAAGGTTCAGTGAGACTTCAAAAGTGTCAAGTAATGCTACAAAGAGACATGTTATGTAATCATAGAATCCTAGCATCATAGGACTGGAAGAGACCTTGAGAGTCATCTAGTCCAGTACTCTGCACTCATGGCAGAACTAAATATTAGTCTAGACCATCCCTGACAGGTGTTTATCTAATTTGCTCTTAAAAATCTCCAATGATGGAGATTCCACAACTTCCCTAGGCAATTTATTCCAGGGCTTAATCATTCTTCTAGGAAGTTTTTCCGTATGTCAACCTAAACCACCCTCATAGCAATTTAAGCCCATTGCTTCTTGTCCTATCATCAGAGGTTACGGAAATTTTTCTCCCTCCTCCTCATGACAACTGTTGTTATGTCCCCCCTCAGTCTTCTCTTTTCCAGACGACACAAATCCATTTTTTTGAATCTTCCCTCCTAATCATGTTTTCTAGACCTTTAGTCATTTTGGTTGCTCTTCTCTGGACTTCCTCCAGTTTGTCCACATCTTTTCTGAAATGTGGTTCCCAGATCTGGACACGATTCTCCGGTTGAGGCCTAATCAGCACAGAGTAGAATGGATGAATTACTTCTTGTGTCTTGCCTACAACACTCCTGCTAATACATCCCAGAATGATGTTTAGTTTTTTTGCAATAGTGTTATGTGTTGACTCATATTTAGCTTGTGATTCACTATGAACCCCAGATCCTTTTCTGCAGTACTCCTTCCTACGCAGTCATTTCCCATTTTGTATGTGTGAAAATGATTGTTCCTTCCTAAGTGGAATACTTGGCATTTGCCCTTATTGAATTTCATCTTATTTACTTCAGACCGTTTCTCCAGTTTGTCCAGATCATTGTGAATTTTAATCCTATTTTCCAAAGCACTTGCAACCCCTCCCAGCTTGGTATCATCCACAAACTTTATAATTGTATTCTCTGGGCCATTATCTAAATAACTGATGAAGGTATTGAAAAGAACCAGACTCAGAAGTGATCCCTGCGGGACACCATCGATATGCCCTTCCAGCTTGCCCGTGAACCACTGATAACTACTCTCTGGTAATGGTTTTCCAACTAGTTATGCACTCATATTGTAGTAGCTCCATCTAGGCTGTATTTCTCTAGTTTGTTTATGAGAAGGTCATGAGAGACAGTTTCAAAAGCCTTACTAAAGAAGTCAAGATACACCACATTTACCACTTCCCTCCCATCTACAAAGCTTGTTACTCTGTCATACACATTGGAAAAGTAAATTTTCATGTATATTTATTTTTAATAATATTGACCAACTTCTGTTATGAAACCAACAGTTTGCCAGGACAGCCAATTTCCAAGATAAATGGTTTAGGATAGTTTTATCCAATTTTTTTTGTAAGTATCGGTAAACAAGAGCAGATATTTACTTGTACATCATTTGATTATGAAACATTTTGGTTGAGCTACTGCAGCCTTTCTACTTTGTTCAAATTTAGTTTGGTTTACTTCAGAAATGGCATTTCTGTTGCACTTCTGGTCTCAGGCTAAAATCAGGATACTACGGGACTGTAATATGTAGCAATACAGGTGATTAAAATAAATTTGGAAAGTAAAAAAATCCACTAGTTGAATTAATACCACCATTTATGCCTCCTGGGATTTTCTTAGAAGTTTGTCAAGTACTGACCTAGCACAGTACCAACCAGTCTTAATTTATAAGTAAAAATGGGCTAAACCAAACACTGGATTTGAATCATACACTATTCCCACACCCGGACATTGGGGAAAATTTAGGTTGGATCCAGTTTTGATCCCACAAACTCAGTCTTCTCCCTCTGATTATGTTCAACAGGAATGCCAATTCAGAACAGACCTGAACTTGGAGTAAGTATGGATTGTAATGCAAATTTTGTGGGTCAAGCTCCTTTCTACTTTCTGAGAGCAGGCAACATCAGTCTGAGGGGTTTTACCTGCAGGCTACCCACTCTCGCAGCTGATGAACATTACATAATCGTATTTGTCAAAATAACTAAAAATAAGTCATCATAAATGATGCAAAATATAACATAATTAGAATGACATGTTAATTTCCCATATTCATAAAACCAGGCTTGTTAAATGGCGAGTAGGAATTGTTATAAAGTTGTATAAGTTAATCAAAAATTGAACATTTTCCCTCCTTTTTTGTACACTGCAGTAATCAATACATTTTTTTTACCACCCTATATACTGAGAAACTCATTTTCCCAATATTTTCATCTCTAATAATGAAGTAAGGCAATTACAGTTTTAGGACTTCTATAACCCTTATTGCTCTAGTGGTTTTCTAAATATTTTCATTATATGATAGAAAATGGCTTTCTGCTCAGTATACCATAGGAATCTGACCATGAAGTTACTTACTAGGGTAAGTGAAAAGTGTTGGTCTGTGCTTTTATTGCCCTACTTATGGAGTGATTGCTAAACCCAATACTACCTTATAACCTCATGAATAAATCATGGAATCAATCACTATACTTATTAAAATGTGTGACTTTCAGTTTCCAACATTTGAACTTCTTTTGGTGAGTGAAATATACAATTTGTAAATGGCAAGAAAACAAAGTAATCTGAGATGGTCTTTTTGACCCACAGAAGTGACAAAGAGTCCTGTGACACCTTAAAGACTAACTAAAGTATTGAAGCATAAGCTTTTGTGGGCTAATACCCACTTTGTCGGATGCATCCGATGAAGTGGGTATTAGCCCACGAAAGCTTATGCTTCAATACCTTAGTTAGTCTTTAAGGTGTCACAGGACTCTGTCACTTCTGCAATTCCAGACTAACACGGCTACTTCTCTGATTTTTGACCCACAATGCCCACAACTAAGGGTTGTCCTGAATTATGGGGGAAAGCTAATCTTATATAAATATAAAAAAGAGGAAGTTTCCAGTGCTGCCTCCTCAAAGTTACTCGTGTTCCCTTTGGCTTTAGAATGCATAGAACTACAGCTTTAAGCACCTCAGTGTAGGAGATGTCCAGCTGGATTCACAACCATGGTGTGTGTTTTACTCTTGACGCTGCTGATGGGCTCTTGTAAGCTCTCTCCCATGCCCATAGAACAGGGATGGACAAACTACGACCCATGGGCCACATGTGGCCCGCTGGCCATTTTTATGTGGCCTGTGAGCTAGGGCTGGGAGTGCGGTGCCAGTGGCTCTGAGCTACCAAGCCAGGTGCCGGGCCAAGCGTAGCAAGCTGCGGGGTCCCGTGCTCCCGGCCTGGGGGCTGGGCCGAGCGTGGCAAACCGTGTGGCTCCGCACTCCCAAGCCGGGGGCTGTGCCTAGTGCAGCAAGCCGTGGGGCCCTGCGCCTGGCTGAGCAGGTAAGCAAGTGATGGGGGGGCTTAGGTGGTGGGGTTCCAGGGGGGTGGTGGTTAGGGTGTGTGGTGGGGCAGTCAGAGAACAGAGAGCAGGGGGGCTAGATGTGGGTGGGGCCCTGGGGGGGCAGTGACAATTGGGGGGTCTCTGGAGGGGGTGATCAGGGGATAAGGAAGGGGGGTTTGGATGGATCAGGGGTTCTGACTGGGGCAGTCAGGGTGCGGGAAGTGGGTAGGGGTCAGATAGGGGGCTGGGCCTTCTCTACCTGGCCCTTCACACAATTTTGAATGCCAGTGTGGCCCTCGGGCCAAAAAGTTTGCCCACTCCTGCTGTAGAGCTTAAATTAATATTGCTGGCTATTCTGCATTCCAGAGTTGAATAATTGGAAAAAATGACCAGAGTAACAAAACTCATCTGAATCCACATAAAAGAGGTGATATGGATCTAGTATCCCACTGACCCACAGCCTACTTGGAGATCTGTTCTTTTTCAAAACTTCTGTCAGCTATGCAGGAGCTGCAGCACAAACTGGTAGGCTCCATAGTTGTGCACCAGACAATTCTGGTGGTGACTGGAAGATCGCTCCCTCCCATCCCCGCCCTGTCAAATATATAATGAATCAGTTGCTGTGGGGGAGCGCCAAAAAAGTCATCTTCCTGATTCTCCCTAAAATTCATCCATTGAGTGTGGAGTCCAGGAGTGTGAGGCTGGGGGCATTCTGTTGACCTTGTGCTGTCTAGGGCAGTCTCTGGGATAGACTACAGCAGCCTAAGGGCTGCTATAAATTATACTGGCTGCTATTACAACAGCCAGGGATTTCTGGGGTGCAGGGAGGTTCTGGCCAAAACCTGCTTCGCCACCACACTGCCTACACTAGTTGCAATGGGGAGGGGGATGGTGTAAGAGCTGTTGTGCTGTCTCTTTGCCACAGAAAGATCATGTGGGGGGGGGGGGTTGAACCTCATTGATCCCTGGAGTCCAGAGAGGAGGGCGAGAGGTAACCCTGTGTCTCTATGTCTGTTTTTACTCCCACGCCCCACTAGTCAGCACAGTATGGCCCAATAGCCAGGGTCTGTATGTGGCCTCTCCCCGAGTGGGGTAATGCAGCCCAGCGGCCAGAGTCCATGCAGTGTGCCCCTAGGGCGGTGCGGCCCAATGGCCAGAGTCTGCCTAATTCCCCCTCCCTTAGTGGGATAGCATGGCCTAGCAGCCGGAGTCCATGCAGTGTGCCCCTAGGGCAGTGTGGCCCAATGGCCAGAGTCCACCTAATTCCCTCTCCCTTAGTGGGATAGCATGGTCTTTGGAGACAAAACAGGGGATAAGGTAACTGGAGGCCTTGCAAGGGGCAGCAGGCCCTGGTACAGGGGCTCAGGCCCACCCAACTCTACCAGGCCACAACCAAGGGCCTTGTCAGTGGCGGAGTGGTCCACCAAGGGGTCAGCGGGGAATCCTCCCAAAACATGTTGACTTCATCATGGTGGGTGGTACCACTCCCCTACCTTCCCTGGGTCATTTCCTACAGGTTCTCCAGCATAAATAGTCCATATGGCATCAGGGTCTCCAGGTTCCCCAGCACCAGACACTCCCTGGAATTCTGATAGCAACAGGCCTCCGGTCCTAGTTCCTGACTCTTCAGCTCCCATATGTAAGGGCTGTAGCACCTCCTGGGCTGGAGCCTCTGCCAAGCATCCTTCTGGCTGAACTGCTCAGAAGGCTTTTATACCTGACTTCCAGTTCAAGAATGCCCAGCAGAGGCTCAGGGCAGGGCTTCCTCTGCTAGGAGGGAAGGGTTAACCCCCTCCGTACCAGTGCGGGACTGGTCCGCCCCATCACAGATTCCCCTACACATGGTGATCCTCCCATCGCTGGTTACGCTGACTTTCGGGCTTCTTTGCACAGCTGTATCACAAGCCTAATGTCCATTCTGGGCATAATGGTATGATCCCTGAGAAGCTGATTACATTTCTTGAAAGCAGGTCAGTGGTTTGCTTTACAAGCCAACCCAAAAAGGATAAGACCAGCTCTGCACATGGTTTTTGAGTGCAAAGCTGAGACAAATTCATATTGGTATGCACTAGGTGCTAGAAACTCGGTGGTAGAAACTATGTGCTAGAAATTTAGAGTGTAAGCCCAAAGTTGTACCATCTTGTGCTGCACAGAGAACTGTACAGTGTAAGCTCATGAAAGTCACCCTCTGCCTCAGTGTGGAGAGGGATATACTACAGCTTTCTGTCCTGAGCCCCACACACTGGTTTTAGACAATGCTAAAACTAGTTTATTAACTACAAAAGATGGATTTTAAGTGATTGTAAGGGATAGCAAACAGATCAAAGCAGATTACCTAGCAAATAAAACAAAAACACAATCTAAGCTTAATGTACTAATGAAATTGGATATGAGCAGCAAATTATCACCCTAAATGTTGTTTTAGGCAGTTTGCAGAGAGTTTTGAAGGCAAACTGAACTTGCTTGCAGCTTAAAACTCCAGATATTCCATTCACAGGCTAAACAGCCCTCTAGCCTGTGTTCAACCCTTCTCTCCTAGTACAGTCTTTTGTTTCTCCAAGTATTTCCAGCTGTCTTCTTTCTTGGGTGGGGAGTCAGTGAAGAGCAAATCATGATGATGTCACTCCCCTGCTTTAAATAGTTTTTGCATATGGTGGGAATCTTTTATCTTCCATTTTGATTCCCACACTCAGTCAGTGGAAAAACACTAGTATTATCATGGAGCCCAGTACCAGGTGACTTGGTCACATGCCCTTGTGGGGATACTGCAGCCATGACTCAGCGACTGTTTGCAGTGTCTCCAAGATGGCTTCCCAAGAAGGCTCCCTGGTGGCAGATTAGCATCTTCTAAGGCAGGGATAGGCAACCTATGGCATATGTGCCAAAGGCAGCACGCAAGCTGATTTTCAGTGGCACTCACACTGCCCGCGTCGTGACCACCAGTCTGGAGGACTCTGCATTTTAATTTAATTTTAAATGAAGCTTCTTAAACATTTTAAAACCTTATTTACTTTACATACAAAAAAAGTTTACTTATATATTATAGACTTATAGAAAGAGACCTTCTAAAAACATTAAAATGTATTACTGGCACATGAAACCTTAAATTAGAGTGAATAAACAAAGACTTGGCACATCACTTCTGAAAGGTTGCTGACCCCTGTTCTAAGACCTATTGTTCTCCCTAATATCCCTTCCCAATCAGCCATCTAGAGTGATTGCATTCTGCCTAGTGAGTGTTCCCAAGTGTAAACACATTTGTAATAGATGCACACACAATATTCCTAACTTCAGATACAAAAATGTTATGTGCATACCAAAAGGATAATCATATTCAATAAATCATAACCTTTTCAATGATTTCTCGCATGTCTTATCTTGCATAAAGTACATCATAGTTATGCCATAATCATATCACAACAATATCTCTACGAAGAATATGGGGGTGTAGTGTCACAATACCTATAGACAGAGTTTGACTTCTGTTCCCTTTCAGGCATTGTTTCTGCCTTTAAAACTTGTCACTGAAGAGCTGTTGCTACATGGACAGAGAATGTGGTCAAAGTTTGATTAGTTTAATACAAATATTTTTAAATGGGATTATGTTTATATGTAATATCCACTCACCAATAGGATTGGGGGCTTATAACTACCCCTTCTTGGGTAACTATAGTATGGCATATAGGGACAAGTACAATTTTCTGTATAAATGGAGAAAACAAACCTGCTGGCAATCTCTAGCTATATTCAGGTAATTGGAAATCTTTTTTAATTTAGATCATTTCAATTACGTTTTAATATTACATTAATATTTGGCGGGGCAGAGCCAGCATGAGAAGAAGGCAAATACGTATTTCTGCGGCTTCTTCAATACTACTGAAATTTGTCTAATATAAAATATCTGTTGACAAGGGGACTGGATGCCTCAGAGACTAGTAATGGTTTGTACATCATTTCATCCCCAAGTCATTAACATCTGAAAGCTATTGACGTATCTGAAATGAATTGTCTGTCTCTGGTATCTGACTCCTAGTATGCACATGTCTACCTCACAAAACCCACCGTGAGTACTACCATTTGTACTGATTGCTGCCTTTATTGGCACTGTCATTTAATGCAGTCAGAAACTGAACTATTCTTTCATTCCTATTGGAGGTTTCTCCAACACAGTGTTAATACACATTGGTGGGGTAGTGCAGGAAAAATGGCATAGTAACTGTCTCTGTTGTACCTGCCATATGAATAAATAAAAGATCTCAATTTTCAAAGAAGTAATTCAGCATCTTTCTTAAACATTATGCATAAAATCCTTTGGCCCAAATAAAAGCTTGAGAGGTGCTGATAGAATCTGTAGGATTCTACATATAGGCAACATGGTGTGTGAGCGAGAGGGGGACAGAGCAGGATGTGTGGAGTCTAGGCAGCAGTCAGTACTCCAAGCACACCATATGGCACTATTCCCTTTGGTGTAAGCCATAGGGATGATTTGGGGCAGGGCTGCTGGAGCTGTGCCTCTACCAGTGAGACTCCCAACAGCTAGAGTTAGACAATCTCTCTCTGAGCTGTTTACTCAGGCTGTACTTGGGAAGAGATTCTGTCCCTAAATAGGTTTCAGGATAGTAGCCATGCTAGTCTGTATCCGCAAAAAGAATGAGGAGTACTTGTGGCATCTTAAAGACTTACCAATTTATTTGGGCACATATATATATATATATATATATATATATAGTGACAAAGCTCCAAGTTTGTACTTGTGGGTCCTGCGCTTCCTGGCAGATTTAGGGGCCTCAGAAACTCATCTAGGCCCCAGAGTGACCTCCCTTTCTCAATATAATTGGCAAGAGTCACAGACTAGTGAGTTACCTTCATCACAGGCCAGTATGGAAGATGGAAAAGGGGGGAGCCCGGGTCCGCCCTCTACTCCGGACTCCAGCCCAGGGACCCTAATAGTATCAGCTAAGATGGCTGACCTTTTAGGCACAGAACACAATACAATTCCCTGGGCTACTTCCCCACAGCAGTCTCCACTTCTTCAAACTCCACTTCACTCTTACCTCAGGGCCTCCTTCCTTCTGTATGATATGTTGTCCACCACTCAGTCTCACCAACAGCACAACTTCCTCTCACAGCTCCTGACACCCACAGCCCACCTGACTAACTGAGAGGTTTTTATCTGGTTTCAGCCAGTCCCTGATTGGCTTCAGGTGTCCCAATTAGGCTAGCTGTTTCTACTCCTTTCTAGAAGGTTCTTAATTGGCCCCAGGTGTCTTGATTGGCCTGGAGTAGCCTTTGTTTCCCTATCCAGGGAACAGGGACCTGCACATCCTGAGACTAATATACCTGCCTTCCAGCACTCTCCTATATCCTTCTGGTCTGACTCCGTCACTATATATATATATATATATATATATATATTGTGAGAGTGCATAAAACACACACACACACACACACACACACACACATATGAAAAGATGGAGGTTGCCATACCAACTTTAAGTGGCTTAATCAATTAAGGTGAGGTATTATCAGCAGAAGAAAAAAAATATTTCCCCATGTTAAGTATCCCACTACTCTTACTCACACCTTCTTACCAACTGCTTGAAATGGGCCATCCTGATTATCATTACAAAAGTTCTCTCTCTCTCTCTATATATCTTCTTACTGTACATTCCACTCTATGCATCTAATGAAGTGTGTTCTAGCCCACAAAAGCTTATGCCCAAATAAATTGGTTAGTGTCTAAGGTGCCACAAGTACTCCTCTGTCCCTAAATAAACTTTTTAAAAATGCCTGTTGATTCATCAGATAGCTCACATGGTACATTTAAACTTATAAGAACTACACATAACTATAGACTACCTGAAGAAAGATGGAAATCAGCTAGGTTTTTTTAAATACAAAGCCCCTTACCGCAAAGTGCCATTCATCCATCTTGCTTTCATGTCACAGGCCACTCATGTCTTAGTTTGCTGGTGCAAACAACAGGCCACAAGAAATTATTTAAAGAAGTATTGGAGGTGACAATCAGGAAGTTTTCAAGTGTGCACCTATTGCTAACTGTACTAGATAGAATAAGGAATAATTCTCACAGGTTCTGAAAGCTGGTTCAGCAACATAGCTATGAATCATTGGTATTTGAAAAGAAAACAGGAAAATTATTCTATACCGTCTAGAGACAGCTTCCATAAAGAACAACTAAAAAAATGAGCAACTGATAAGCTGAAAAAGTCTCCAAATGTCAGCTCAAAATATGAATAATTGGCATTGCAGATGGAAAAAAGGAAAGAAAAAATCTGATAGCCAGGTCATAGGATACATTTCCCCAACATACTACAAGTGCAAATGGCATATGAGTTTTATATTTTAAGAAAGTGAAGGCCCATGCAGGGAGAGTTGCATCAGGAGGTGAATGCCTGGCTGTGAGGACAGTGTCACCACGGGAGCTTTGGCTTCCTTGACCATGTGATGTTGTTCCGGGAAGAAGGACTGCTAAGGCGAGATGGGTCCACCTGTCAAAGAAGGGGAAGAGCATAACTAGATACAGACTGGCTGACTAGTGAGAAGGGCTTTAAACTAAGTTTAATAGGGGCAGGAAAGAAAAACCCACAGACAAGTCAAAAAAATAGAGACCTGGGAGAAGTGTCAGAATCTATGGGGAGCATGGGCTGTTATCACAGGATAAGGGAGAGACACGAGAGAACATAAGGGGGAATCAAATCAGTATCTTAGATATCTATTTACTAATGCGAGATGTACGGGAAATAAGCATGAAGAACTAGAAATGCTAGTTAGTAAACACAACTATGACACAGTTGGCATCACAGAATACTTGGTGGGATAGTACATATGACTGAAATATTGGTATAGAAGGGTATAGCTTGCTCAGGAAGGACAGGTGGGGAAAAAGGACGTGTTGCCTTATACATCAAAAATGTAAGGACTAGAGTTGAGATAGAAATAGGACACAGATTTGTTTAAAGTTTCTGGGTAAGGATAAAAGGGGTAAAAAACCCAAGGGTATGTCATGGTAAGGTAGGGTGATCAGATAGGAAGTGTGAAAAATCGGGAGAGGAGGTGGGAGAGTAATAGGCGCCTATAGAAGAAAATGCCCCAAATATCAGGATTGTCCCTATAAAATAGGGACATCTAGTCACCTTATGGTAAGGGTCTACTACAGACCACCCACCCCTGAAGGAGAGGTAGATGAGGCTTTTTATGAACAACTAACAAAATTATCCAAAACACAGGCTTTGGTGGAGATGGGGAATTTTAACTACCCAGACATCTGCTGGGAAAATAACATAGATTATCCAACAAATTCTTGGGATGTTTTGGAGACAATTTTTTTATTTCAGAAGGTAGAAAAAGCTATGAAGGGAGATGCTGTTCTAGATTTTATTTTGACAAATAGGGAAGAAATGGTTGAGAATTTGAAAGGGGAAGGCAGGTTGGGTTAAAGTGATCATAAAATGATAGATTTCATGATTCTAGGGAATGGTAGGAGAATAGTACAATAAAGATAATGGATTTTAAGAAGGCAGACTTTAGCAAACTCAGTGAGTTGGCTGGTAAGAGTCTATGGAAAGCAAATCTAAGGGGGAAAACAGTTCAAGAGAGTTGGCAGTTTTTCAGAGAGACATTATTAAGGGCACAAGAGCAAACTATCCTACTGTGTAGGAAAGATAGGAAATGTCTCTAGCAAATTTAATCTCATTTTTTGCCTTGGCCATTCTAATTTTGTCCCTACACACTTGTGTTATTTGTTTATCTTCATCCTTTGTAATTTCACCTAGTTTCCACTTTTTGTAGGACTGAAAAATGTTTCAGATCAGTGAAGATCTTCTGGTTAAACCATACTTGGCTTATCTGGTTAAGTCAACTCTTGCCATACTTCCTATCTTTCCTACACAGTAGGATAGTTTGCTCTTGTGCCTTTAATAATAATGGCATAGGGCCCTTAATAATAATAATGGCTCTATGTACTCTCTATGCCCTTAATAATAATGGCATAGAGAGTACACTTATAAAGTTTGCAAATGATACCAAGCTGGGAGGATAGGTCCATGATGGCTATTACCTAGCAAGGTATGCTAGGGATGGTATACCTACCCTCTTGTTTGCCAGAAGCTGGGAATGGGCGACAGGGGATGGATCACTTGATGATTACCTGTTCTGTTCATTCCCTCTGAGGCACCTGGCTTGGCCACTGTTGGAAGAGAGGATAGTGGGCTAGAGGGATCTTTGGTCTAACCCAGTATGGCCATTCTTATGTTGGAGGATAGGTTAAAAAGTCAAAATTATCTGGACAAACTGGATAATTGTTCTGAAGTAAAGAGGATGAAATTCAATAAGAAAAAATACAAAATACTCCACTTAACAGGGAACAGTCTGTTGCAAACATACAAAATGCAAAATGACTACTTAGGAAGGAGTACTGCAGAAAGGGATTTAAGGTCATAGTGATTTAAGGTCATAGTGATTTAAGGTCAGTCAATATGACTGAGCAGTCTAACACTTACGAAAAAAAAGCAGTCAGCATTCTGGGATGTATTAGCAGGAGTGTTGTAAGCAAGACATGAGAAGTAATTAGACATAGAATCTCAGAGTTGGAGGGGACTTCAGAAGATCATCTAGTCTAACGTCCTGCTCAAAGCAGGACCAATCCCATTTTTGCACCATATCCCTAAATGGCCCCCTCAAAGATTGAGCTCACAACGCTAGGCGTAGCAAGCCAATGCTCAAACCACTGAGCTATGCCTCTCCCCATGCTGTCTGCCCTACTCTGGGCCATCTATATTAGCTGTCAGCCTCCCAATCTGTGGGCAGGGTGGGGGGTGGCTCTCCATCAGAGGTACCAAAACAGGGGTGAGCCAGGGGACCATGGCCCCATCACTTTTAAAAGTGGGAGGTTGAGTGACATGGGGAGGGAGCGGAGACGAGCGAGTAGACAGCATAGTCTTGGAGGGGCTGGGGGGAGAGTTGGTGCAGGAATGGGGCCTTACAGGAAGAGGCGGCGTGAGGGAGGGGGCTGAGGGAGAAGGGGTGGCACAAGAGCAGTGCTGATTAGGCCTCAACTGGAGGAATGTGTCCAGGTCTGGGCACCACATTTCAGAAAAGATGCAGACAAACTGGAGAGAGTCCAGAGAATTTAAATAAGAAAAAAAGATTAAATGTCTAGAATACATGACCTATGAGGGAAGATTCAAAAAACTGGAGTGAATAATATTTAATCTGGAGAAGAGAAGACTGAGAGGGGGGACATGATAACAGTTTTCAAGTACACAAAATGCTGTTACAAGAAAGAGGGAAAAAAATTGTTCTCATTAACCTCTGAGGACAAGACAAGAAGGAATGTGCTTAAATTGCAGCATGGGTGGTTTACGTTGGGCATTAGGAAAATCTTCCTAATGGAGTGCTTAAGCACTGGAATAAATTGAAAAGAGGTTGTGGAATCTCCTTCATTGGAGATTTTTATGAGCAGCTTAGATAAACACCTGTCAGGGATGGTCTAGAGTCTAGACTAGATAATACTTACTCCTGCCACAAGGGCAGGGATCTGGGCTAGAAGACCTCTCAAAGTACCTTCAAGTCCTATGATTCTATAGTCACCTAAGGAGAAGCTATGAAATATGGCAACCAGAGTTCAGGGAGAATTGTACTTGATCTAAAAGACTAAAGGCCTGATTCACCAGTGCATTACTCCCTGAAATCAGTGGAGTTAAAAAGTGAGTAATGTAGTGATGAATCAGGCCCAACGGACAGTAGCAGCCACAAGAAAAGCAAAGGCAATATGTTACATAAAAATCATAGTGTGTGCTATCTTGTCCAGACTTCAGCCAATGCACACAGGCCAAAAAACACCCTCAAAAAACCTTTTAATGAGGAAAATGTTGAAACTGTCAAGACTTTTCTTTGGAACATTCATGGTCAGATATATAGTATTAGCAAGTATAATGTATTCTGGGAGGTTGTGTCATGCCAAAAGACCTTTACCAAGTCACATGCCTGACTGCAGCACAGCTCTTCTTTGCCCTTGGTTCCAAACTTTATTGTTTAAAAGTCATACCTATCTTTATGAACTTAACCTGTAGTTCCTATATTAAATTCCTCTGCCATTATCATAATGAGAAAAGAAGTGTCATCTCCAAGTTCAACTTTTTCTCATATTCCATGGTCAAAAGAGCCAGAAATACACTTATCACAACACATCTTTATAACTGTCTTTGCTCTTCACCTTCTCTTAACACTTCAATTCACACTCATTTTAGATAATAAGTACTAAAAAAATGAATAATTGCAACAGAAAAAAAGAGTATAAGAAGCTGTGGCATCCTCAATCTCTAGCTCAGGATAGATGGAAATGTACATGTCAGGGATACTATGGCATGGGGAGGAATCAAATTTTTCGTCAAACTTCTTCATCATGAGAAGCACATTTGTGTAATTTGGACTATCTCCCTTTGCAACACATATTGAATAATATCTTTGCAGCAAGTGCACCAATTACGTGTGTAGAAAAGTGATTTTTGGGGAAGTATTTAATGTATGTTTAGCTGTTTAAATGCAATACAGGTCCTGGATATAGGGAGAAACCAGTGTCATGTGGCCAGTCTGATGTGGCCAGCCAGCTCTCTACGGAGCCTAACTTGGCAACCTTTGGCCTAGACATATGCCAGAAGATAGATAACACTTACAGTGTGAATCACTAAAATATCAACGTTTGCTAGACTATGGTAATTATATTGTGTGCAGTATAACCTATTCTTGGAATGGGAAATACTGTGGTAAAGGTCAAGACTGCAACTCAGAGAACGTTCATTTATTTGTGACAATTCCTGTATCCAGCAAGCTATTCTACTCAAGATTTCTCAGTGATAGTACAAGGAAGTGTAAATGACACCCCCTTGTGCCCACTTGCCAACCTGTATCCCAGCAGCTATTCACTCCTGCCTTAAGATTTTCTGCTATGGGAGGATGTGTTCAATCTGTTGTTGTGTTGAATCTGTACATCCTTTGCCAGCATTACCCTTTTCGTGTGTGTGCACGTGTGGGAAATTGGTTTCCTAGCCTTCCCAACTACCAGTGAAGGGGAGGTTGTGGCAATTCGTAAGTATCTAAATATAATAAAATGATCTAAGTATAAATTGTTATTACATGATGTCTTCATTTAAATACCCATTTTGTATGTAAGGGATATTTTATGAGTAAAATTACATTTTCATTTGTGTTTTACTGCTCTCTGACCTGCAACATCTCTTTTGAATCTGAATATGGTTGGTTGTCTCCTGTCTCTTAAATGGATATATTACCTGACTTAGTCCAGAAGAATTTGTTCAAAAATTGGTTCAGAACCTTCATCTTTCTCATCAGAACCATTGTGAAAGCTAGAAAAAGTTGAGTTAGCCCCTCTGACTCAGAACCAACCATACATTAGCGCCTACTCAATACTAAAAGAAGCAGCTTTCTTCAAAGTGGCCCATGCATCTTCAACCATCCTCTGGTAGGTTACCTTCAGGGGAAGACTCTGGAATATTTATGAGGGCAGTTGATTAATTGCAGTTTACTCATGCAATTAACTAAAAATAAATAATTGTGATTAAAGAAATGGATTGCAATTAATTTCAGTTTTAATCGCACTGTTGTACAGTAGAATACCAATTGAAATTTATTAAATATTTGTGAATTTTTCTACGTTTTCAAATATATTGATTTCAATTACAACACAGACTACGAAGTGTACAGTACTCACTTTTTATTATTATTTTATTATAAATATTTGTTCTGTAAAATGATAAAAGAAATAGTATTTTTCAATTCACCTCGTACGAGTACTGTAGTGGAGTCTCATTGTCATGAAAGTACAACTTACAAATCTAGATTTATTTTGTTATGTAACTGCACTCAAAAACAAAACAATGTAAAACTTTAGAGCCTACAAGTCCACACAGTCCTACTTCTTGTTCAGCCAATCATTAAGAAAAACAAGTTTGTTTATGTTTACAGGAGATATGCTGCCCACTTCTTATTTATAATGTCAGAAAGTGAGAACAGGTGATCACGTGGCACTTTTGTAGCCAGCCTTGCAAGGTATTTACATGACAGACATGCTAAACATTCATGTGCCCCTTCATGTGTCAGCCACCATTCTAGGGGACATGCTTCCATGCTGATGATACTCATTAAAAAAATAATGTGTTCAATAATTTGTGACTGAACTCCTTGGGAGAGAATTGTATGTCTCCAGCTCTCTTTTACCTCCTTTCTTCCATATATTTCATCTTATAGCAATCTAAGATGATGACTCAGCACGTATTATTCCTTTTAAGATGTTCATTTTAAGAACACTTTCACTTCAGATTTCACAAAATGCAAAGAAGGTACCTCTGACGGATTGGGTCACACAAACCCCCTTGGGACTGTCACCTGATGTGCTGAGACTACCACTAAGCCTGTTTTCTCTGCCAATTTGGGCATCCAGAACCCTGCCTTGTTGAGCCAGACACATCAGTCTGCTCCAGACCCAGGGTCTGAACCACGTTCCCCAAAGCTGCAGACTTAGCTGAAAACAGCTTAAGAAATGCTCCTGTCTCCAGCACCCAGACACCCAGTTCACAATAGGATCCAAACCCCAAATAAATCAAACTTACTCTGTATAAAACTTATACAGGGTAAACTCATAAATTGTCTGCCCTCTATAATGCTGATAGAGAGATAGGCACAGCTGTTTGCTCCCTCAGGTATTAATTACTTTGAGTTAATTAATAAACAAAAAGTGATTGTATTAAGTATAAAAAATAGAATTTAAGTGGTTTCAAATAATAAGAAACAGAACAAACTAAGTTACCAAGCTAAATAAAGCACAGCACGCAAGTCTAAGCCTAATACATTAAGAAACTGATTACAAATGATATCTCACCCCCCAGAGATGTTCCAATAAGATTCTTTCACAGACTGGACTCCTTCCTAGTTGGGTCCAGCAATCACTTCCCCCCACCCACCGTAGTTACTGTCTTTGTTCCAGTTTCTTTCAGGCATCTCTTGGGGTGGAGAGGCCATCTCTTGAGTCAGCTGAAGACCAAATGGAGAGGCTTCCAGGACCTTTTATACTCTCTCTCTCGTGGACAGAAACCCCTTTGTTCTTCTGTGCAAAGTCACAGAAAAAAGATGGAGTTTGTAGACACCTGGGCAAGTCACATGTCCATGAATGATTCAGCTTTTTCCAGGCCGATGCCATTGTTTACATGTTAGTTGGAACATTCCCAGGGAAGCTCAGATGTGGATTGGCATCACCCAAAGTCCATTGTCAGTTAAGTGTTTCTTGACTGGGCACTTACTGAGAATATTCCTGTGTCAAGAAGCTGCCCAAATGCTTCACTAAGGCAACTTGGAATCAAACACACTGAGATAAAAGTACATAGCCAATATTCATAACTACAAATACAATAATGATACACACATACAGACAGCATAATCATAACTAGCAAACTACAACTTTTCCATAGACACCCCACTTAACCTCCTGTGTACAAGACCTGGTGCAACCATGGGATCCTGGTTGCAACAATGATCTATACAGTCACAGTTCATGTCAATAATGTTATAGTAACAATGTGAGATTTCTAAAGATAGGTATATTACTTGACCCAATGTTTAAGAATCTGAAGTGCCTTCAAAAATCTGAGCGGGACGAGGTATGGAGCATGCTTTCAGAAGTCTTTAAAGAGCAATACTCTGGTGCAGAAACTGCAGAACCTGAACCACCAAAAAAGAAAATCAACCTTCTGCTGGTGGCATCTGACTCAGATGTTGAAAATGAACATGTGTTGGGCCACACTACTTTGGATTGTTATCAAGCACAACTCATTACCAGCATGGATACATGTCCTCTAGAATGGTGGTTGACGCATGAAGAGACATATGAATCTTTAGCACATCTAGCATGTAAATATCTTGCAACTCTGGCTACAACAGTGCCATGGGAATGCCTGCTCTCACTTTCAGGTGACATTGTAAACAAGAGGTGTGCAGCATTATCTCCTGCAAATGTAAACAAACTTGTTTGTCTTAGCCGTTGGCTGGACAATAAGTAGGACTGAGTTGACTTGTAAGCTCTAAAGTTTTACATTGTTTTGTTTATTAATGCAGTTATTTTTTGTACATAATTCTACATTTGTAAGGTCAAATTTCATGATAAACAGATTGGAAGACAGTACTTGTATTAGATGAATTGAAAAATACTATTTCTTTTGGTTTTTGCAGTATAAATATTTGTAATTAAAAATAAAGTGAGCACTGTACACTTTATATTCTGTGTTGTAACTGAAATAAATATATTTTAAAATGTAGACAACATCCAAAAATATTTAAACAAATGGCATTCTATTATTATTTTTTTAATCATGTAATTAATTGTGATTAATATTTTTAATCACTTGACAGCCCTAATATTTATCTCTATATTCCAGTTTCAGGTCTCTCTCTGAGGGCTGGTCTACACTGGAGGTGGGGGGATTGACCGAAAATACGCAACTTCAGCTACGTGAATAATGTAGCTGAAGTCGGCGTATCTTCAGCCAACGTACCTGCCGTCCTCATGGTGGCGGCAGTCAGCAGCATGCTCCCCAGTCAACTCCAGCTTGCGTCTCGGAAGTTGCCTTCCGTAGTCAACGGGGGCACCGCTGGCGATCGATTCATCTCATCTTAATGAGACACAATAAATCAGTCGCCAAAAGATCAATTGCTACCCGCCGATCTGGCGAGTAGTGAAGACCTACCCTGAGAGGTAATGCCTTCAACTGGGTCCTGCTGATGTCTGCAGTCCTCCCTCCATTCCCATAAGAACCACAAATTTAACTGGAAAAGATCTCACGGACCCAGGTTTTTACAATACTGTGTTGCATTTTGAGAGGCAAACCACAGGGTGCTCTTTCAATTTCATAAAATTACAAGATTATTGAGAGCCAACAGTGGGGTTTGTACACCAGACTGGTGATGGGGTTAAGGGCGAGCTTCTGACTGTTCCATTAATATAAGAGTGAGACCCATTTTTTGCATGGCAGTGAGTGACCAGTTACAGAAACCTAGCCTTGGATGAAAGAAGTAGACTCTAAGGCAGGGATTGGCAACCTATGGCACGCGTGCCAAACGTGGCATGCCAGCCAATTTCAGCTGGCATGTGGGGAGAGCTCAGCCCCCCGCGGCTTTGGAGTTTCCCCCACTACCACCTTGCCAGCCACTGCCTGCCCCACTCAGCTCCCGCTGCCAGCCTGGGTTCCCCGCACCCAGGCTGGCTGCGGGAGCTGAGAGGGGCAGGCGGCGGGACCCCGGCTGGCAGGAGCCTGCAGGGGAAAGTCGAAAGCGGCGGTGGGCTGAGCGCTCAGACCACCGTGGCTTTGGCATTTCCCCC
>ML677341.1:37729762-37842552 GCA_007922305.1 Dermatemys mawii | reverse complement strand
TGGCATTTCCCCCACTGGCGCCTTGCCAGCCGGGGTCCCGCCACCTGCCCCACTCAACTCCCGCTGCCAGCCTGGGTGCAGGGAACCCAGGCTGGCAGCGAGAGCTGAGACCCCGGCTGGCAGGTGCCTGCAGGGGAAACTCCAAAGCCCTGGTGGCAGGCTGAATGCTCAGCCCGCCGCTGCTTTGGGTTTTCCCCTGCAGACTCCTGCCAGCCTGCTGTCAGCCTGGGTTCCCTATACTCAGGCTAGCAGCGGGAGCTAAGTGGGGCAGGCATTGGGACCCCAGTTGGCAGAAGCCTGCGGGGGAAACCCCATAGCAGCAGTGGGCTGAGCCACTCAGCCTACCCCTGCTCGGGGTTCCCCCTGCTGGCCCCTTGCCAGCCAGGGTCCCCGCCTGCCCCACTCAGTACCTTCACCCAGGCTGGCAGTAGCCTGCGGGAAAAACCCCAAAGGCAGTGGACTGACCCCCTCAGCTCCTCCCCTTCCGCCCGAAGCCCTGCCCCTTCTGGACTGGCACGTGAAGCCCTGGCTAAATGAAGAATCAGCACACCACCTCTGAAAGGTTGCCGACCCCTGTTCTAAGATATTCACTGAAAGCAAGGAAAACCCACAAGATGGAAGAAGCAGTCATTAGGTCCCCATAACAAGACAGTTCTGAGGGTGGGAGACCTCAAAGTTTCACATTGTAACAGTTGAATAATCTTCTAAACGTTTTGGTGACTGGATGAAAGATTTTATTTTTTATTTTTCTTTTGCAGAGTGATGCACTGTGATATGTTTGCTTCTTTGGTAAATAACATCAGAGCTGATAAAACAAGAGATGAAAAATAAGTCTGTTCTGACCATCTGTTATATTGAAAATTACTTTTATTTCCCTGTGAAACAAAATGTTATCTTGATGTCACATGGAGGGGCAGCACCAGGTGGAATATGATGAACATGGCTAATTTCATTCTTTAATTTAGGTTTAGTTGCAACCCCTTATTGTGGAAACTGGCACACCCAGTGAGTAATCAGGGAAAGATGGTTTACCTTTCTGTTTATATCAGTATGGCTTATGCTGAGTAAATGCTAGGTGTGCAGAGTATCGTCTAATTGTCCAGTTTTCTCTACAGGGGTCTATATCCCTGTTAGGCGAACTCTGTGCCAGCCCAGCAATGGCTTGAACCTAACCTAGGGAATAAGTACACATGAAATTGAGTAGTTCCACAGAACCCAGAGCTTTTGACAATCAGGTGGTTATCCCTTTCAAAGATCTGTTTCTGCGGAATTAAATAAATGAGGGTATTGTAATGTAAAGAATATATGTTGGCTGAAGGAAACCATGAGAGAGATTAATGCAGGGTGGGTATTAGTGATGAAATTTTAAAGTCTGAGTGAAAGATATTCAGTTGAATTCCACGATAAATGACAGTGAATGGACAAGAGCGATATTTTCGCGATGAACTGTATTTCCCTAAAGAAAAATACTTGAGATCAGATTTTTAAAGAAGGAATATTCTTTTTTTTATTATTGAAAAGGTTAGATTATATCATTTTTGAGAGCTCTGTTCTACTGAATGTAATAAAAATTGACATGAAGTGTTTTAAATTTGTTGATAATTCCATAGTATTTGGACTCACTTTATCTGAATATCTTAAAATTCTATTTCACTTGCAGAAGGTACTCAAATATTATCCTGCTATATAGGCTACCAAAAGCTGGTAAATCCATAGATGTTCACGACCACTCATGCAGAAATGAAATATTTAACTACAGAGGTATCTTGTATTTGGGAAGTTATTTGCTGACATTTCATTCTTTGATCCTTGTAGTCCATACAAAATGATTTGCACACAGGAAATATAAGTAAATGCTTTACAAATTGACTTTTTGAATATTTTCTGAATACTACTAATAAATTTTATTAACTGCTTTCTTCTCTGAAATGTTTCAAATGTTTTTTTATCAAGTAGAAGCACATTGCATTTATTAATCCTCTTAAAGGATTCCTCAGTTTTCCTCAACAAAAACAATAAGAGGATATGGGTGTACATTTTTATAACAAGACATTCAAAAGCTGATGAGTATTAATTATAGCTATTAATTTAACTTTTTTTAAAAAAAAGATTAATTATAATGCTGTTATTATGAAACACCCCTTCCATAACTTTAAACTAAGTATAAACATTCAGAGACTAGTCACTGATTTTTATTTAGTTTGAGTGGTTATTAATATAGAAATCTCACTAATCTTCCTGCTTTAACATTCAGAACAAACTATATGGTACACATTTCACAGAGTAAAAATGCAGCCTCATGTCATTCTAAATCACATTAAGAATCAGTTGAAGTTGAGGGGGTGGATGTCGAACTGTCAGGTTTTAGAAAGAGTTGAAAAACTTGATAGCGGATTTTCAGCCTACAAATTCAGATGGAAGAATTTAATCAGCCACTTTCCATGTGCTTCGTTGACTATCAGAAGTTCTGTCTGTCATACAGATGTGGATGTGGATGTTTGATGTGTGTTTCCCAGCTCTACCTAATTGGATAACTATGGAACCGGTATTACAATAGGCAGTAGTCAGAACTGTACACTGGACAACTACATTCGTGCCTGGAAGATTATTTTTTTTCGGCATATTTTCTATGTCAACATAAAGCATGAAAATGGCCTTATGACTGGATTGCATTTTAGTGATACGGTTTGTACCTATATGATTATCATGTGAGTGAGATGATCTGTGGTACAGTGTTTTTTTGAAAGTATGTAATAATTATCCCATTTATCAAAGTAGCCGCTGCTTTGATTATGTGAGCCCTGAAATGAATGATAAATAGAATGGTTCTCAGAAAACTTGTAAGAAGTTAGTCTGACAATCTGGAAAAAACATACTGGAGTGAGGACTAAATTTTGTTTTGGGTAATCCACAAGGGAGTATATTTAGTCACTTTCACAGATTGAGAATGAGATCATTGCAATGTTACCACCATAAAGCACCTTCTGAGTCTGCCCCATGTACAGTATATGGGCTATGACATCATCCAGTTTGGCATCACACTATCCTTTACTATACTTGCCATAGTATTAGCATTATGGTTACAGTGTTCATTTTCTTGCCATTCTCACTGAACAAGATGGTTCATGACTGGAGCAGACACTGCTCAGAAAGACCCATGAGTTGACAGAGCAAGTTGAAATGTAACATGCATGTTGCACACACTATATTGGTAAAATGTCTATAACATTCATGGTCAGTATTGTTGCTAGCATCCATTGCCTCATTCCACTGTGCACACACCATTTTGCCTCAGTTGAGTTGTTCACATTCGAATAAAGCCCATGCAGTGTGGCTCTTAGTGGAAAAGCAATGAAATTTTGAATAATTTCCTCGAGGGCTTAAAATATCTTGGTAAACTAAAATGACTGATTTTAAAGTCTCCTGATCATGTTCTCTGTGCTGTAGTTTCATGACTAATTTAAAATGGAATAAATTTGGAGACAGTATGGAGTCCTATGACTGGTATTGACCTAATGCACCCCCTCCTTATGCAACTGTGACTGTGAGTTGAAAGGACTCCAGGAAGGGGCATAGTACTTAGTAATAAAAAGTGCTATGACAGTTGTCCATAGGTTGGGATAATGCAGCTAAATTCATGTCAGATCCCCAGAGACGGCACTTGGCCTTGTTTCTTTCAGATGCTGAGTGTACTATCACAATCCATACCTCTGTTGCCTCATGTTCCGACTACTACAATGTGCTCTATGTGATATTTACTTTAAGTCAACCTGGAAAATAAAGCAGGTGCAGAATGCAAGAACTCATACAGGAAGTGGAGTATATCAGTGCCCTGTGGTCTGAACTGTGTGCTTATTGATTTCTGAGTGGAATTTCAGGTTTTGGGTTTTGATCTATAAAATCTTGTCTGTTTGTAAGGGTGTCTCTCTCACTATGGCATAATGCCAAAGCTGCAATCAGTAGAGGAGCATAAGCTGGAGCTCCTTGGTATAAAAGAGGGGACTGGTGCTAGGTGTTCTCCAGCGGGGCCTGAATGAGGGCACATTGCAAGACCCGTCTCTTTACTTGGGCTTGGGCGAATGTGAGGTGCAATGTGGGATGGTCCTTGTTAGTGTGATGGAGTAGTGTCAGGGTGTTTATCATTGGTTGGTTATTTCTTATTTTCTGGTATGGGGGAAGCAGCTCAGGAGTTCTGTTTTGTTTTCTATGTTGTCCAGTAGATTTAAATATATGTCAAAGTCAGATAGAGTCTCATGAGAGACATTCCCTTTTCCCCTCTTTTGGCTGTAAACATAATGGAATTCACTGGAAATCTATAATATTCTAGACTCTTAACTTTATTGTCACATGATGAGAATTGGGTGTGCCACATCTAAGATCCGCATCAATGGTACTATACAGTATGGTTTCTCGTAAAATGTTTGTACCCGCCGATATATTTAGGCTGCCTAATAACTGAAATATATTTTCCCTCTCAATAGCTTTAAAATGCTTCTCTCTTTAGCAAACGTATCCACAGCCTCCAACTGATTATAACAGTTTTAAGGTTTCTGACATCTGGGGGTCCAAAGTTGGTTGAATGTATTTATTTAATATTTCACCCACCATGAGAATACAGAAATGGCAGGGGGTTGGGTTTTATAGCCAACATTTTAAAAAAAAAATTAAAAGAAGTGCTTAATGCTACTTTAATCATGAGTGACAGTAGAAAAGGGATGAAAGGACCATATATAATAATAATAATCTAGAAACACATCTACTTTATTAGGACAGAAATGTTTAAGCTTAGTTTGACAAGGGGAGTGAAGAAATCAAGTTGAAGCATAGATAGAAAAGAAAATATTGTCACACTGAAATTCTTCACCTAGAAAACACTGTTCCTGTGAAGATGTACCCAAATGTGGCCAAATGATAAACCTTTGAAAATTAAGTGTGCACATGCTCAGTAGAGAGGGACTTGGTAGATCTATGTAGCAAAATTCCCTAAAGGTGCCATGCACAATGGGCATGATCCAGCTGGAGCTGAACAGGGCTTCTCCAGTAATTGCACATCTGGGCTTCTTCAGGTGAAGACAGTACAAAGCACTTGAACTCTGAATAGGGAGCCTGTACTCCTGCATTCTCATGTCCCCACCCCATTCTGGGCTTATGCTACCTGGAGGAAGAAGTTGCCTGATTGAAATGCAGAAGGGGCTACAGCTGGACCTTATGGTCTGGCAGAGGTCGGGGGAGAAGCAGACTGGGAGCTGAAGTCAGGGGAGACCTGTGCAACCTTAATTCTGGTGGTTCCTAATTTAGGAATGTTTGACTTTGCAATCTTAATAATGTTTTAATCTCATTTTTTTATGTGTGTGATTATGTAGGTTTTTAAAAATGCAACTCAAAGAAGAAAAGCTCCAGCATGTGGCATCATATTGACATCCTCATGGGTCAGCAGTCTTTGATGCTTTAGAGCCACTGCACAGACCTTTGACATTTGAGCCAACACAGTAACTAGTAATAATAGCAATAGCTATTTCTGTGTAGATAAGCATTATAAAGGACTGTGACCCATGCTTTGCCATTGCTTATCACAGAGTTGCTGACAGCAGAGGAATGGTGATGCTCAGAAACATTGGGTTCCATTTCAGACTATGATGGGGAGCAGGTTCTAGTGATCTCAGACCCTTCTACCCCATTCCCTACAATCTGCCCCTGTTCCAGTCCTGTCTCTTCCCCATCCCTAGCTCCTCATCCCAACTCCATTCTTCTCATAGCTTGAGTAGAGCTAGCACAGGTTCATCTATGTGAGCTGGGAATCATCTCTCTCAGATCAAATGTTGACATACCCTTTTGCTTCCTAGGAGAGTGCCTAACCAGTTGGCTAGCTGGTCTCTTTCAATATCTCCTTCTGAAGCTGTTCCAGTTTGTATAACTAATTAAATATTCATTGGACCAGAGAGAGAGTGAGTGATTCTGTGGCCTAGTGGTTAGAGTACTCTCCTGGGAGGTGGGAGGACTAAATTCACATTCCTGTTCCAGGATTTAAACCTGGCTGAGTGCTCTAACCACTGGGATAATGGTTACATAGGGGGCACCTAAGTTGTGGATCCTGCTGGGGCTTAGGCATGATTTAGGTGCCAAGCTGCAAGGTAGTGTAAGGATTTAGGTGACTGTGTGTGTCCTCAACCACTTAAATTGTAGGTGCCCTGGGGACTTTACCAGAGGAAGTGTAGATGCCTAGCAATTTTGGGCACCTACTGGACTAGGTGACAACTGAGAAGACATTTTCTGAAGGTCGTTGATGCCTAAATATTGGATTTATGTGCTTAAAGTGGCAGTTAGGAACCTAAATCCCTCTTATGAATCATAAATAGAAGAGCCAGGAATTGAACCTTGTACCTGGATCTTCCAAGTTCTAGTGTAGTGCTTTAATCACAAAACCATCTATCCTTTTGTAAAGCAATGTGAGCGTGGGTGCCTTAATTAAATGTGGTGCACTAAAAGGGTGGAAAACTCCATTATTCAAACTCCTAAAAACTTTGTATTCAAATACCAATATATTTTTATCACTTTTCAGCATCCTGCTACTCAAGTAAAGATTAAGGGTAATCAGCAGAAAATGTTAGCTGCATAAAATTGGAGATAGGCCTAAGGTTAGAAAACAGGATCTGAACCTCCACAGCTTGAAGGAAATCGGTATCCTGAGCCCAACTTCACACTTTGGGCCCATCTCTGTATGCAGTTGTACATACACTGTTTAAGATGCTTGTAATTCAAACAGCTTTCTTTAGAGAATCTTTAGTGCATTCATCCTTGCACAACAAAGTTCTTCATAAAAGCTGTTTCTTTCAAGCTTGATAGTTAAAGCACAACATGAATAGCTTTCACCATAGGAACTCACTGAGGCAGCTAAATCTCAGCTTAGTATCTTAGAAATAGCAGTCTCTTGGAACAGTGCTCCCTTAGCTCCCTTCTGAGGTAATTAACTGGTTGCAATACACCTGGAGCTTATTAATTCTGGAGAGGCCTTAAAGCTACAGTTCACATTTCACTGCAGTCTGGTAAGAGATCAAATAAAAGAGTGATTTTAAAAGTCAGGTAATGCTTATTCCATATTTCTGGCAAGCAAAATATTCTATAGAAGTTGCTTGCTTCCTTTGGCTAGAAAAACCCAATTTCCAGGCTGAGAATCCTTCGTATCATATGAATATTTCATTTCCTTCCATTTAACTGTGTAAAACTGAACAACATGTGCAGTATGTGATATTTTTAAAGGTTCTATTCATTTTTGCATTATATGATCTATGCATCCATGTAAAAAGATCCATGACCTCTGCTCATAGGAATGTCCTGGGTGTAGATCAGGTCACTCAGCTTAATAAGGATTCTGTGGTGGGTGAATTCTAGCACCACAGTATGATGGCAGGTGATAATTATATTTGATTATTCACATTCATTAATACTGAAAGACACTTAGATCCTTCTGTAAATATTGTTGTTTGGCTGCCACATTTCAGTCTGTTCTCAGTTCAAGGATGATTTGGGGAAAAGAGTAATAAAATTCTGTTCAATAATGGATACATGAAAAATGGTGGTGCTGATATGATATAAAATCTCAGCTGCTTTTTTGAACCTGATTATATCCCTCATACGAACAGAAGAACGGCCATACTTGGTCAGACCAAAGGTCCATCTAGCCCAGTATCCTGTCTTCCAACAGTGGCCAATGCCAGGTGCTCCAGAGGGAATGAACAGAACAGGTAATCATCAAGTGATCCATCCCCTGTCACCCATTCCCAGCTTCTGGCAAACCAAGGCTAGGGACACCATCCCTGCCCATCCTGGCTAATAGCCATTGAAGGACCTATTCTCCATGAATTTATCTAGTTATTTTCTGAGCCCTTTTATAGTCTTGTGCTTCACAATATCCCCTGGGAAAGAGTTCCACAGGTTGACTATGCATTGTGTAAAAAAACACTTCCTTTTGTTTGTTTTAAACATGCTGCCTATTCATTTCATTTGGTGACCCCCTAGTTTTTGTGTTATGAGGAGTAAATAACACTTCCTTACTTTCTCCACCCCAGTCATGATTTTATACATCTCTATCATATCTCCCCCTTAGTTGTCTCTTTTCCAGTCTCTCCTCATACGGCAGCCGTTCCATACCCCTAATAATTTTTGTTGCCCTTTTCTGAAACTTTTCCAACTCCAATATACCTTTTTTGAGATGGGGCAACTACACCTGCATGCAGTATTCAAGATGTGGGCGTACCAAAGATTTATACAGAAGCAATATGATATTTGCTGTCTGTTTAGCTATCCCTTTCTTAGTGAGTCCCAGCATTCTGTTTGCTCTTTGACTGCCACTGCACATTGAGTGGATATTTTCAGAGAACTATCTAGAATGACTCCAAGATCTTTCTTGAGTTGTCCACAAGTCGGGAGAGGGAGGGGGGAATTCTTTACATGTGGATTTCCTGTCCTCCATACAGAACGATGGCTCAGGTCTATCTGGGACCCTCTTTCTCCTTGAATCCACCCTTGATGATAGGGGTTAATTTCAGACAGGTCAGGGTCCACGTGCACAAAGAACAAGTAAGGGGAGGAGTGAGTGCAGACCTGCCAAGAGACAGAAGATCTCACATGATTCTCATAGACTTGGCAGCTCTGTCACACCTGCTCGCATCACAGGTTAAAAAAAAAAATCTCAAAAAATATGAATATGAAGATATGTGAGAGACTCCAAATACTGTTTGGCCTAGGATAAGGAACTGTGGAATGGGAGTCAGGAAACCAAGTGTTCTGCTTTCATATCTTTTACTGGCTGCTATTAATGTTTCTGTGCAGTTCATAACCTTATTACTGACTGAGACCTCATGTCCTTGCTCAACCAGGCAGTGTCATTGACCCATTTCACAAATGAGGTGACTAAGAACTGGCAAAAGCTCACTTCAGACATGGCTGGAAATAGAACCCAAGTTTCTGAGCCAAGTCTCATAAACTTAACTTGTCTGCCTTTCAAAGTGAATGTGCCAAATCTATATACTTGGCTACGCTGTCTGTAACCATTAGACACACTCTCTTCTCAGAGCAAGGAACTGAACTTAGAATTCTTGATCCCAATATTTCACTGCTGTCCCACAAATAATAATATTATTATTTATATTACCCTTGTGTCTAGAAGCCCTAGCCAGGAATTCATCGTACTAGGTGCTGTACAAATAGAATAAAAAGTTGGTCCCTGTTCAAGGAGGTTTCAATAAAGACAAGAGATGACAGAAGAATAAAGATGAACAGGGGAGTTACAAACAAACAGTGAGACAATATTGGATAGTCAGTGCTCTCAGCAGCACATCAGCAGCCTAGCTGTTGTCAAGTTTTTCGTAGGCATCATGGCAAACAAGAGTTTTGATGAAGGATTGGAATGAGAACAATGGAGTGGCTTTATGGATATTTACAGGAAGCTCCTCCCAAGCGTGTGGGGCAACCTGGCAAAAAGCACAAAGGTGCTGTTTAAAACTTTAAGAAATGGACAATGGAAGCTGGCCTCAATAGCTGATTGGAGGTAGGTATTGACAGTGAATGAGAGATAGGTAGGGTGGGGATTGACTGTGAAGGGCCCTGAAAGTGAATACAGGCAGCTTATTTTTGTAACCCAGTGGCAAAGTATGTAACATGGCCCCTTCTAGCGACTGATCTACAGTTTTCTTCTGCTAACATTTACCCCTTCTGCTCAAGTCAAAGACATTTGCTGCTGTGTGTCTGAAAGGCCGTGAATTAAAACCCTGTTGATGACACATAGGGTGAAAAGTAGTGTGTGATCTAGTAATTAAGGACTACACATGCATACACACAAGGGCAAAAAGTTAAGACTAGATAGTCTTAATTCTGGTAGGTCCTAATTTTTGAGGACTTGACTTTGCAATATTAATATTCTTTGAATATATTTCTTTTAAAACCATTATGTTTGTGATCCTCTTAAATTGGCACTAATTGAGTGACTGGGTGGCTTCACACATTGCTAAAGACTTACAGCAACCCCTATATACAAATGGCAATATACAAAAACCTGTAGGAGAACACTTTTGGCAATATACAAAAACCTGTAGGAGAACACTTCAATCTCCCTGCACACACCATGAAAGACTTAAAGGTCAGCATTTTGCAGCAAAAAAACTTTAAAACCAGACTGCAAAGAGAAACTGCAGAGTTGCAATTCATTTGCAAATTTGACACAATCAGTTTGGGACTGAACAGAGATATTGAATGGCTAGCTAACTACAAGAGCAGTTTCTCTTCTCTCGCTGTTCACGCCTCCAATTCAGCTGCTAGAGGAATACCTCACCCTCCCTGATTAGATGTAACAGCTGGTTCAGCCTCATTGGACCCACCCTGTTATCTTTAACCTGGCTCTTGCCTACCTATTTATACCTGCCCCTGGATTCTTCCACTGCATGCATCCGACGAAGTGGGTATTAGCCCACGAAAGCTTATGCTCTAATACTTTAGTTAGTCTTTAAGGTGCCACAGGACTCTTTGTCACTTCAGCAGCCCCTAGTTGATGAAAAGAGAGGGAAGTGGGAACCAGGTACCAGAGAGCTTACCCTGGCCTCTTGCAGTGGTACTGCCAACCTCAAGACCTCAAAAATCATGAGTTGGACCCCTCAAAATCATGAGATTGGCCAAAAAATTGTTTTTGTAGTCTTTCTTTTGATTTTTGAACTTCTCATGCCGTGCGTGTGTGTGTGTGTGTGTGAGAGAGAGAGAGAGAGAGAGAGAGAAAGAGAGAATTAGTATTGCCCACTCTTCCAAATGTATTGGATAGAGTGATTTTTGGCCACTGCTGCAGGAGCTCTCACCCACACATCTGCTCATCCCCTGCCTAGCAATTAATCCTGTCCCCTACGATCACATCTGTTCAATCCCTATCTCCTTCAGCTCTGCCCCCTGCAACTCTCATCAGCCTCACCTCTGTTCCTCCTGGGTTTCTTTCCTCCCCATTCCCAGGGCTGGGGGGCTGCAATGGATCCCTTCTCCTTCCCATGCTTGAGGAGGAGCAGCTTCATGGACTCTTCACCCCCTGTGTCTCTTCACTCCCTGTGTCCCTTCTCAGAACAGGTGCTGCAGTGGGGTGTGCGGGAGGAACACAGGCACTGTCCTATATTTTTCTTACAGGAGCTGCCCACCCTTTAGATTGGTAAATGGAAGGGAGAGAGTGCTGGCTTCTGGTGGGGTTGAACTTTGCCATGGGGCTGGAACTTCTTGCATTCATTGCTTTAGGTGTTTTGGACAAGATGCAACTTTAAATGCCTCAGCGACTTCATAAAGTCCACCCAGCACAGCACGGATATGAGACGAGACAGCACTCCCCAGAGATAACCTCATGCCGCCCTGCTGCAGGAGCAACTAACACCCCCCACCCGGGTCACCCAGCGACATCCAGCCAAAGGAGGAGCCCCCCGCAGTCCCCAGGTCACACGGCTGGACCCCGCCCCCACGAGACCCAACACCTGCTCCAAGGCTGCCCAGTGAGACCTGGATCGCCAAAAATCCCATGCTCCACTGAGGACCACACAGACGGATACCGCCTGCAGGAGAACCAGGACCGTACCCAGCCCTTCTAGACATGACACTGCACCCCCGAAAGTCCAGCATTGGTGCTTCCAGAACCCCACTCCCGCCCGGAAGATGCAGCAGTGCCTCGGAGACACCGAGAGCTGCCCACACGACTGCAACAGGACCTACACCCCAGGACTCACCTGACCATCATTCCCCTACCCAAGAGACAACAAGGCCACAGACCATCCCTGTAGCACCTGAACCTGTGGAGACAGCACGACAGGAGGAGCAATGGCCACAAGCAAGGGTTGCCACACCGTGGCAATCCACCTGGATGGAGGAGCTGGCGAAAGTGGACAACTTTGGGGACTTCGACTTCCTGATGGACAGGCTGACCACAGAACTGTCTGTAGAAGTCACAGCCAAAAGAAGGGAATCCCAGGAAGGCACACGGACCACTCCCAGATTCCCCGCGCCGAGCCGTAACAACACCAGACAAGGCAGGAGAGGGAATGCCGGCCGCCGCTTTGATCCAGCAGCCGCATCCCATATCCAGAAGCTGTACAGGACAAACCGCCCAAAAGCCATAAGGGAGATCCTTGATGGGACCTCCTCCTACTGCACCATCCAGCCTCAGAGACTCCACTCATACTTCAAGGACGTATTCAATTGTGAAGCCCAGACCGACGCACGACGCCCAGAGTGCCTCCCCCTGCTACCCCGGATCAACCTTACGGAGGACCTGGAGTGAGATTTTTCCCCGCAGGAGGTACTGGCAAGGATTACAAGGACCAAGAACACCGCCCCCGGAAAAGATGGCATCCTCTGTTACATGCTGAAAAAGCGAGACCCCGGCTGTTTGGTGCTTGCTGCCATCTTCAACAAATGCAAGCAATTCCACTGTGCCCCCCGCTCCTGGAAAAAGTCCATGACAGTTCTCATCCACAAAAAAGGCAAACAAGATGACCCCGGCAACTGGAGGCCGATCTCCCTCTGCTCCACCATCTACAAGCTGTACGCCAGCTGCCTCGCAGCAAGGATCACGGACTGGTCGGTATGTGGGGACACGCTCAGCTCAGCGCAGAAGGGCTTCATGTCCTGAGAAGGATGCTGTGAGCACAACTTCCTCCTTCAAACAGCCATCCAGGAGGCCAGAAGGTCCAGGAGGCAGTGTGCCATAGCGTGGCTCAACTTGACCAACGCTTTCGGGTCCATACCCCACCACTACATCTTTGCCACCCTGGGAGAGTTTGGGATGCCGGAAACCTTTCTCCAGATCCTCCGGGACCTCTACAAAGACTGCACCACCACCATCCGCACCACAGATGGAGAGACAGACGCCATCACCATCCGCTGAGGCATGAAACAGGGCTGCCCCCTCAGCCCCATCATCTTCAACCTGGCCATGGAACCACTCATCCGAGATGTTTCCAGCAGCTCGGCCGGCTTCGACTTACACGGCAAGAGAATCAGCATCTTGGCCTACACGGACGACCTGGCCCTGGTTGCCGACAGCTCAGAAAGCCTCCAGGAGATGCTCGACATTGCCAGCCAAGCTGCCGAGTGGATGGGCCTCCATTTCAATCCCAAAAAGTGCACCTCCCTCCACGTCACAGGCAACGCCAAGGCTCTGGTCCAACCTTCACGACTCCTGATCCAAGGCGAGCCCATGGCCTCCCTCGAGGAGGGAGAGGTATACCAACACCTGGGGACACCCACAGGAGTCCGCATCCGACAGACCCCCAAAGACACCATCACAGAGATCCTGCAGGACGTGTCCCGAATCGACTCTTCCCTGCTCACCCCCTGGCAAAAGATCAATGCTCTCAATACCTTCCTGATCCCCCGCATCTCCTTTGTCCTCAGGGGATCGGCTGTAGCCAAGGTGCCCCTGAACAAGGCCGATAGCACCATCCGGCAGCTGGTGAAGAAATGGCTCTACCTTCCCCAGAGGGCCAGCACCGACACAATCTACATTCCCCACAGGCAGGGCCGTGCCAACGTACCTCGGATGGGTGACCTGTGTGACATGGCGATGATCACCCACACCTTCTGCCTCCTGACGTGCCCGGACCCGACAGTGAGGAGCATCGCGGAGGAAGCCGTATGGAACGTAGTCAGGAAACAAATCATCAGGACCCGCTCCAAGCAGGACATCACCACCTACCTCAGCGGCTTCCTCGAAGCCGAATTTGGGAGAGAAGGGGGAGATCTGTCCTCTCTCTGGTCCTGTGCCCGTAATGCCTTGAGATGCCTAGTGAAGAGGATCAGCTACCGCTGGAGTTGGTGCGAGGAGCGCCAGGAGCTGGGAATACTAGTGCCGCACATAGACCCCGGACCACACCATCGTCACCCCGACTGCCAGAACGATGCTGGAAAGGACCCTGAAAGACACCATCTGCTGCCACTATGCTGAGAACCTGAAGCGGAAGCCAGACCGGAGCAAGGTATTTGAAGTGACCAGCAAGTGGGACACCAGCAACCACTTCCTCCACGGGGGCAGTTTCACCAGGTTCTCCGACTGGCGGTTCATCCACTGGGCCCGACTCAACTGCATTCCCCTCAATGGAGCCATCCTCCATGGCAACCCGGACAAGCGCTGCAGAAAGTGTGGCTACGCCAACGAGACCTTGCCCCACGTCCTGTGTGGATGCAAGCTGCACTCCGGAGCCTGGCAGCACCGCCACACTGCCATCCAGAACCGGCTGGTGAAAGCCATCTGACCGTCCCTGGGGGAGATCTCTGTCAACTCCGCCATCCCCGGGACAGACAGCCGACTGTGACCAGACATCGTCGTGACCGACACAGAGAAGAAGGTCCTCATCATAGACGTCACGGTGCCATTCGAAAACCAGTCACCGGCCTACCATGAGGCCTGAGCACAGAAAACGCTGAAATACACCCCGCTGGCCGACACCCTGAGAGCTCAGGGCTACGAGGTGCAGCTCCATGCCTTGATCATAGGAGCCCTGGGCGCGTGAGACCCCCAGAATGAGCCAGTACTGAGAGCGTGCGTAGTCGGTCGGCACTACGCCCAGCTCATGAGACGGCTCATGGTGTCTGACACCATCAAGTGGTCCAGGGATGTATACACTGAACACATCACGGGACTCCGTCAGTATGAGGTCGAGTAGCCGAGACCGCCGACCAGGGAAACAACCCACCCTCCCTTTCCTGACAAACAGAAGGATGCACCCCACCCATATACTTATTGCCTATACCGCCACAGACTTGGACTCTTGCTATACCCCATGGGTGGCATACCCAAACACACCTATACACTAATGCTTTAAAAAACTCCCACACCCCAATCTGGATCTGTGCTGGATATGAAATATGCATGTACCTTGTAAACCCTGTACCTGTTACCTACAATCGCCCATAATGCCAGCCTGACTCCAGATGTCCGGCACCTTACTTCTTAATTTGTGTATGTTTTCATTTTTTTTAACATTAGTTTTAATAAAAAATTTAAATATTGAGCAAGAGCTTGCACCATTGGCATGTGGCTATATTTAGAGTATTGTGCAATGCAGCACCTACTGTAGGTAAAGGAAATATAAACACATCAGATTTAATTAGATAATTTTAGGGCATTTTCTGTCTGAGGTCATACTTTGGCTTAAGTAGAAAAATTTTGCAGTGGAAGTAGGCCAGTTATTATTATTTCACAGTTATTATGAAATCAAAAGGAAACACCCACCATTCATTATAGTACTGCAGTGTCTAATGATTTTTAGACACAGTGCAGTTAAAAGGTGCATTTGTATTTTTATATTTCTTTAGAATTTGACCCAAAGCACACTGAAATCAATGGGAATCTTTCTGCTACATTCAAGGGGGTCTGGATCAGGTCCTTATTGTTTTTTTTTCCCCAAAAAATGTAGAAATAGAAGATACAGTGATATGAGATGTTCCCAATATGGATTGCAGAATGCAATCCATGTGTCTATATCTATATATCAGCTAATACACAGATGTATGGAGGCTGCAGTCCTGCAATTGGATCAGTGTGAGCAGATCCTGGTGCTGCTTGGAGGAGCCCTGTTGACTAAAGGCCAAAGTTCTGAAAAGTTAGTGTACTAAACATATCAGATCAGGCATTTTAGGGAAAAATACTATTTTTTCAATTATTTAGGGAAACAGAGATGACTATTACAAGAGAAACCTGAATATATTTGAACTACTTTAAGTCTGCAAGCTCCTTAACAATTATATGGAAACTGTAACTTTCTACAAGGTAAAAGGGAGATTTCTTCACATTATCTCTCAATGACAAACAAATAAATTATAAATAAAATAAGAGCTTCTGTTTTTCACAGTTAATGTTACAGTGTGTTTGTGCATATACAGCTTTGAAGTGTGCTTTATTTTTAAGAAGTAATCAATTTCTGTTCTTATAAATGCATTTTGAAAAATGTAATTTTGACTAGATCCTATTACAAATATGTATCTAAGTCCATATTTACTACTGTAGCATTTTGTTTATGCACTATTCAGGAGAGTATTGTCTCCCCCCACCAAAAAAAAATGTATTTTCACGATCCTTGTGTCTTATACAGCCTTTGACAGGGTATAAGAGAGCAGCTCTGGCTCCAGCCTCTATGAAAGCTGTTTTATGCAGTAAGAAGTTCTCTTTTTGCTTGCATCTTAGGGCTCTTATCAGGTGAGAAAAGGGTGTGGTGGTAGGCTCTGAAGATTATTGCTTTCATTTTGTGTTCTGCATCACTGCATGCAATGTTTTGTCCTGATCTTAGTATTTGATCAAGTAAAATTGTTTTACAGCTTATAGAGAGCATGGGTTTTATTTGAGTCTCTAGCAGATAATCTATGTTCTGATGCTCTTTCAATACAAATGGAGTTTCAATGTTTGAGGAACACACTTCTTCCAGAAAAGTCATTATGGCCCTCATGCTGCAATCAGATCCACATGGGAATAATCATGCAAAGACCAATTCACTTCAACCAGGGCCAGTGGAAGGATATTTGGTGCCCTATGCAACACTTCCACCTTGTGCCCCCCCCCCCAGCCCGGGGAGTCCTGTGGCAGCTCCCTGCCCACCCGCCACTGGGGAGCCCCCCCTGCAGACCTTCCCATGGCTCCCCCACCCCGCTGCCCGGGGAGCCCCCCTGCAGGGAGCCCCCTGCCCTGTGGAGCCCGCCCAGGGAGCCCCTCCCCATGTTGGCAGCTCCTCACCCAGATAGCCCCCCCTCCACCCAGGGAGCCCCCCACGACAACTCCCTGCCCCAGCTCACCTCGACTCCGCCTCCTCCCCTGAGCGCACTGGTGCCGCTCCACTTTTCCCAGCTCCCAGGCTTGCAGCACCAATCAGGCAAGCCTGGGACAGGAGGAGAAGCAGAGGGGGCGTCGTGCTCAGGGAAGAAGGTGGAGTGCAGGTGAGCTGGGGTGGGGAGCGGTTCCCCTGTGCGTCCCTCCACTACTTGTTGCGGGCGCCTTCCCCACGCCCCCCTGCCCCAGCTCACCTCTGCTCCATTGCCGCCCCCAACCACTTGGCGCCCTACGCAGTCGCCTAGTTCACCCAGTGGTTGCACCAGCCCTGACTTCAACTGAACTAAACTAAAACTGTATGAAAACATACATCCCATGAATCTGAATGAAACAGCAGGGGAAACAGCCAGCTCAGAAGTTATTTAGAGCTTCTCATTAAGGTCAGGAGATGACTTGAAGATCGGAGAAAAGTGAATATGGCAATATTTATCAAAAGGGTGAACAGGACAATCCCAAGAAACACTAATCAATATTAACTTCAGTATCAGGTAAAACAGAAGGACATATAGTAAGGGAATTGATCTATAAACATGTAAGTGACAATAAATTGAGAAACACTGGGCAGTACTTAATTTTGAAAGATAAGACCATCACATTAGGCTTGCCACATATATGCAAATTCTTCAGAAAACAACAAAGTAAGCCCCCCAAATCTAAATGTATTTTTGACAGGGGTCGCATCTGGGGACATACTCCAAGCTTTCTTTGATAATATTTTGCTTCTTTTTTCAGAAAATAAAAAAAAATTAAGTTTCCAAGGTTTCTCGCTGACTGTGTAGCCCCTGGTCACCATTCTAAATCTCTAAAAAAGTTTCCAGAGCTTTTCTGTCATAAACACTGAAGTGGCAGGAATACCTGTACTGGGTTTCTCTTTTCACCTAGCAGTTCCAATTACTTTAGCCTTAGACTGCTGCTTTGACAGCATCAGTTCTGAGCAATCCAGTAGTATGGTAGAGATTCTTAGATAACAAAAACCAACTTATTAATTTTGATTTGATGATTTCCTCAAAAACATTTGCTATGCTCAGTAGTCATAATCATGGATGGATTTCACGATTTATTTTTCTTTCATCTCTAGACAAGTGTTTCTTCTTAGAGGCCTGTCATAATAATTGGTACAGTTTCTCTGGGTCTTCATTGTGAGATGAAATTCTGGTTTTGTAACTACTGTGGGGTTGTAACCATCTATTTTATAACAAATGTGCTTGGATTTTTAAAAGAATAAATAACTGTTGTCTGATTATGCCCTTTTGCGGCTGTGATCGACAGTGCTTACATTTTACATGTCTGGGTAATATTGTCAAGTACCTTTGGCAAAATCTCTTTAGAATGTGTCTAAGACAAACCCAGCAGTAACAATAATTGCTGGCACAAACATTATAATCTACCAGTGCTTTTGCCAGCAATTAATATTATTTATTTCTGATGTATTCCACATACTAAGAATAGAAAACACCAACTTATTCCATAGTAACATTTATTTATTGCAAAGGCTTTCACCCCATAAACATTTTCATGAACGCTATGCTTGTATAGATAAATTACTGGGGTGAAATCCTAACCCACTGAAGTCACTTGCAAAACTCTTATTGACATCAGTGGAGTCAGGATTTCACCTTTAGATTATTCACTCCTTTCTTTAAGAAGTTAGAAAAGTACTTAATCGATAAACAAATAAATAATAGAGGTTACAGTTTCACCTTTTAACTTAATCAAACATGCTCTGTAATAGCAATTTTTTTTGTACACTTCCACTTTGAACTTTATTTAAATTCCAATGCCAACAGCTGTGAAAATGCCAAAGGGTCTGACTGTCTTTTTAAGCATTTAAATGTGACTCCACAGTTCTCCTTGACTTAAGTTCATGATATTGTCCATTTTTGAAGCTCATATTTGTGTGTTTAAAGAATTCTGTATCCCTAACAAATTCTGTTAATTTCTCATTGTTGATTAACACTCTTACATTCTATCATCTTTTGATTACCATGTATGTACATGGCAAAGATTATGTGTTGGAACATGGTGTCAGCTATGTACAATTTTTAATGGATACTTCTCCCTCTTTTCAGGCATTCATCATTACTATAGCTAAGGGATAAATTTTCTATTCTAGCCACTAGTTACAATAAATATATTTCGTTCAGGGATTTTATCAATGTCAGATACAAAAATTCATCAAGCAGTAAATAATCTTTCAGGTGGTCAAGATTATTATTATTATTACTATTTTTGCATGTGAATAAACAGACAGAAAACTAAAGCTTCCACTTGATTTCTATTCTAGCTATACTGTGGAACGTGGTGTTTTATATACATATAAAACCAGTACTGTTTTTTCTGTCATTCACCTTAGATCTTATTCAGGCATTCCAGGAATGTGAAAGAATGTTAATGTTAAATAGAATAGATTCTGTTAGCCATACTTCCTCTTGTATTTATTATGTAAAAAATAAATAATTTACACTTCCATATCACCTTCTATCTGGGGAGCTGCGTACTTTACAAAATATTTATTTAAAATAAAATCCTAGCATATCCTTATAAGATAGGCATTATTACACCATATCTTATGGATGAAGAATGTTCCCAAACACTCCATGGACACAACTAAGGGTTAAGAAGAGTGTAAAGCCTGCACACATAGGGCACGTCTAAGTTACAGTGCCGCTGAGAGAGCACCGAAGGAAAACCGCTGTTGTGTGTTCACAGTGGCAGCTGCCTGTGCAATAGTGTGTTCACACTTGTGGTGTTATTCGGAGCAGTGCACTCTGGACAGCTGTCCCACAGAGCACCTCTTTTTCTTTTGCCACTAAGACTTGTGGGAAAGTGGAAGGTGTTGTGGGGCATTCTGGGTCCTGTTCCAATGCCCTGTGATGTATTGCTTCTCATCCCAGCAAACCCTGTGCTTCCGTCTGCATCTGGCGCCATCTTTCGATGCTTTGTCTACTGTGCGCCCTGCCCTGCCTCTTTCAGGCTGCAGGAATGGATCCCGAGCCATTGACCAGAATGCTGCTCAAACTGACCAACACGTCACGAGCGGCAGTAGAGTTATTCCTTAAATTACAAAGGTAAGAGGAGTGTGACATTGGTCTCGCCACACATAGTAGTTACGACACGAGATTGCTTGTGGCATTCACAGAGGTGCTGACCACAGTGGAATGCCATTTTGGGGTTTGGGAAACAAGCACTGAGTGGTGGGATCCCATCATGATGCACGTCTTGGATGATGAGCCATGGCTGCAGAACTTTTGTATGAGGAAAGCCATGTTCATGGGACTGTGTGATGAGCTCGCCCCAGCCCTGTGGCACAAGGACACAAGAATGAGAGTTGCCCTGTTGTTGAAGAAGTGCATAGTGATTGCACTATGGAAGGTGGCTACTCCAGACTGCTATCGACTGGTCACTAACCAGTTCAGAGTGGGAAAGTCGACCGTTGGAATCGGGTTGATGGTAGTGTGAAGGGGCTATTAATCACATCTTGCTCTGAAAGTCCATGACTCTGTGCAACATGTGTGAAAATGTGGATGGCTTTGCACAAATGGGCTTCTCTAACTGTGGAGGAGCAATAGACGGCAGGCACATTCCATATCTGACACCAGACCACCTAGCCACTGAGTACGTTAATCGGAAGGGGTATTTCTCAATGGTTCTCCAGGTGCTAGTAGATCACTATGGTCATTTCACAGATATTAACACAGGCTGGTCCAGAAAGGTACACTGGCCTGTTCAAGAAGTTGCAAGCAGGGACTTTTTTCCCATACCAGAAGATCACCATAAGGGAAGTTGAAATGCCCATTGTGACCCTGGGAGACCCCGCCTACATCTTAATGCCATGGTTCATGAAGCCATACATGGGGCAGCTTTTTACCAACAAGCTCCTCTGATTATGGATCCAGGACGTCCTGTAGCTGCTCTGGTGACAAAGCCTCTTTGGGGACTGTCCTGAGCACCAGAGTCATTTCACTAGTCTGATCCTGCTGCTGCCACCTCCCCTCTGGTGCCGTATTAGATTCAGGGATCGGAAAGTCACCATCCCGGCTGATCAAGTTATTGTGAACAGTTGGGGGTCAGTACTCTGCACAGTTCCTAGCACACTGTCAAAGTCCTTGTAAAAGAGGGAAGATGATGGGGAGATCCCAGAGATGTGGTTCTCATTCCTGGCTTTCTGATAGTTGCTCTTCAACTGCTTGATCTGCTACCTGCGTTGGTTGCCAGTCTGTTGAATCCCGAACACTGACAGCTTCTCCGCTATTTCTCAGTATGTGTTGTCATTTCTGGTACTCTCACCAAAGTCAAACATCTTGCTCTCCTTGCGCCAGAGATTTACCAGAACTTGACTGTGGTCCAGTGACCGGGTAGCATTGTGCTTGGCAAAGGATGACTTCTTGTTGCTAGCCACAGCTAATGCAGCAAGCGTTTCACTCTTTTTGCAGTTCCGGGGTCAGAATAAAATGCAAGGGTTAAATGCCAAGCAGCTCTACATGAACAAGGGGTTGCTTGTGTTGCCTGGGAGTTGACTGGGACAGAAAGGCCAAGGAACACAGGGATTGTGGGATAGTGTTGGCAGACTCTCAGGACCCAGGTCTGGGGACCCAGACCTAAGCTGTGTCCACACTGAAAAATGATGGAATTTGGACCCAAGTCCCAGTGGCACTCAGCGTCAGACAGGTACCCTCAGCCAGATTCTCGAGCCCTGGTCCTGAGGGCTTAAAGGCCTAAGTCTAACAGATTTTTTTTTTTAACAGAAGGGAGATTTAGGCTCAAATCTAAGTCTGAACCCAGGCTTACATTCCAGTGCAGACATATGCAAAGAGACTAACTGCTTTGCCCAAGATCACAACAAACAAGGAATATAGCCCAGATCTCCTGATTCCCAGTCCTGTTTTATAACTCCCAGGACTAGTCATCTCCTACAAAAATGCATACAGGCATGTCACGTCTTGCGCGAGGGTTCCATCTCGCAGTTACCGCATAAAGCGGAAACCACATATAGCCAGAACCCATTCACTTCAATGGCAGGCAAAATCGTGCCCCCTACAGGAAGTTTTTTTAAAAAAAAATTTCCCCCTTTCTTTTTTTTGCCGACCGCATAAAGCTGAAATCGTGCATGTTAAATATGCCTAAGATGCGACATGCCTGTATATTTTTATTCAACATAGAGATTTAAAGGTCTGTCTGGGCCAGTCTTGCATTTTTAGGAACTAAATGAAAAATGTACCCTCCAGGATCCAGTATTTGTGCACTTACAATCAGTAGGTCTTCAGTGACTTGTTTATTAGTAGAATTATTATTTTTGCTACTTTCAAAGCCAATAATATGCTGTTTTGGTGTGTCTTTCTTCTACTTGTTGTTTATTTTGTTACACTAGCTCACAGATTGAAGACTGCTGTGCTAGGCGCTTTATAAGCGTATAGTAAGAGAAGAGCTGACAGTCTAAACAGACAAGACAGAGAAAAGGTGGAAGAAAAGAAGTAGATTATCCCAGTTCTCAGATGTGGCTCTGAGGCACAGAGAGGATAAAAAACTTGCCCAAGATTACACAGTAAACCTGTAACAGAGCTGAGACTTGAACCCAGATCTCTTCAATCCCAGTCCAGCACATTAACTACAAGAGCCTCCTTTCCCCTATACTCTAGCTATTACTGATATTTTATGAAAACTCTCAAAGGCTTTTTTTTCTTTTTCTGTGAAATCATGGCAAGGAAACGCCACATCTGTATGCATTGCTCCCTACCTCTGACTGTTTGAATACCAGTGACTGTCCTTGATGGGAGATGAGAGCTATTAAATAAATAAGGAATAATAAAATAACATTAATCTGGGGATCCTAATTGTTTGAGGAGTTCTGGTGTTCAGAGTCAACCATCTGCTGTCTACACAGAGGGCTGGGAACTTGCATCAGCATAGCTACATCAGCAGTGCTGCAGCTGTCCCGCTGTAGGAGTTTAAGTGTAGACATTCCCAGGGACACTGAAAGGCATTTGAAATAGCAGGGAGGTTTAAGTGACATTCGTGCCTTATAGCCTGTGCTAGTTACAATTATTTTGGAATCCTACAAGAGAAGCACTAGTAAGTGACTGAGACTACAAATGCTGCAGGTTACAGGAGCATGGATCAGCCACTAAGAATATCGTATTGCAAGTCTGGCTAGGATCCTTCAGATTCTAAGCCAAATGTTAAACACACTCTAAATGACTGATTTAACACTAAATTGCTCTCTGGCAGTTCTCCTAAGTATGGAGAGCCATTACTCCTGAGAGTGCTTAAAGCCATCGTATTATCCAAACTTCCGCTTTCAGACTTTGTGTTACCCAATTAAATATATAACTGTGTGTCTCTACCTCTACACAGTGTTACCACTATATTTGGATACCACTGTATTCCCAGCTGTTGAACATACTGTAGTGTTGTAATTCCCTTCTTTTATCATTTTACGTAACATCTTTCTGAATATCTGCTATCCTATTTAGCATAATGTTGTCCCATAGTGTTGTTCCAGCTCTCTCTTTAATGTCCCATCCTACTTCATTGCCTGTGATGTTCTATATCTTGTTCTGTGTGCATTCCATACCTTCTTTCTCTTTGGTAATGGAAAGCAAGTGATCTGAGGTTCAGAGAACCCTTCATTCCTATTTAAGTCAATAGAGTTGAGAATGGCCTAGTAACTAACAGGCTCAGACAGCCAGTGCATTACAACTTTTCCTTCTCAAAATTCCCCATTCTTCACTGTCTAATATACAGTACGATCCTAATGGCTTCACTGTTTGTTGTGCTTCTGGGGTGAGGATCTGATTCCTAGCAGTCACCTAGTCATGTTTCAAATGCTTTACCAGGCTAGTTACTTTTCACAGCTCTGCTGTGACATAGGTAAGTATTATTATCCCCATTTTTAAAAAACAGTTCAGAGACAGAGGTGAGTGATTAATTTGAGGTGGTGTCACAGGGGGAAGTAGAACTCAGTCATTCCTGGTTCCTAGTCTTTCGTGTAGGTCATCTCTCTCTGATTCAGTGTATGAAATGAGCTATTATCCCCTACACAAATTTCCCCACTAGATTACAAACATCTAAAGCAAGTCCAGTGCTAAGCGTAAAATCTTTGACAAGGTCTCATTAGTGTGGTAAAAGTCATAGGTTGGTCAGTAGGCTTGTTTCTAGTTCATTCTCGGTTTTTGTAATCTCTTACCTGGCCTTTTCTGTTTAGCTTTCAGTTTACTTAGTTACATAATTATTGCACCTACTTAAAGGTCAGTCAAAAGTAAAATTATATTTTGCTGGAGATGAGATGTAAACAAATGTTTGCTCTTGCCTGGCCATTTTTCTTATCTTTTGCCAAGATTCATAAAAGGTGATTTTTTAAAATCTGCTTTGTATAATTCATAAATATTTCAAGGTGTCTGCAGACCTCGGTTAATGGCTATCATGTCTGAGGAAACTAAAAAGATGGCTGTCTACCCACTGGAATATACAGTATAATCACGTCCAATGCATATGTAAGTTTTTTTAACTTATATTGTCCCTTTCCTTTCCCATTTTTTTTACTTATCTTGAAATAATAGAAGAAAAAGAAAAATGGCATAGTCCTACCAGATGCTAAAATCTAAGCCACATGCAAAATATAGATTTTGTTTTAATACCCCTTAATACATGCTCATTAAATTATTATTTTAGGAAAGTATTGTAGATACAAATGTAGTTCTTACACATTTTTATAGGGTCTGGTAATTGGGATTACTATGTAAATCAATGTTATGTGTCCATTGGAAGGTGAATCAGATAGTGTATTTTATGCTGAAGCAGTCTGATACATGTTTAGAAAAGCTGATACTTTGATGTGCAGAAAATCAACCACATAATACACTTGCAGCATTCTTCTCAAGAGTCTCAGTGCAAACGAACATGTACTGCCTCAAAGAAGCAATGTATGTCAAGAGGAATAAACACTCAGTAAACCAGACATGCATTTTAACAATACTCTAAACACTGAAAACACATTCAACAAAATACTGGGAAAAGGTATGAGAGCAAACTTTGTAACAGTTACATTTTACATAAAGGACACTCTTCTATGAAGTTGTATCCACTGACGCTAGCATAAATATTAATAGCACCCGCTACATCGTGCTATTGCTGAGACCATTCTTGAAAAAAGATGATCGTTTTATAAAAACATGCCTGACTGTACCCACTCCATTATAGCAATAATTTGAATTAAAATGTTTATCTGCTAGTGCATATGCAAGAACATTGTTGTCCTGCATGTCTTATAATTGTGGATTTGTTACAGGTGTGTTATCGTAGTCTAAAATAAAGCTGTTGCTATGCAAAGGGCTGCTATATTATTGCTGAGCTTATATTATTGAGGCCATTAAATGACCTTATTTTATAACTATCTTTGAGTTACCTAAAATGTTTTTTCTCTTTTGCATTTGACAGGAACTCTAGCTAAATATTTTATTCATTTGTCCTCTTTCCCTCTTGGGAGGAACTGACCAATCTTCTGATTCTCCTCTATATGTGCTGGAGGTCAGACATTTTAGCACCTCTACTTCATTTCATTGCTCTTGCATTTCCTCTGCATGGGGCTGCGAGCTGCTTTTTGACCACACAAACTGTGTGATATGTACAGTATGATAAGTGAGCTGGCCATGGTCAAATGTGGGCAGCAGGCTTGGAAAATAGTTCCTGGCTAGATGATTCAATAGATACAATATTAGACACAGTATTTTTAAGCATGCTGAAATGGTTCCATGGATGATCTGCCATAAATGAATAGATCTTTTGTTATGGGCCTTGTTCTCTCCTCCCTCCCCTTGTCAGGATGAGTCCATATCTTTCTAATTAGGTGGGTTTTTTTACTTTTTTTCAGGTTTTAGGTGATAAGTAAGCTAAGTTCTTTAAATACATAGCCTTGGAGCTCTGAAACCATTTTTTATTTAACAAGTTTATTGCTTCAACAGTTATTCATTTCAGAAGATGCAACAGTACTGCTATGTGTATTTATGTGGCACACAGAAAACATACAACACAGTGTTACTTCTGTTCCCCTAAAAACCAACACAGGGTCACACTTGTATTAGTTTTATTACAGTGCCGCTGTTAGGTCAGACAGAAAAGGGAAGGAGTTTATTCATACACACACACATTCACCACTTTCATACCCCCATGCACCCAAACACTTACACAGGTGGAGAGTTACCAGAGACAGCATGGGAAGCCAGGAAGCCAAAGCATGGTAGATCTGGTGTGTCCGCCTGCGGTCACGGATCCAAGCTGGTGAGCAGGTCAAGGAGCAGCAGCTTGCGTTCGTGGCTGCTTCCTTTTGTTTTGGAACTGGGTGGCTCCTCTCACGTACACTGAGCTTTTTCTTCTGTGTCCCTTACTGAGAAGCATTCCCAGTCCCTGGCCCTTTCAGGCATCTTTTCTTTACAGCACTCCGTGATTGCCTTCTCAGTTCAGATTATATCAGACACACCTGCCTCTTGTCTCTGGGCTCTTCGCTCCTTGCCATTCCTCTCCGCCCAGTCCCACATACACTTTCTCATTCACACTCCCTTATCTTCCATTCACCCTCCCTTGTTCATACTCTGATTGCATGATGGGATATTACAAAGCTTGGAAGTTCATACAAGTGCTAACTCGAAAAGGTTACAAAAACTCGAAAGGCTATAATAACAGCAACAAGTTACAGTTTCTGCAAAAAGGTTACAGAACTTAATGATACAAGTTACAGGTCTTACAATCACATTTGAGCGGAAGTTTTACATAACACACAGTTCCTTTTACATCTGTGAAATGGCATTACTTTCCAAAGAAGGGACAAACTAGTTTCCCATGTCCTTAGCAAGAAACCAGTTGATTTCTAAATTATATTGTAGGAGTATTCGTTGTATAAATATGGTCCAGTATACTTTCAGAGATAATTATCCTGCCATCTCAGTGGTACAAGAACCTGCATTATCTGGAACCTTGAACCATAGGAGTTCTGGGATGCTGACACCTCTACATCACCCATTGCAGGCTTAGGAACGTCTCCTACAAGAGGACCCTGGGAGCTGGGCTCAGCAGAAGGTATTGCCCAACAGGACTTGAGTGGCAGCCTTGCATGCCCTCTGATTGCTTTAGTACTAGTACTTAAACCAAAAGGCTATGAAGGGGAGTTGTCAGTGCAACAACACAGACTGCCTGCCTGTCTCTACAGCAGACCTTGTTTGCAATAGACCTTAGCCTCTGGCTTGCAATGTTGGTTTGTCTTCAACTTTGCTCTTTGATGGTTATCTGTAATCTGGTTCCCAACTCTGATCTCCTAGTAACCTGACACTGCCTGACCTGCTGATGCTTGACACTCAGTTTGACTTCAGTCTCAGATTCTGATCTCCTGGTACCTGATTTGGCCTGACTGCCAACTCCTACTCTGGCCACTAGGTCTGACTGCCCTCATCCCAGTCATGACAAGTGGTAGCTCTTATTTAGTTATAACATCGTCACTTATTCTTTGTGGCAGGCGAGCATCTAAAGTCTGACTTCAGGTGAATTGGACTAGACTTTAACATTGTTTTCTTTTTCTTTTTTGACTGCCATTTTAGTGACAGAGCCTTCTAACTTCTTCCCATTGGACATTACTGATAGACGCATTTGCAAATTTCCTGAATTCTCATTTTTGGATTTTTAACAAATAATTATACATTGCAGTTCAGTAGTGGCTGCTGTCCAAGGATCTCAGAGCATGTTGTAAATAGCAGTACACATGGCATTCCTGAGGGGTAGTTGTTATCTCTATTTTATACATTCGATAAAGGAGGCACATAAAGATTAAGTGAATTATTCAGGAAGTTATTCAGGAAGCTTGTGATACCATCAAGAACAGAACAGAGGCTTCCTGAATAAAAAAAACAAAACTCAATGGAGAAACACAGAAGAATTGCCTTAACAAGAAAAGCATACTTGGAAATCAATCCTCAACTCTGTGAATTTACACTTGGGTTGAGGATTGAGGGCATGAAGAGAGATTTTTATATGAGATACAGTGACTGAGCTGTGCAAGCCCTTTGTGCATTGGAGAGCCTAAAGTCATGGGATACAAGGCAAAGAAAGAGACACTCACTATCTCAGATTAGGGACTGATCAAAGGTGATAGGCAGATTATTCCACATCTGCCTACTGTGAGATTCTCAGACTTTCCCTTGGCATTGGCCACTGTCTAAAACAGGATATGGAACTAGATAGACCTTTGAGCCTGATCTAGTCTGGCAATTCCTATGTTCCATCTGCTCTGCAAGCTGGAACAGCAGAACAACTACAGATAATGAGAAATGCCTGTAAATCAGCGCTCTGTATGCTAAATAGCACTACTTACTTTTCCTTCCCCTTCCCCTCACCCATCTTGGGAGTAGGAATAACTACAGTCTTAGAGCTGTAGAAAGCATAAATAACAATAGTCAGATTGTAGGGCGGGTTGCGGTCTCTGATTCCCATCTCTGGTAAAAGAGCTGCTGAGACAACTACTACTCAGTGTCAGCTGTTTTGAAGTGGCACCGATCACTGTGGTAAAAAGGCAAAGCCAAATGTCTCTTCCCTTCCCTCTCCTGTGATCACCATTTGTGGGTACAAAGTATAAAAAATATTGGGACAAATGAACATGGAGGCCTTTTTTCCCCACTCTTCTTCTTAGCTGCAAGGAAAACACAGTTGTCATCTGGGAGAGGGCCTCTAACCAAAAACCAGTCTTTTTCAATCTTTGTTCCATATGGCTGACAGGTACTTGGGGAAGTACTAGCCTGTCACTAGGACATTTCTGAGTGGATGGAGTCACAGTGACTTTTCTACTGACTTGCACTTGCATTTTTACAGATCTAGTATCAGAGTACATTCTTGCCCAAAGGAAAACAGATATACCAGTGTTAAGTGGTGGTATCAGAGAGGAGTGAGCCACACAAGTGTGAGACATTAACTAGGGTTGCTCTCATAGTAGTACCAAGACCTCTTAATTTTATGCAATAAATATGAATATCCTCTCTATCATAAGTTACAGTGTATGATCAGTGAGTGAGATGAGTTCCTTTTTGGTAGTCACAGAGCATACAGGCTCTGAGTAGCATTCCTGGCATTTGGCTGTATTGGTATCTCAAAAACAATAACAGAGTACAAATCTTAGCCTAAGCTTCATCTTTGAGCTTTTACTGGGGTTTCCCACCAGGACTTCCCTCTCCTAACACCTTAGTTTCCTCTTCCTAGAAGGTAGCTCCCTACATCCTTTATGTTCCAGAAGAAATTAAAGAGCTACATCTGCCACAATGAGACAGCAGAATTTCAACAGCTTTATGTAGGCTTCTAACACCTAGCAGGATGGGCTGACAGAAGATGCCTGCTATCCAATTACAATGGCAGTAGGAATATAAACCATAAATTATATGCTGAAGTATGTGTGTTCACTCTTCAGTCTCATCACTACAATTCTCCCTACGATTATTTGTTTTTTAGCCTAAGCCTTGAAGAGAATGACATTCACTTTTTGAATTACCGCATGTACTCCACTTAAACCTTGCTCTCTGTGTCATATCTTAGGCAGCATCTGCATCACAGAACTTTCAAATGTTCACATATCTTGAAAAATATTCTTTTTTTCCCCATTACATTGTTTGTTAAATCTATGTCTGCCTTTCTAGGTCATAAGAATAATGTTTATGGGATTGGAATATTCTAGCAATAAATAGCTCTTGATCTTACCAATGCCTCAGCTCTACTTCAGCATTTAATCACCCTCAAACTCCATACAACTGCAGCATATACACCATCACAAACGTTGTCCCATAATCAAACTGGATTAATACATTTCAGAGACATTACACATTTACATATGGACTTTGGTGGGTCTTGAAAGTGATGAGACAGATGTAGTGGTGATGTAAATGGTGCATAGTTAGAGCTCAATTAAGTTGCTGTAACATTTATGCATGCTGAGAGGAAAGACAGACATGTCTGTAGCAGGAACAACTATTAACAGGATTGTTCAATCCTATGTTTAAATTTGGCCCAAAATATTTATTCTGATTCAAGAATTAAGGTTATTTCTTGACCCAAATAATAGCTATGGAAAAATTGAGTATTTTTAAATATGAACTTTCTTGATACTGTGTCATATTTATCTACATTTTACATCAAACCATATCTATCAAAAATAGTATTTAGCTTAACCAAAAGTTATAGGTTTAATGCAGGAATTAGCAGTGAAATGCTATGATCTGTGTTAGGCAGTTGTTCAACTACATGATCATATGGTCCCTTCTGGCCTTCACGTTTATGAATCTATTAATGTTGTCAGTGTGTTTTATTTATTGAGTTGTAAATAAACTAACACCAAAAGATGCCTTCTGTGGGCTGTAGGTGCCCTTGCTATTAATTAAAACAAATTAAATTAAAAAATCATTACAACTCAAACAAGAACACAAGAAATACTTCCTTTTATTTGTTTTAAACCTGCTGCCTGTAAATTTCATTTGGTGGCCCCTACTTCTTGTGTTATGAGAAGTGGTAAACAACAGTTCCTTATCTACTTTCTCTACACCAGTCATGATTTTATAGACCTCAATCATATCTCCTCCTAGCTGTCTCTTTTCCAGGCTGAAAAGTCCCAGTCTTATTAATCTTGGCTCATATGGAAGCCGTTCCAGATCCCTAATCATTTTTGTTGCCTTTTTGTGACCTTTTCCAATTTTCAGTATAGCTTTTTTGATATGGGGTGACCACATCTGCACAGAGTATCCAAGATGAGGGCATACCATGGATTTATATAGAGGCAACATGATATTTTCTGTCCTATTATCTATCCTTTTCTTAATTAATCCCAGCATTCTATTCACTTTTTTTGACTGCTGCAGCACATTGAGTGGATGTTTTCAGAGAACTATGCATAATGACTCCAACATCTCTCTTTTGAGTGGTAACAGCTAATTTAGACCCCATAATTTTATATGTATTGTTCGGATTATGCTTTTTTATGTTCATTACTTTTCATTTATCAACATTAAATTTCATCTGCCATTTTGTTGCTCAGTTTTGAGAGATCCTTTATAGCTTTTCACAGTTTGCCTGTGTCTTACCTCTCTTTATCTTTATCTTTAGTAATTTTTCATCATTTGCAAATTTTGCCACCTCACTGTTTACCTCTCTTTCCAGATCATTTATGAATATGTTGAATAGGACTGATCCCAGAATGGTAGCATATCTTTCACACATGCAGGGTATGAGTATATCTAAAAATGGGTGTCTAGACAGATATTTATGTATATGTATGGTAGTTTGTAGGAATACAACATTTCAAATATTGCTATGTGCATGGTTCAAGATTCTGATTTCATTTATACCACTGTAAAGCCAAATAACTGACTTCAAGACTGGAATAATTAGATTAGAATTTGTTCTACTATAACTTAAAAAGTAATAAACAGCCTCCAGTGCTGCTGATACCTTCTGCAGATGACCATTGTTCAGATACGCATCAGCAGATGTCACGAAATGAGGAATTTAAGTCGTTGCTTTCCTGGGGGAAGCCATATTTTTGGAACTTTTATGGGGGCGAGAGATGAGAGAGAGAGTGAGTGATTCAGGACAGAATCTGGGCCACCACCATACTCTGTTGTAAAATAAAAATCCTTTACAATATATATTAATTCTTATCATGTGAGAATATTATAACTACCAAAAAATACTAAAAAACTTGACTTGTGTAAGGTTTTTTTCTTTAGTCTGTAAAAATATTGGGTCAGCTGTTTGAACCATCCTTATGTGCTCTCAGGTGTTTTAGAATGACCTTTAAATCACTGACTCAGACCACTTCAGTTAACTCTCTCCAACTTAGTAGGAATCTTTATTTCCTTTGACTGTGTGATTGATAAGAAAATATAATAAAGGTAACTAGTTTCTTAGGGCAGTTTTTCCTTTGCTGTTGATTAAGGACATACACTATGGATATTTATATTGAAGCACAGGATGTTGATTAATTACTCCATGTTTGTACAGTGCATTGAAAATTTAAACACTATTTAACTGCTTGGTATTATTTTTATTTCTGAAGTTAAAATGCAGGATAAATCACAGCGTGGGGAACGAGTCATCATAATGGTTGCTACCTACCGCTCACTGTGACCAACATTTTGTGACCAATGAGCTCTACCTTTCCTCCCAGTAGCTCCTGATAGTTTCCCAAATTCTTTAGGACCAGAAGGATGGAAACAGAAGCTTTTTTATGTTAGCCTGTTTTTTCTCCTCTGTGGATTGATTAATAGGGATTGCTGCTGGTTAAACACAGTAGTTACTGCATTGTTGGGTCAAAGTGTATCTCTTCTTTGCTACATAATTAGAGCCCAGTTTTGCTCCAATTTAAGTCAATGGTTAAACTCCCATTGGCTTCAATGGGAAGAAGATCATGCATTTATTTCAGACCTAACTCAGACTGTATCCTGGAACCCCAGGCTTTTGAATAGCTATGGAAACACTACTGCTGGAAGACACAATTCATAGATTTTTTTTATTGGTACACCTGCTTCACCAGGAGTGATGTTTCTAGATACAAATTGGCTCTTTTGTTACAGAACATATATTCCACCATGCTCTGCATGTTAAGAGGACCTCCATCATCCTTTCCCAACTTTTAGTCCAAAGGCTGATCTCCCTGATTCCAATGGGAATTGGATTGAGTCACAAATGGTTTTAACAACACATAGACTATAATCCTGTAGCTCTTGTACAGAAAATTTTCCAATTTATTTCCTTATCTATTATGTAAACTAATTAAATGTACCAAAATCTAATCTAATCAGAGACCTGCCAAGGTTAGGGAATTAAAACAAAAGACGGTATATCTATAGGAATCATGCTGTAACCCCAATTTCTGAATTGCCTGAGGCAGGAGTGAGGGGATTTTCAGGCATCTGCTTTTTGGGCCAAGTGATCTTTTAAAACTCACTGCTGTATAGTCAGGTAGGCTGTGCACAAATTCAGGGGCTTTTTTAGTAGCGAAGACCAGACAGCATTTTTGGGGCCAGGCCATTTCCACTGGCATAATCAGGGTGCACTGTAGTTGTCTGCTCTGTGCTTGGCTGTAGCTTGTGTTCTGCAGATCTTTACTTTTATTAGCATCAAATAATGAACAATATGTCAAAATCAAAATAAGTTTGCATTTTTAAAGACCAACCCTGCTAGGATCAACCCTGGAAGGTCACAGAGGAGTATTTTATTTTGTTGGTTGCTAATAATTAAGGTAATTTGAAAACTATTAGATTTTTAAGCATATATGTTCTTCAAGAAAATGAGACACAACAGCTGTGGTTTTGGATTCTTACTAAGTAATCAAATCCTATATATTTTTATTTACCTGTTTAAAAAAAGCCCATCTCAAACCTCCAAATAAATGCTTGTATAAGTTTACTTAAAGCTGTTTATAAGGCTTGATAACATAACGTTAAATAAAATGATTCTTTAACATTACAACTTTTACAGCATTTTCATTAATACTTCAAAAATGGTAAGAATAAAATATATTAGAACTAGAGGGAGAGAGAAATGAATGAATTTGTACAATGTAATAACCTTACCCACTAAACTATAATGGTAACCATTTACTTTATAAAGGAGAAAACACTAAAATTTCAGAGGTTTTTTTTTCTCCACTGTAACTTTGATAAATAATGATGTCATGACATTTACTTGCTCATTCTGCACTGCAGGATTATCCTCCCCAACATTAACTTAATTTCACTGTTCCTGCTGTATTTGGGGGACTTTCTTGGTTCTAGTTTCTGTGTTATGACCTCTTAATTTTCCAGCTGAGGCACTATTACATTTACGTGTGGTTTTATAAACATCTGGGGGTTGTTGATATTTGATACTTGCTATCAATTATTTGAGAGAATGTTAAAACATATTCGAGATACCATCTCCAAAGTAATATTAAAGTTATACAATAGCTTATGGACTACGTATGAAATACTTGTTAATAAGAATGCTTATTAAAGTAATACATCTGAACATACTTTGAAATTTCTGGCTGTCAGTGAGGTCACATTTATGTTAACTTGCCCAGTAAATGTACAGTTTTAGTTGATTGATTTTATTGTTTATGTTACCTTATTTTTAAATTGCATTGTCTAATAATATTACTAATAGGGCAATCATCATAATCATCTCCTTCTTCCAACATGAGGGTTGGGCTGGGCCAATCATATAAACAAATTCCATTCATATCTTTTTGATCCACCTGTTGAATTTTTTGGGGGTTGCCCAGATAGTTTTGTATACTGTATTATCCCACTATCTTCTTGGACATCCATGGCCTCTCTCACCATGCACTCTTCCACAGAGAACAATTTCAAATGCTCCTTTTGCTCCACACACTTTGTCAGGATGCAAACACCATTCATTATTTGCACAAGTTTATCATACTCTTCATCTATCAATATAGTAATACTTATTGATCAAAATATTGTTTTAGTGTCCTACAATTTTGTGCTGTAAGAGATGAATTTCATGCAAATGGCAGAACTGAGGTAGGAATGCCAGGAGCAAGAGAGAGAAAGAGACAGAGATAGGTGTGTGTGTGTATAGAGAGAGAGAGGGAGAAAAAATGTTAAGTATGTTTTGCAAATAATTTTGAAATAAACAATCATTACATTCAAAATTTTCCACATAATTTTTTATTCTGTTGAAAAGCTTGGTGGTTTTTTTGGTTGGTTGGTTGGTGGTTGGGTTTTTTGTTTGTTTGTTTGTTTTTTGACAAAAAATGTTTTGATGAGGTCTATTTATATGACTTTAATGTGAGCTACTGGCTGCTCTGCACTTTTGAGAAATCAGAACACTTACGTGCTGAAATACAAATTCAGAAACACAATTGAGGCATCCATTTTTAAAATCTTGGTCAAAGTTATCCCAGGGTCAGAGAGAGAAATGACTCTGAAATATCTTGCAGTAAGAAAATAATTCATTGAATTGTTACAATTCAGAACTGGTTTTCCTCAACACTTGCACAGACATAAGTGAGAAACAATTCCACAAAATGGCAGAGGTGTCTGAGTGAGAAGCATGAGTGAACAGCTTGTGTGTATGTATAGTAACTACTTTTTATAAAAGATTTTACTATGCATTCAATATTATGGACTCATAATATGCAAATACATTCTACAGTTAATACATATTCACAGCATACACATTAATGGTTCCAAAGGAGCTGTTACAAGATATGCTCTGAATATGTATTAGGAATAATACACAATATGTAACTAAGAGTATTCTATATTACGAATCCATAATACTGAATGCATAGTATTGTTAATATCCATTCATACCATCCACTATAAGAGTTCAGAAGGAGACATTGTGGTGTATGTTATGAATGCATATTAAGAATAACAGACAAAAAACTTGACTAAATTTTTATGGGTCCCTTGATGTGATATCCTGATGTAACATAGTAATATACCGTACAGTATTCTGTTCCAATGCATTATTCATTCTGTTTGTATAATAGGCATATTTTTGATATTTTTCATTTTAATATTTTGAAAAGGTTGCAGAGCCTTTTTTACATGGAAATCTTTTTGTGTATGTGGAGGAGTGTGTGTGTGTGTGTGTAATTCTGTGTATTGTATTTTTACTAGCTTTACTTGATGGTGACAAATTATTGGTATGATACTGTTGCAAAACTGTAAAGTACTTTTTAAAATTACAATTGTGTGTGTGTAAAATATAAATAGTGAGTGACACTGCATCCAAATATTTATTGAATTACAAAAGAGAATGGAGTACAGTCAACTTGAGAATCACATTTGTCTCAACTTTCTTTTACCTGCTATAGATACAAGTAGCACCAAAGACTACTATAACTGGAAGATGTAGGTGAGGAAAAAATTGTTTATTCAATTTGTTTACTTGGTGCATATGACCGTGTTCTGTGTACAGTCAGCTGTACTATTTATGAACTTCCTGTCCCATTCATAACAATTTTGTGTTGTTGCCCATTTGCTCTTCTTTCTGAGAAGATCCTTATAAACACCAGGGGAGCAGAAAAACCTTTAAAAATGTTATGAAGGGATTTAATAAAAAATCATTATGCAGTAGTAGAAGGGTGCTCTTTCAAAAACCTGAATGTTTATTGAAATTAAAGATTCTTATTGCTAGGCTCTTTTTAAGGTTGTATTGTAATGTGAAAAGTTGAATGCTGAGTATATATGCTGCAAATAAATTAATTGTTGCAATCCAACTCACTCACTTTTGCTTGATTCTTGAATAATTCTTCTTGACTTATTTGTGAGAATATAATGAATTGCTAGTTGACAATTTGTTGTGATGAAATGTCAGTTTGCATGCTTCAGTATATGATCTATTCCTTTTTAAAAATGAGATCTATTACCTCCTTAAGTGAACTACCTGCTTGAGCTTGCTCAGAAATAACTGAAACTACCATAAACCATATGATCGACTTTGCTAGAGATGGGATAAAGTTTCTTGAGCCAAATTCATCTCTGGTGTAAATTCTTTGATTTCATTTGAATTGCATCTGGAATAAATTTGTCTCACAATATTTTATTTTGTTTTACAGAGTAAGTTACATTCCTTACATTGGAATGTTGCTGAACATGTTATAAGTATTTCTAACCTTTGCTGAAGAAACAAAGATAATTTTATTAAACGTAGGAAAGGAACTGATAAAAAAATATTTTTCAGTAAAACTTATTGAAAAGGCCGTTTTCCATTCTTATTTACATTGGGTTCAATCCTCCACCACTGACCTGGGACAGCTAAAAGCTTGCGGAAAACTGCCTTAAATGGATAGCCAAGGATTCCCCTGTTAGAAAGCAATCCTCCAATGGCATAAAGCCATCACAGTCTGCTCTATGCTACCTGCTCCTCCCCTCAGAGGGGCCATGTTGGGTGCAGATAAAGGCCAAGCCAGGCCAGGCCGAGGTGGCATGTGATGCCTAGTCCTCAGTCAGTACAGTGGAGCTTTGTGGGACTACTTTAGCTAACATAACTTAGAGCAGCCCATGGGCTGCTTTAGTTACACCTGGTTATTTCAACCATAGAGAAGCCTAGGAAAGATCATTTATTCTTCACAGCTGCACCAATTGTAATTTCAATGCATGTGAGGAATGAACCCATTGAATAACTCAGTGGAGGTGAAAGCTGGGGAATTAGAAGCACAGGGCAACACTAATAACATTACACAGTTTCATGGCCAAGTCTAGGGGGTAGCATAATCAAGTAAAAATGTGAGCACCATCACAAGTGGGTCTACACATTCTCATGACCTTATTAGGAGTACAGCAGAGATCACTTACCTCACTTACATAGAATATATACGATCACATTGCACTAGTAGCAGTGAAATTACTTGATTTCATATTTCTTCAACTTAATTTCAGGAATCCATGGGTTGACTGGCTTTGCTGTATTTTGATTCACTCTGGAGTATGGCAATTTAGGGCAAAGAGCTTTTTAAACAAGCCCCAGAAGAATTTCAGTCCATTTGAAGGGAAAAACCAAACCAAACCAAAAAGCTATGTTGTGGAAACTAGGCCTTGAATACCAAGAGCAAATGACATCCCACTCCCACTGTACCAAGCACCCTTATTCTCCTTCAAATTCCTTTTCAATACCCACTTCTTTTACTTTGCTTTTTCACTGTTGATCTCCACTTATGTGCTCCCTATCTCAAACTAAATTTAAAAGAATACAACATCAGAATCTGTAAACTTCACTTGCAACGTCATATTCTTTTACAGAATAATATTCTTTGCTTTAATTCTCCTCTCTCTCTCTCTCTCTCTCTTCCTTACTTTCCCTTTTTTATCTGTACTATTCTTCTGCTACTTTTGGCTGTTGGTACATTATAAATTTCCCAAGGTGGAGACTATATCCTTATTCTGTTTACATTTTTTTTCTTATATTTGAAATAGAGCTGTTGATTGATCACAGTTAACTCACACGATTAACTGAAATAATTTATTGTGATTAATCACAGTTTTAATCACACTGTTAAACAATGGAAAGCTGATTTAAATTAAATATTTGTGGATGTTTTTCTACATTTTTCAAATATATTGATTTCAATTACAACACAGAATACAAAGTGCACACTGCTCACTTTATATTATTATTTTTATTACTAGTATTTGCACTGTAAAATTATAAATAAAAGAAATAGCATTTTTCAATTCACCTCATACAAGTACTGTAATGAAATCTCTTTATCCTGAAAGTGCAACTCACAAATGTAGACATTTTTTATTACATAACTGCACTAAAAAAAAAGCGCATAACTTTAGAGCCTACAAGTCCACTCAGTCCTCCTACTTGTTTAGCCTATCGCTAAGACAAAGAAGTTTGTTTACATTTACGGGAGACAATGCTTCCCATTTCTTATTGACAATGTCACCAGAAAGTGAAAACAGGCATTTGCATGGCACGATTGTAGCTGGCATTGCAAGGTATTTCATGCCAGATATGCTAAACATTCATATGCTTCTTCATGCTTTGGCCACCATTCCAGAGGACATGCTTCTGTGCTGATGTCGCTCATTAAGAAAATAATATGTTAATTAAATTAGTGATTGAACTCCTTGGGGGAGAATTGTATGTTTCCGGCTCTGTTTTACCTGCATTCTGCCATATATTTTATTTTATAGTAGTCCTGGATTATGGCTCAGAACATGTTCTTCATTTTAAGAACACTTTTGCTGCAGAGTTGACAAAATGCAAAGAAGGTATCAATATGAGATTTCTAAAGAGAGCTACAGCACTTGACCCATGTTTAAGAATCTGAAGTGCCTTCCAAAAATCTGCTCTCAAAATTGTATTACTTAGACTGTTTTTTCCTTAGTCACATTTGTCCTACTAAGTTGTGTTTTTTCAGTCTCTCAGAGAGAGAGAGGTGAAAATATGCTTTGATGAAAGATAAGGTTCAAATACAGGGAATCATGGTGTATGATCTGCTAGTGAGTACAAAAAAAATTACAATTAAATCATACAAATTGGTTTTGTTTCAGAAGTTTGAAATTCTGACATAGAAGAACAAGGAGTCTGGTGGTACCACTGGACACCTTGTTGTTTTTGTGGATACAGACTAACACAACTACCCCCTGATACTTGAAATAGAAGAGATGGCTTTATAGGAGCATATTAAGTGTGAACACTTAATGCATGTGCTTTGTTTAACTATCAAGAATGGTCCCCATGCAGTCAATGGAATGCTCATGGTAATAAAGCGAAGCACATACAGAATCAGTGCCTAAGGGCTGGTCTATACTAGAAACACTATAGCACTGCAGCTGCACCGATGTAGCTGTGCCACTGTAGCACTGCTAGGGCAGATGCTCTATGCCCAACAGGAGAGCTCTCTCCCATCAGCATAATTACTCCACCTGCCCAAGCAGTAGTAGCTCCCTTGGTGGGATTGCTTCTCCTGCCGACATAGTGCTGTCCTCACCAGTGGTTAGGTTGGTGTAACTGACATCACTCAGGAGTGTGTCTTTTCCACTTTTCCCTGAGCGACTTATACCAAAGTAAGCGCTGGTGTGTACAAGCCTGAAGACTGACAAGAATTTCTCTTCTATATGGATGAAAACAGACCTGCACATGACAGGTGCATGAGATTACTGAAGAGATGCTGGTGGAAGGAAGGAAGTGGCTTAGCTTTCCAGGTATCGGCTCTGTAAAATCTTTGCTCGTGCCTTCTTTACTGTGTGCAGACCTTTTGAATAGTTTTGCATAAGAGTTTTACATCATTTAAATCACATGTAAATGTTGCATTGACTTTTTTAAAGTAAATCTCTGCGGTGGATGAAAGGCTTTGGTGTTCAGAGCCTACCGTGTCTCTGACTTTTGCAGGTCAGTCACCTCAACCAGGTTGCTACTTGCAAACTGGTTGAACCTGACCAGTAGCCTAGGAAAGTGAATAATGTCGGAGTCAGAGGTCAACTCTCTCAAAGTACTCCCCTCACCCAGCCCTATGTACAGCCGCAAGCACTGCTCGGGTATGAACGCCTCGTTTTTGGAAGTGGTGTGTTTCTCTCCCTCCCCCCCGCTGTCACCCGGTTTGCTCGGGACACTTGCAGGGTTACAAGCCCAGCATGGCCCAGCCCTATGGGGAGCAGGATGCTCCCAGTTTTGGCCCTGGGGCACATGACCTCCTTTCTAGCCCAGCCTCTGGAGAACCGGTCGGGCAGCGGGACCTGGGGAGCCGCCGCCCCCAAGTCTCGATCGCTGCCAGCCAGAGCTGGATGTTTTCAGTCTCCGGAAATGATGAAAAAAGAAGAAGCGCGGGGGGAGGGAACGGGACGAAGAAAGTCCCCGTTTGGTGGGTGTGCGCGGCGCGCTGGCTGGAGAGGGCAAGAGCCTGCGCGGTAGCGGTAGGAGCCCGGGGACTGCACAGGCGGCAGCGGCTGGAGAGGGGAGGCGAAGAGGCGGCCGCACCGGCAGGGGAGATGCCGCTGCTGTTGCTTTGGGAGCCTCGGTAAGTTTCCCCTGCCGTGGGGTGGGGGAAGGACCATCCCGCCACAGGAGGTGGAGGAGGGGAGCGTGCAGGGGCCGAGCAGAGGTTCAGTGCCAAGGTCTGGCGGGTGGCTCGTGCTGGCTGTGGGGCGTCGAGCACCCCGCGCCCCTCGGGCGGCCCCCGAAGCTCGGGGGCCCCGGGGGCTCTGCTCCGCCCCGAGTTGCCCGCCAGCACTTGGCGCGCGTGCATCCAAAGGCGCCCTCCGCGTGCCGCGAGGAGGGCAGGGGCGGAGGGACGCGGCTGCCGCGGAGTTGCAAAGTTGCTGCTTTGCTCTGGGGCCGGCCCCTCCCCAAGCCCTCGCCCGTTGCCGGCGGAGCAGAGCGCTCGAAAGGCCTCTCGTGTGTTTGTCCCTTCAGGGTAGCGTGCTAGGCTGGCCGGGGGGTGGAAGCTCGTCGGACGCGGGGAGAGAGCTGGCAGATGTCCCGAGCGAGGGAGCCTCTTCCTGAGGGGCCGGCGCCTGCAGCTCCGACCGAACGCAGCCTCCTGCTCTCGCTGCCTCGCGGTGAGTTGCTGCTTTAAAGTTTTCTCTCCAATTGTTGCGCCTCTGATTGCAATGGCGCGGTCGCTGGTTATTCGGTGCGTGCAGGGAGGGGGCGGCTAGCCCTGGTCTCTGCTGTTCCTCTGGACCCCCGCCTGCTACTGAAAACGTGTCAACAGAAAAAAGTAGGTGGGTCTGACCTCCTTCCCCCCTCCCTCCAACCCAAGTTCCCACTTATTAAACCAAGGGGCGCTCAGAGAGCCACATCATGCTGTGCCTTAAACCTTCCCTTTCCTTCGCTTCTCAGCCGTGTGGTTTTTGTTTGTAAGCACTCCGCTGTAACGCGTCTCAAATTCCCCACGTGTCCTCTGAGGTAGGTAGCACATCAGTGACCATGACTTGATCAGGTGGGAGGTCACTTCGCTTTCCCTTTGAGGCTACCCTGAGATGCTGCTGAGACACCCAGTTTGTGCTTTAACTTATTTTTAATCCACTAGTCAAACGGATGCATATCATTTGTTTTCATCTTAGTATGATGCTCTTGGAATTAAATCTTATTTTATTTTTAGATTGGCACCCAAATGAGTTGATTTCAGGAAAACCTCTATGCAAATTAGTTTTCCAGCTTATCTTCTGAAGATAACATACATGAGGATGTGGTCATTTACTGTACATACTTATGGTCTGTGGCAATCAGGCTTTATCTTTTTCTTTTACAGCTGGCAGTTCTGATTTCAAGAATTCTGATAGTGATATAAAATAAGTCCCTGGAGAATAGAAAGGAAGAACCTAGTTTAAAATTGCTTCAGTCACCAGCTATGTGTAAAGTTACACAGCATAGTAACACAGTTGTATAACTGTATAATAAAGTCACTCTCTCTTCTTTGGCAACATCTTTAAATCAGTAGTTACATGGAATCAAATTTGAAAAACCAGAAAGTATCCATAGCTAAATAAAAATGTTCTGGCATGTAGAAATGTTAAATTGGCTTATACTGATCTTATTGTTTTCTTGTCCTGAAGAGTGACTCATAACTGCTAAACAGCAAAGTTTTTTTTAAAAAAAATTAGATACAGAACATCAACCATGCAGAACTGAACTGTTGGTCCTTTTGGCAAAAACATGGTTCTACTGTCTAATACATAATTTATTATCAACATACTTTTTTGAGCATTAAGTGTCACCTTTATTGTGTCATATAATCAAATGTCCATACTGGTTAAACTTTACATGTAGGCCATACATCGAAATTATTGAAGTTTGGTCAGTGAAATAATTGATTTAGGAACATGATTTTATTTTTAAGATATGTGGCTTTGAATTGAATTTTTGTATTAATACAAAATAAAATAATTTAGCTTCCAAAGTATTAGGCTTTTTATTTAGTGACCTGGGACAAAATATGACACTGATTTGGCCATGGGCAAACTATGTTTAAGAAGAAAGTTGAATTAGATCTATTGCATGTGCAACTGTCATTTTAAAGTATTATATATCATATTCTGAAGAGCCAATGAATCACAAGTATTGTAAGTACTTTGATTTAGATTTGCTCACTGGTTGAGGCCTGTCACACACTCTAGAGTGGTTCACGACAGTAAATGCAAGCCTCAGGGCAGACACCTGTAACTGGTTTTATGTTCTATGATTAGATTTCACCAACCCAGTCCTGAAGCATTATACCAGTCTTACCAGGAAGTAACAGACAGTATCCTTGGGCACTCCAGTCTATCTTGCCACCTAAGCAAGCTGGACTTAGTGATAAATGGTCATTTATACCAAAGATCACAAAATATTCAGGTTGTTCCCAGTCCCGAGACCAGTCACTCACACCAGATCAATTTGCACCTTAGATCTCACCCCTGAGACAATGCTGATAACCAATCCTACAATGAACTAACTCAGGCTATATTAACTAAGAAAATAAATGAGTTATTTACTTATTAAAGCAAACAAAATGAAAAATGAGTCTATGGTTCCAAAAAAGTGACAAAGCTATAGTAATCTGTCAATTCAAAATGTCTTTCTGGGTGTACCCAGGGGTAACCCTGGGGATCTCTGCTTCAGTTTAGTGGCTCCGAGAGAGTCCAGACTCCAAAGATGAAAATTTTTCAGGTCAGTTATCTTTATTTCCCTCTTTCAGAATTCAAACTGATGGGACAAGGCCTTCTGCATGTAGCCTGTGTTGGCGTAATTAGCAAAGTCTTTGTATCACAATGTCTTACAATGGCCCATTTAGTCTCATGGTCCTCCTTGATGGGTGGGGGAACCACTCCTCCTGTCTGAACTTTCAAGTTCAGAGCCCGCATTTTTACAGATATAAAGCAAAAGATCCCTATTACCTTATAGCTTGAGATACAGAGATTACAATAAGATGAATGCATTTAGCAATTTACAACCAATTTGTAGAGTCTAAACACATCCTTACAAGTTTTACATCTATCTTAAACAATACTAACATACAGGTGAACTGGTCTCGTTTTCACCTATGAATTTGTCAATTCTCAGTTTACACCTACACCTTGTCAAGAGCTGACCCAGGGTATACCAGTGTCAGAGCCCCTGCAAACTCTTAAGCACATGCTCAACTTTAAGCATGTAAGAAGTTCCATTGATGGATTGGGGTCTTATTTGTTACAGCTTTAAAATGTGATGAGCTTAGATGATGAATCTAAACTTGAGTAGTATTTGTGGATATTTATTACTTTTCTTTTAGCCTAAATCTGTTTTAGAGGGGAGGGGAGAAGGGAACAGGTGAGTTTATAAAATTGTCCATCATTATTCCGGCACTTCAGTTGGTTTAGCAGTATGTCGTTACAAAACCAGGGTAGTTCAGGAATGATAGAATTGAAGGTTTAGGAAAAATATTTAGGACTTGACGCTTTCACCCTTACACATATTAATCTCCTGTTGCTTAGTAAGTTATTTCCCAGCGTTAGAGTGAAAGAACTGAGTTCATAGTTTAGATCAGTGGTTTTCAGCCTGTGTTCTGTGAACCACTGGTGGTCCACAGATTATGTCTAAGATTTCCAAAAGGGTCTGTACCTCCATTTAAAATTTTTTAGTGGTTCACAAATGAAGAAAAGGTTGAAAACTACTGTTTTGGGGAAGCATAAATAGACTAATGTTATAAATGTGATCCCAGTACAGTATGTGCTCTAGTAAATATTTAAAAACTGAAGAAAAATGAGGTCTACAGACTAGCTGTGGAAGTATATCTTGTAGATTAGAATTAATCTCTTTAATTGATGACATCTGAAGGTATGTTGTATATAATGAAAGGAAAACCATGTATACCCCACCTTAACGTTAAGATCCTTGTGAAATATTTATAGCATTTGTTTTAAATAGAGGAAGTTGCTGCTTTTTAAATCAGTATTTAAGAAGAATGATCTGGAAGATGGTATGGATTGCACCCTCAGCAAGTTTTCAGGTGAAGAGATAAAAGGTGAAGAGGTAAAAGATATCGGAAGGACAGAACAGGTTGTGGGGGTAGGGGAGTGGCACTAAAGGTGAAAGAAAATGTAGAATCAAATGAATTAAAAATCTTAAATTAATCCACATGCTCCATAGAATCTCTATGGATAGTAATTCCATGCTCTAATAAGAATATAACAGTAGGGATCTATTATTGACCACCTGATCAGGACAGTGATAGTGATGATGAAATGCTAAGGGAGATTAGAGAGACTGTCAAAACAAATAACTCAATAATAATGGGGGATTTCAATTATCCCCATATTGACTGGGTACATGTTACCTCAGGACAAAATGCAGAGACCAAATTCCTCGATATTTAAAATGACTGCTTCTTGGAGCAGCTGGTACAGGAACCCACTATGGGAGAGGCAACTCTTGATTTAGTCCTGAGTGGAGTGCAAGAGCTGGTCCAAGAGGTAACTATAACAGGACCACTTGGGAATAGTGATCATAATATAATAACATTTAACATTCCCGTGCTGGGAACAAAACCGCAGCAGCCCAACACTGTGGTATTTAATTTCGGAAAGGGGAACTATGCAAAAATGAGGGGGTTAGTTAAACGGAAATTAGTAGGTAAAGTAACTAATGTGAAATCCCTGCAAGCTGCATGGACACTTTTCAAAGACACCATAATAGAGGCCCAACTTAAATGTATACCTCAAATTAAAAAACAAAGTCAAAGAACTAAAAAAGAGCCACCTTGGCTTAAAAACCATGTAAAAGAAGCAGTGAGGGATAAAAAGGCGTCTTTTAAAAAATGGAAGTCAGATCCTACTGAGGTAACTAGAGAGGAGCATAAACACTGCCAAATTAAGTGTAAAAATGTAATAAGAAAAGCGAAAATGGAATCTGAAGAACAGATAGCCAGAAACTCAAAAGGTAATAATAAAATGTTTTTTAAATACGTCAGAAGCAGGAAGTCTGCTAAACAACCAGTGGGGCCCCTGGATGATAGAGATACAAAAAGAGCGCTTAAAGATGATAAAGTCATTGCGGAGAAACTAAATGAATTCTTTGCTTCGGTCTTCATGGCTGAGGATGTTAGGGAGATTCCCAAACCTGAGCCATCTTTTGTAGGTGACAAATCTGAGGAATTGTCACAGATTGAAGTGTCGCTAGAGGAGGTCTTGGAACTAATTGATAAATTTAACTGTAACAAGTCACCGGGACCAGATGGCATTCACCCAAGAGTTCTGAAAGAACTCAAATGTGAAATTGCAGAACTATTAACTAGGGTTTGTAACCTGTCCTTTAAATCGGCTTCTGTACCCAATGACTGGAAGATAGCTAATGTAACGCCAATATTTGAAAAGGGCTCTAGAAGTGATCCCGGCAACTACAGACCGGTAAGTCTAACGTCCGTACCGGGCAAATTAGTTGAAACAATAGTAAAGAATAAAATTGTCAGGCACATAGAAGAACATAAATTGTTGGGCAAAAGTCAGCATGGTTTCTGTAAAGGGAACTCATGTCTTACTAATCTATTAGAGTTCTTTGAAGGGGTCAACAAACATGTGGACAAGGGGGATCCATTGGCCTAGTGTACTTAGATTTCCAGAAAGCCTTTGACAAGATCCCTCACCAAAGGTTCTTACGTAAATTAAGTTGCCATGGGATAAGAGGGAAGATTGTTTCCTGGATTGAGAACTGGTTAAAAGACAGGGAACAAAGGGTAGGAATAAATGGTAAATTTTCAGAATGGAGAGGGGTAACTAGTGGTGTTCCCCAAGGGTCAGTCCTAGGACCAATCCTATTCAACTTATTCATCAGTGATTTGGAGGAAGGGGTAAACAGTGAGGTGGCAAAGTTTGCAGATGATACTAAACTGCTCAAAATAGTTAAGACCCAAGCAGACTGTGAAGAACTTCAGAAAGATCTCACGAAACTAAATGATTGCGCAACAAAATGGCAATGAAATTTAATGTGGATAAATGTAAAGTAATGCACTTTGGAAAAAATAACCCCAACTATATGTACAACATGATGGGGGCTAATTTAGCTACAACAAATCAGGAAAAAGATCTTGGAGTCATCATGGATAGTTCTCTGAAGATATCCATGCAGTGTGCAGCGGCAGTCAAAAAAGCAAACAGGATGTCAGGAATAATTAAAAAGGGGATAGAGAATAAGACGGAGAGTATCTTACTGCCCTTATACAAATCCATGGTGCGCCCACATCTTGAATACTATGTACAAATGTAGTCGTCTCATTACAAAAAGGATATACTGGCATTAGAAAAGGTTCAGAGAAGGGCAACTAAAATGATTAGGGGATTGGAACGGGTCCCATGTGAGGAGAGATTAAAGAGGCTAGGACTTTTTAGCTTGGAAAAGAGGAGACTAAGGGAGGATATGATAGAGGTATATAAAATTATGAGCGGCATGGAAAAAGTGAATAAGGAAAGGCTATTTACTTGGTCCCATAATAGAAGAACTAGGGGCCACCCCTTGAAATTAGTGGGCAGCAGGTTTAAAACAAATAAAAGGAAGTTCTTCTTCACACAGCGCACAGTCAACCTGTGGAACTCCTTGCCTGAGGAGGCTGTGAAGGCTAGGACCATAACAGGGTTTGAAAGAGAACTGGATAAATTCATGGAGGTTAAGTCCATTAATGGCTATTAACCAGGATGTGTAAGGAATGGTGTCCCGAGACTCCGTTTGTCAGAGGGGAGTGATGGATGGCAGGAGAGAGATCACTTGATCTTTACCTGTTGGGTTCACTCACTCCGTGGCACCTGGCATTGGTCACTGTCGGTAGACAGGATACTGGGCTAGATGGACCTTTGGTCTGACCCGGTACAGCCTTTCTTATGTTCAAGAATCCCATGTACTGCTACAGACTAGTGGCAGTGGCTAGGCAGCAGTTTTGCAGAAAAAGACCAAGGGTTTACAGTGGAAGAGAAGCTGGATGTAAGTCAAGGTGGCCTTGTTGCCAAGAAGGCATTTTGGGCTGTATAAGTAGGAGCATTGCCAGCAGATTGAGGGATGTGATCATTTCCCTGTATTCAGCATTGGTGAGGCATCACCTAGAGCAGTGGTCTTCAAACTGGGGTGCGTGAGCCCACTCCAGGGGGTGCGCGGGACCCCAGTGCCACCACCGATCCCACGCGGGAGACCACTGAACTCCCGCGTGTGCTATTTTTGTCCCTCCGAAATGCCGCCGTGGAAAGCGGAAGCTTCCGCTTTCTGCGGCGGCATTTCGGCGGATGTGCCCTGGGGGCCGCGAATTGGCGCTGGACTACGGTAAGGGGCCGCGGCCGGAAAAGTTCGGGGACCCCGATCTAGAGCAGTGGTCTCCAAACTGGGGTGCGCGAGCGCACTCCAGGGGATGCGCGAGACCCCAGCACTGCTGCCCATCCCGCGCGGGAGACCGCTGAACTCCTGTGTGGGCTATTTTTGTCCTGCTGAAATGCCGCTGCGGAAAGCAGAAGCTTCCGCTTTCTCTGGTGGCATTTCAGCAGACATACGCTGAGGGGCTGTGAGTGGTCGCCGGACTGCGATAAGGGGGCTGCGACTGGAAAAGTTTGGGGACCCCTCATGTAGAGTACTGTGCCCAGTTGTGGGCTCCACACTACAAGAAGGATGTGGAAAAATTGGAGAGAGTCCAGTGGAGGGCAGCAAGGATGATTAGGAGGCTAGAGCACATGATATATGAGGAGAGACTGAGGTAACTTGGATTATTTAGTCTGCAGAAGATAAGAATGAGCGGGGATTTGATAGCTGCTTTCAACTACCTGAAATGGGGTTCCAAAGAGGATGTATCTTAACTGTTCTGAGTGGTACCAGATGATAGCAGAAGGAGTAATGGTCTCAAGTTGCAGGTTAGGTTGGATATTAGGAAAAACTTTTCAATAGGAGGATGATGAAGCACTGGAATGGGTTACCCGTGGGTTACCAGGGAGGCGGTGGAATCTCCTTCCTTAGAGGTTTTTAAGATCAGGCTTGACAAAGCCCTGGCTGGGATGATTTAGTTGGGGATTAGGTCCTGCTTTGAGTACAAGATTGGACTAAATGACCTCCTGAAGTCCCTTCCAACCCTGATATTCTGTGATTCTAAGACATACCTCTAAAATACTCTTTGCTTTGTTGGGAAACTCACAGAGGGAATGAGTGGAAGTGGCGTGCCAATTTTTCCCAATAACTCTAAATTTTAGCAAATCAATTTGCATGAATATTATTTTGAGCAACAGGACTTGCAGATAAATAGTAATGAACATTTGCAATATTCTTTAGAGCAATTTTCTTGTTACCTGGCCCTGTTAGGTGCTGCTGAGCACCAATGATTCCACTAACTTCACTGGAAATTGTAGGTTCTTGAAAAGCTTTTGTTTAGCGTACTGAAAGAGCAGAATGTTTTTGGGGTATGTCAGGGGGCTCATGGAAATCATCTGAGTAATTAATTACACAATTCTTGCTGTCATGTTGTTGAAAATGTCTTCATTTTTAAATTAGGACTCCATAAATTTGCAGTAAAGAGTATTAACTGAATCTCTCTTGGCCTGGGAAAACTGACCAAGTTTCATCAATTAGATATAACTGGCTTCTTGTGTAGAATATAAAATATTAAGTGCATTTCAGTCAGAAAAAACATGATACAACCTTCTAAAATGTTTTTCTTATTTATCCAACTATTTGCAAAAACTCACTTCTCAAGGACAGCCATTTCTTCTTCTCTTCCATAATTCTGCAATGCGTTGCAAGAAAAACAGACTCTCCAATGGTGTTCTCCTCACTCAACTACTTACAATTTCAGTTGCACTATCAGATAGTTGAAGCCTAAATGTGCTCTTCCTCTTAAAACAAGACTCTTTATAAAGAAGAACTGTTTAAGGTTTAAATGTCTGAAAAATGCCACAGTTATGTGACTAAGAAAAAAGAAGTGGAAGAAAATAGCAGCTAGCTGGGTACACCCAGGCAAGTTGTGGGGAAAGAAAGATGATGATGGCAGCAAAAGTTATAAGGTGTATACTGGGCCACATCTAATTTTTTTATACCATGCTCACCAACATGGCATCGGAGCATCTCTCCAATCACCTTTCTTATTAGACCATTTTAAAATTAATTGGTAAATATTTGTGTGAGTAAGGTAATTGGAATTTGGCTCTTCCTATTGCTGGGCTTACTGTTGGTAGCAAATGAATTAGTAGTGTCATTCCTTTTGAAATGGAGCCGTTTTAATGCTTAGTTTTGAATCTTGAGAGCCTCATTGGTACCAATGAGATACCTCATCGGTATCAATGATGTATACCTGGCACAGAGGAAAGCCCTCGGAGTTCACCTTTGCTCTACCTTTAAAGGTGGTTGTCCATTTCCTCCCCCAGTAAAGATTAGATCTACTTGGGTGGAGTCATGATCCTGTCTGGACAGGCCCCTTGTAATTGTTGAGCTAGCAATACTAACACCTCTTGCCTACTGTGCTTTCCAGCTGCCTGACTTCCCGCTGTATTAGTGTTCTGTGGCATGCAGACTGTGAAGGACACTTAATGCCCCTAATTAAGAAGTCTGACTCTCAGCATTTCTGAGCACCAGTAGCTCCCATCAAAGTCTGAAATGCTAGCACTGACTTGGTGCTGTATATTACTTGTACCCATGGATAGACTTTCTATATGAAATTCTGTGCATTTAAGTAAACTGTACACTATTAAGAGGTTGATCTTGCACAGAACTGCAGCTGAATAATCAGGCCATATTTAGAGTATCATCTAAGAGTACTGAGCAAGCTTTTACCTTGGCCTGTTGTTAACTAAAAATAATCTAGAATAACAATTAATAAACATCACCTAAGTGCGCAAAACAGAGAAACAAAACAGTATGAAAGGAGAGGAATAACTGCACTTTAGAGAGTAACAGATATCTAAAGAAGGTTTAGAGTGTTGAAACTGGTTGAAAAAATAGAAGAAATAGAGACAAATTCTGAAAATGACATCTAGCAGCTTCCTCTTTCCCTGCAAAATATACTTCCATCCAAATTTGAAATATGAAATTAATTCTTTTTTTCAAACACTGAATTAATGTTCAGTGCCACAGGAAGGCACTTAAGCACACGCTCAGCTTCAAGCATGTGCTCAAAGTCCCATTGACTTTGCATACTTGAGTTCTTATGTGAGTAGGGATGCTTTCCTGAATCCTGGGGCCATAAAAGAACACTGTACCCAGATTGTACTTGGACTGTTGTATTCCTGCTTCACTCGGATGCCTAGAATTTGTTAAAGTTACAGCTAGCTACTGCAGTGGCTGTAGTAATCATATTTTACCAGCAGTTTCTGAGTGTTATGAGTAATGAGGATTTTATTTTCAACTGTTGGGCAGTTTTAGTTATTTTTTTCCAAACTAGTTAAGTACATACTTTGTGGATTTCCAGATAATTTTATATCTGGCTTATTATTTTTGTGAAATTGGTTTACTTCATCGTTGTCAGTGTTAGTTCTAAAGTGGCACCAAATGAAAAGCAGAAACTCATAAATGCCTAACTGTAGCTTTTCCTGTAAACCTACTTCTGCTTTCAGTTTCATGTGCATAGACCATTTGAATGACTAATATCCACAAGGCTGTGATACATCTGTAAAGCTTTGTGGACGATACCAAACTGAAGTTACAAGTGCTTAGGAGGGATAGGATTCAAATTCAAAATGAGTATTATCTAGACCAGCGTTCTTCAGAGTTTTTGCTCCAAAGCCCCTTTTCGCACTCCCGCCTCCACTCGCGACCCTCAGGGTATGTCTGCCGAAATGCTGCCGAATAGAAAGCTGCTGCTTTCTTTCTGCTGCATTTTGGCGGGATAAAAATAGACTGCGACTTCGGCGGTCTCCCAGGTGGGATTGGCGGCGGCGCTGGGGTCTCGCGCACCCTGGTGGATTGTCTCGCGCACCCCACTTTGAAGACCACTGATCTAGACCATTCCTGATATGTGTTAATCTAATATATAATCCAAGATGTGTCTCCATTGTTTAAAGCCTAATGCAATCCGAGAAGCCTAAGATCTTAACTATGGGAAAAATTCCCATTTTAAATTTTTTTTTAGATATTCTGCTGAAGTGGGGGTTAGGGGCATGGGAAGCAGAGGGAGATGAGAAGGTAAGCCAATGGTTATTACTTTCACTGTGAAATTTGAAAAAATGTGGAGATGGACTTCATCTATGGACATTCAGGGGCAGATCCTCACTTGGTGAAGCTAATGGTGTTATGCTGCACATCTGTCCTTTGATATCCGTTCAGCAATTTAAGATGATCATTTTTAGATAACCCTCAGATCAAGAGTTATTTTGCTAGTTAATTGTGACACTCCTTTCTGAAATGTTTCACCTTTGTTTTCCTTAGAACAATTTAATCACAATTTCAGGGTTGATTCATGGAATAGCCAATTAAGTGGGGCTGGCTGGCAGTGCACCATATATACTATCAGAGTTTTTCAAACAGGAAACAAAAATGAGAGAATTCAGGTATGGTTTATTCCTCAGCAATGAAAAAAAGTTGGGAAATGAGCATAAAACTAATAGAAAAGTAAAATTAAAGGTCATGAATTATGAACTATTCCACAGACCATAGCAGACTTCAGATATTGAGAAGATGTCTATTTAAGACCGAATGACAACTGCTATAGGTGTGGTAACATCTAAGGAAATTTGACTTTGATGGTTGGTTGGTTTTACACTCAGAATTCCAGTTCACTTGGCTAAAATTTTTATTTGGAATTTTGACTGCCCCAAAATACAGTTAATCTTTCAATAGGACTGTTGTTTAATATCATCTATTATATCAAATTTTAAACAGGGTTCAACAAAACAGTTACCGCTGCACAGTGAATCAATTGTCTTCCAGCAATTCAGAATTGGTTTCATAATCTCCTTAATTTTGCTACTCTGGTTAGTTTCAGAGCAAAATCATTTAAAATGATTTAAATCATTATCTGTGTGCTAGAGATACAGTAAATTAATAAAGGTAACATTAAAAATTTCATGCAAATTTCATCCCTCCCACTATTCAACAAGTGATAGTTCACTTTATTTTAAAATAGCTTTAAATAGCACACATTATAAAACACATTCCAAAAATGTTATACAGTTTGAAATATTACTTCAACTTGAAATCTAAATGCAGTATTTTATGAGCCATTTTAACATGGAATATAGTTTTTAAACTGATGATCTATCAGTGACTGGTGTGTTGTGAATAAAATAATTGTCTATGGAAGATACCTGTGAAAGCTTTCATTTATTTTAGTGAATGAGAATATGGGTCAGTGCTTGTCAGCAGGGAGAAACTTCATATGGGAAACTATATGTGAACATATTACTGTTGAATTCCATAGTACTTGTAAAGAAGGCTTAAGAGTCTCTTGGCCAACACCGCCAAGCAAGCTTTCTTGCATTTGGAGCATGTTTATTATAAAAAGAAAAGCATTTTCTAAATTTGTTTAGAAATTCATTTTAATTCAGAAATGACTTTTCATATCTTTAAAAAAACAACTGAAAGTTCTGTTACCATGGGATTTCTGTCTCCATTAGTTTTGGCTATTAGTCAACATAAGTTCTTAGTCATATGTTGAATCTTGACCTTTGGCACAGTTCCTGTCGCTTTTATGAAATTCCCACATAGCAAGTAGTTTGTACGTGAGATGCAGATCGTGTGTGTCATTTAGAGGTTTTATCTGAAAATGTTGTTTTGGAAGGTAAATAAACTTTGTTAAAAGCCAGACACAGTTTGCTATTCAACTTTGCAAGTGAATGCATGTGAGTATGTAAAATGCAAGCCCACTGACATTTGTTAAAAAACAAATCTGATGAGGTTGAAAACTAACATTACTGGGCATTATTTAAAAGGAAAAGATAACAATACTTAGTACTGTTATCAGAAATTAAAATATGTTTTTCTTTGAATTAGAAAAATGTGACAAAGAGAATACAGCTGCAGGAGAGAGAGACATAACACCACCTTCCAATAACCAAAGCATGCAACCAGAGATACAAGACCAGTCTGTCTGGGGAAATCACACTGATAGTGACCTCATCAGAAGTAAGTATTTCCAGAACAAATTGCTGTTGTTTAGGCTCGCTTTACTAGTGTAATGGGGTACTGACTGTTGACTCAGTTAAATGTGTGTCTCATCAATTATGTTGCAACCATAATGTATGTCAACAGAATTTCTTCCCTGGAATGATTCCTGTCAGCATAATCAGCAAGAGGTTGAAACCAAGACATAAACAAGATGTTATAGTAATTTGAGTGTCTTTGCATAACAGTATGATAAGGAACTCCTGTACAATTTACCTTTCTAAACCTAATGTTATGTGATATGATGTACTTTGCCTATAAGCTCATGATGACAAGATGAGTTTATGTAGCAGACAAACTAGTTGCAGTGTGCAGTTTTACTTAGTACTATTACCATAGGTTTATCAAGTTACATGTTTAAGTTGCAGAGTAAACTAGGCTCGGAGCAGCTTTCTGTAAAGCTAGAGCTTCCATTCAGATACATTGAGCAATTGGGGAATTTGAAGTCCTAAAGTAGCACGCTTGCGGAAGGGTCTTGTGTAACAAAATGTAGCCTTGGCAGACACGGAACTAAAATAATGTTGTAAAACATATCTTAAAGCTTCATTGGTAAGGGATTAACACTAGATAACCTTACGTTCTTTATTCAAAATAAATTATAAACTTGTGTGCAGCTTGTAAAAGCTTTTTCCATTTTCTCTTTTCAGTCAATGTTTATGCACTGCCCAGTGTGTCCTGAACAGTTGCACGAGCTTAAAGATGAAATGTTTTGCTAATAACCGTTAATGCTAATACTGTATTTACTTTAACATTCTGTGAATAGTTGTGCTTTCTGAAAGTCAAGGGAGTGGTAGCATGGGGAAGTGTCTTGCATCTACTTTCAACCTGAGCAATATGGACTAATCCACTTAAAGGTCAGAGTTGCGTCACACTCTGTACGTATTGTTCTTCAGTGGAGTTTCAGTAGGATTAATTTGTGCTACTCTAGTCCTCAGAACTCTTCATAGTTAAGCATTTCTTTTCCCTTGTGTGGTCCCGTCTCCTCCCCTCTCTGTGAGCGGTGAATAAAAGTCTCTCTTGTAATATCAACTTCTCCCTTTTTTTGATAACTCACTCCATAAATATTGTGTCATATCTTTGATCTATTGTATTGGTAGTTTAAATTTACCAGAAGATAAATCTGTACATTTTTCATAGTTTGGGGTAATGGTTGTTATATATGGTGACATGAATGTATGTAAAGCAGCATGGTGGGAGAGCTGTGCCCCAATTAACAGGTTCCTTATCCCAAAGGACTATCAGTCTAAGGACACAAGCTAAGGCAGTTCAAAATACTGTACCAAGTATTAAGGTGCGGCTGCACTACAAACTCTACAGAGGGAAACCTTCAGCTGCAACCCCTGTTGCTACGACAATGGGAGAGATTTTTCCATTGCCATAGGAAACTCTTTCTCCTGAGAGGTGGTAGCTTGATCAATGAAAAATTCTGCTCTGGATCTAATGGTGTCTAAACTGGGGCTCAGGTCATCATAACTACGTCTTTCAGTGATGTAGCTAGGGCAATCTAAGTTTTAGGTGTAGATGTAAGTTTTAGGCCTTGGAAAAGCAGAGTAGCTGGTAGCCATAAATGGAAAAAGCTCTTTGGAAAAAGTGGATGTTAAAAGGTTTTGGAAAGGAGGAGAGTGATTTTCTAAATGTAATGGCGACAGGCAAGAGGATGCAGAGTTGAGAGTGAGAAAAGAAAGAGATGGATATAGTGGAGGAGATGAGGGTAGTATTTTTCGCAAAAGGAGGGATATGGGCTCCTTTTAGGTAAAGAGAAGAAGTTTTGAATTTTATGTGGGATTAGAAAAGAGGTTGGGGAGGAAGGCATAGAGTTCTGGGAAAGAAAAATCACTTGGTAGCAATTTTTAGATGGACTGAACTGCAGTGGAGAGAGAATGGTATAGCAGAAGGTTGCCATAGTCAAGGTATAAAAACTAGTGTGTGTGTTCTGTTCTTGACAGTTGGATTGGAGACAGAAGGATGATTTTTTTTTTCTAGATAGGGTGTAGGAAGAAGCAGCAGGAATTAGCAAGGGCGTGGAAGTAAGGAGAGCCTAAAATAGGACGACCAGACAGCAAGTGTGAAAAATCGGGACGGGGTGGGGGGGTAATAGAAGCCTATATAAGAAAAAGCCCCCAAAGTTGGGACTGTCCCTATAAAATCGGGACATCTCTTCATCCTAGTCTAAAATGACATCATGATTGAAAGCCTGAGGGATCATCTCATCATTGATAAAAATGGAGCAGAATAAACATCTAATAAATATTTTGGTGGGATTTTCAAAAGGGTTTGGCATTGGCCTAATTGCACCCATTGAAGTCAATATCAGTTTTACCATTGACTTCAGTGACAATAGTTAGGTCAGTGCTGAATACCTTTAAAGTTCCCATCCTTTATATTTGAGTTTCATGTAGCAGTAAAGTGCTGCTTTATGATGAAGCATGTGTGGATAACTGTTGTGAGATAATGAATACTCATTTTTTATTTCACCATTGTTTTATTCCTTAATTTTCTTAATACAGAGCAAAGTGATCCTCCAAGAAAAAGCAGTGAAAATCATGATACTAAAGCAGATTTTCTCACTGTTCGTCAGTTGTGGGCTTGAGGAGAGACACAGCTTTTACATTGCATTAAGAGTATTTTACTCAATTACATACTGCAAGTGCTATTTGTAAAAGTTTTATGCATTGGTCTTCTCAATAATTGAAGCTGGAATAACAGAACAAGTAGAATAAAGAGAACCTTGTGTCTCTAAAACATTGTTTATCATCTTAATAATAAGTACTTCAGCTAAGCATGACTATTCAAGTAAATTCAAGAAATATTGTATATAAAAACAAGTCTGGGACTACAAGTAAACAGTGGTTATATTTTAGATAAGAATATTTACATAATGCTGCCTAGTCAAATAATTAGTTTTTTGTGTGTTAAATTAATTTTAAACAAAAGACACATTGTAATTTTTGTTCAAGAATCTTGCCATCTATTTACCACTGTCCTAATGATTCAGTTTCTCTTTTTCCATATGGATTGTTTTGTCCACCCACACAGTTGATACATGCCTCCTTTTGTAATAAGAACCTTTCAGTTTTCATATTATAAATGTTTCCATCTGTTTAATTTTCCAGTTTTTTTTTTTGTGTTTTTTTTTTTTATTATTTTGCAGATGTTTGTTATCCTGCTGTGTAAGTAACTAAATTCATCTGTCAGTTTTACTGATCCACATACAGTACAATAGATTAGAATTTTAGGGACAATGTGTAATAAGTTTGCTGTTTTTATCATTGCTCATTTGCATTGGTAAATTCACGTTACCAGGCAGAATTAATAAACTGAAATATCTCATCCACTCACTGTCTCCTACAAACCCCTTCACACCTCTTAGCTTGCAGCTCGTTCCCCTAACCAGTTGCCTAGCTGTTTTGCTGAACCTCTACATGCTTGGACTCCCACACATTCCTCTTACCCGTCCTCCCAAAAAAATCCTCAAACCCAAGTCTCAGAAACTAGCAATGAACACAATCATACTACCCCTGACAAGTGGCCTACCCCAAGCATGCATCTTTTTCCCACTTGGTCATCATTCAGGTCATTGTGTAATCATACTTACAAGATGGGGAACTGTATTCTGGAAAGCAGTGACTCTTAAAAGGACCTGGATGTCATGATGGATAATTAGGTGACCATGAGTTCCCACTGCACTGTTGTGGCCAAAAAGACTAATCCTAATGCAATCCTTGGATTAATGAATGGGAGAATATTAGGTAGGAGTTGGGAGTTCCTCTTACATCTGTATTTGGCACAACTTGAATACTGTGTCCAGTTTTGATGTCCACACAAGGTTATGTTAATAAGTTAGTGAGGAGAGCCATGAGAAAAAGTATTGGAAAGGATTGGAAAATATACCTTGTGGTGAGAAACTCCAGGAGCTCAATTTATTTATCTTAAAGAGAATTTTAAGAGTGACGTGATCACAATTTATAAATACCTGCGTGGGAAATAGAAACTTGGTAATGGAGGGCTCTTCAAGCTAGCACAGGAAAGTATAACAAGATCCAATGGCTGTGAATTGAAACTAGACAACTTCATATCAGAAGAAAGGCATACATTTTTAACAGTGAGAGTAATTAACCATAGGAACCACTTACCAAAGGTTGTGGTGAATTCTCTGTCACTGGAAATTTTTAAATCCAAGCTTGGATGCTTTCCTAAAAAATACGCTGTAGTTCCAACAGGAATTAATTCAGTTAAGTTTTATGGCCTGTGTAGTACAGGAGGTCAAACTAGATGATCACTGTGATCACTGCAGGCCATATAATTTATTAACACTTTTACATGAAGTTAGCTATTTAACACTGAAATGTTATGTCACAGAATGCATTTTATACTTTTTTCTTGCATTTTTTCCTTTAGTTTCTTCAGCTTCATTGTCATTGGAAGTGAATAATACAAATTAATCTAACTGGTAATCATTGGAGGCAGTAAGAGATTAGTGTGAATTCTTTAATTGCCTGGAGGAAAGAAGGAGTCCAACCTTGTTTGTTTGTGTTGCATTGCATACTGCCAGCAGTGTGCTAGATACTGCCCATGTGTGCAGGATGGCAAAGATTCTGCTCCAAAGAATTTGCAGTCTATGAAGTCAAAAATACAAATAGCAGTGGGAAGGAAAGCATGCAAGCATGAGTGATTTGGAAGAGAGTATCAGCCCACCATTTTTGTTCTGAGTGCTTCTTTTACACTCACATATTGTGTGTTCTCACAAGTGAATTCTGTGTGTATGGTGCAACACATTGCCTAGTAGATCAAAACATAGCTATCACTCTTCTAGTATAATTAGCTAGACAGGTAGCAGAAATGTTTGAACCTAGCCTCAAAAGTTGGAAGAATGTTAGTCTTGTTCTGAGGCAGGCCAAGGACTCTGTATTACCACATTGCAACCCTCTCACATGAAGTGCTTGGTTTTGAGGCACTTCCCTGGACTTCATCCTTCTGATGGTAATCTCCTGTAATCAGCCTACTGCAACCTTGAATTTGGTAGCGCTGTATGGCCCCCGGTGTAAGAGAGTTCCTCTCCACACCAGCAGCTCCTGAAGTTTTTGATCAGTCTGGATTTTTATAGGCTTGAAAAATCCCAGAAACTATTGTAAGCCTTTTTCCTTCCACAGAGGATCACCCTTGGCCACCTTATTTCAGAATTCTGCAAGCTTTCAGGATACTGTTCCTCTAATTAAGCTGTTCTAAAACCAGCCTCTTATCAGGTTTGCCTTCTTCCTTAGTTGTGTGTTTAAATACCAGGTAATAGCTTCCCTCCCACCCACATCTGGGGTCACCAGATGTCCTGATTTTATAGAGACAGTCCTGATTTTTGGTTCTTTTTCTTATATAGGCTCCTATTACCCCTCAGCCCACGTCCCCATTTTTCACACTTGCTGTCTGGTCACCCCACCCTCATCGAAGGCCATCCTTTATGAAGACCCCTACTTCTGCTGCAAGCCTTCTTTGATACTTGGGGGAGGAGTCCCTGATGGAACATGAGAACTCTGGGAACAGAAATTCCGCTACACAGACATGCAGAAAATAGGCTGGGTCAGCCAGGAAAAAAGAAACATTCACAAGCATTCATATGCCCATTCACATAGACCCCATAGCCCTATGTGCTGAGCCCATTAATCCTATCATGTCCTCGCCTGTTGCTGTGCAGCCACACCTTTCAAAGGCTCTGTATGTTTTTTCCCCCTGTTATGCTGAAATTGAAGAAGATGCTTAAGTTTAACCACATTTTTTTTAATTAGTGTCTGTGGAAAAGGCTTGAACAGTACTTCTTTCCCCATTCGGAGATTGGGTGTACATTCTTTCACCTATCCCAAACGACAATGGCTTCTGCAGTTTAATACTCAAACTATGCTGGCACAGAAAATGTCTTTGTTATAGTCAAAACAACATTCAAAATGATTAAGTAGGTAGATTTTAGACACAAGTCTTACAGAAAGTTAAGTCATCATTAAAGTATGTAGGAAAAAGAATGTGTGTGTGATGTGGGGGGAGAGTTTCAGTGACTTGATCATTATTTACTTGTGAGGATTTAATCTCCTTTCTGGTTCTCGAGCAGGACCTTAGCTTTGTGATATTTAAGAAAACAAAAATCATCTCCCATAGATTCAAATTGTCATGAATAATTGATTAATAATAATCCAGTTCTGAAAATTAAATAGCCTAAAATATGCCCGTGTTTTACAGATAGAAAGGTCATTGCTATCCATCATTTTTCTGCTTCAATTGCCTCTTTCTCCTCTACTAAACAGCATCCTGCATAAGGGTTCTTCTCATGGGAAAGGGATACTTCATCCATCTCTGAGGGGATGAACTGCTATGTACATTGTGGTGCCCACTATCTTAATTAAATAAAAGGAGGTAAAGAAGTTCATGTGATTATAAATCTCCTAGAGTAATATGATCTTCTCTATTACTCACTTTTACACAGAAATTTTATTTTCTATAGTTTAATTAATGAAAACAACTGCTATAGGAAAATGTCTATTTCGGTATTTGCAATGCAGTATTTTTGTTTTTGGTAGGTTATACAATTTTAAAATTATGACATTTTTATAACTCATGTTATAGTATCTGATTTTTAGAATGATCCCTTCTGCTTGATTTCAGTCCAAAGATGGTTTTATTTAAAATTTTATAGTGTATTAAACTGTTTTAAAGTTCTGATAATGAAAAATCTTGTTGTGTTTTAAAAAAAAAGTCTTAGTGCTTAGAGTAACTCAAATGGCTGTTTTCATACTTCAGAGTTAGCAGATCCTCTGTGATGACTAGTTACCTTGTAAGTTTCTAAAATGCTTTAAAAATCTGATTGATAGAAATGAATGAAAATAGCATACTGATCTTAAATAGTACGACCTTATCCTTAGAAATGTAATTGTACAGTGTTCCAAATGGGATAGATGCAGTGCATGAGCAGGCATGTGACCAGAAGTGTGTCTAAATAAATAGTCCAGCTTTGTTTATTTCAATGCCCAGACAATCAAATAAAGGCATGTAGGATATGATCTTGAACGTTTGATCCCCTTTTGGGCAGTTTAACACATTTTCAGAGGAAGTGTGTCCAGACAATAATTACAGTAGTTGTGTCTAGGAGCACCTTTATGTGTAGCCACTTCTTGGGAGACTTAAGCAATTTCTCCTTCAACCGGATCACCCTAACCTCTGACCCATCTACAAAACACCTCCTTTACTAACTTCTGCTTTTCCCTCTAATGTACTTCTGCTCTCAGAACTCTCAGATCTCCTCCGGTATGTAATGACTGGCCTAATGCCATGTGTATTTTAACTTATTCTTCCCTGCCAGTTGTTTAATTCCTTATCTGAAACTAAATCTGTTGTACATGGTGTTTATTCAAGTGAACTATTACAGTGAAGTGGAGAAAAGAGTTTGACACCCAAAAGGCTCATGACCTACCAAATATTAAGATTGCTCACAAAGTGCATACTTTTGGAATGCTGTATTTCAAAATGTTGAGAATAAGCTAATCCTTTCAGCGCTACATAAGGATGAATAATGTGACTTATTGTGACAGTTTTCAACCAGTAAGTACCAAAACATTAATTTTGATTATTTAACTTATTTTAAAAAGACAACACGGGACAAGTTATACGTATTGTATTATATTGGTTATACATCTTGTATTATATACAGTCCTGATAAGCTTGATCTTAGATTGTAAACCAGTTGTTGTGGGAATTCTGATCTTGAAGAGAAGTTTAAGGGGTTAGTCAGCTTGGGGAAGGTCATTGCATTATGTTCTTGTATTCATGAGTGGGCTCTTAATTGGTCCTTTCTATGGTACTTGAGTTTAGTCCTGATACAGGTGCATCAAGCCTAGAGGAGGAGAATTTAGAAGATTGGAGTAAAAGTGCAGTTGCTGTAAACTGGTAAATGCAAATAAAAAATCATAAGCCATTACTAGCCGTACACAGACAGAATAACAATCTTGAATATTCCTAATATGTTCATCACAGTTCTGAGGTCACATCATATTTCTCCATAATGGGTACTATTCACCACTACTCCCTGATGATTGAGCTCTGATTTTTTAGATCCCCCCTCCCCCCCGCATACCCCGCCTTTTCTTTTAATGAGAAATGTGGATGCGTTGCTCTTTCCTATTGTGAGGAAGGCTTTTGCAAAAAAATAGGGTTTACATTGTCTCTGGAAAGGGTCCATATGGGGATCATTTTTAATTTTTGCTGTAAGATATTCCAAGGTCCCTCAGGTGAGCATACTCTGCCTCTTACTCTGGAAAATTTTACCCAGGGCTCTATCAGCTGCAGTATCACCTTGAGTACATTTTGGATGGTAAGACAGTATCTGAAATAACTAGGCCCTTATCAGTTAAGGTTCTTGAAGGTTAGAACCAGGACTTTGAAGTCAGCCAGATATTGGAAGCCAGTAGAATCAGCAAAGTGCCAGTGATTTGCACTCCGTAGCCTTTTTTTGCTTAAAAAAAGGAGGAGAGAAGCTGCAGCATTCTGTATTAATTGAAAATGTCTTCAGTTTTTAATCAACTCCAGACAGAATGAGTTGCAGTGATTTAACCACCATGGCTATTTTTAAATATTGTGTAACCTCATGGGTGACTGAATGCAGAAGAAGGTGTGTTTTGGTTGGTTGGTTGGTTTGTTTTTGCTATTTGCCACTACCTGTGTATGCAGCAGCAGTCATGATTCTAACAGGAACCTTAGGTGTTGTGCTAGATAATCACAGTGTTGGTGCACATATGCTATGTATATTAATGGCCAAGATTATTTGAGGCTTTTTGTTTCTGTTTTAGTGCATGCCTACCTCAACAGCACTTTACCTGGCTGCTTGGATGACAGTCATAAATTCCGCATATAGGTTGGGATTTTCAGATGAAATTAAAGATGATCAGGTTTGCCATGTTTTGAATATAAAATAAATTCTAGCTACATTTCAGAATAGTGTCTATTGTTGTTGGTACCATCTCAGATAAACTTGATCCAAACTGTTATATGCTGAATTGATTTTAAAAACAGTTCACTATAATTGTAATTACTTCTCTTAATTGGAAAATATCATGTATATTTGTCTTGTGGAAGTGTAAGAGGAATAAAAGTGTGACCAAATTCAATGTGCAATATTATGGAGTCCCTGAGTAAGTGTGGCTTCAGTCTGCTATTTTCGGTAATACTGGGTTCAATTAGCCATATTTAGAATTGCAAACAACAAATTACATACTGTATGAAAACATGATCATACATGATTTGTATTTTTAGAATACTTTTTTTTTTGCCAAAAAAGTCATGAACGTGAACCATTCCAGATATGTTTAGCCTTTCTCATTTTAATTTTTATTTATTTTTTGTGTGTGTTATAGCGCAACTTTGTGTAGGTTCCATGGCTGAAGAGTGTTAATGCGTCTTCCATATAATGTGTGTGTGCATGCATATATGGGTTACATATCACAATGAATTCTTTCTATCACTTAAATCAGCCACTGGACAGATGACTGAAAGATAACTAAATGTACTGCCAATTTTTTTTTTAAAAAAAAGCTCCAGAGGTGAGCAATTGCAGGCTGGCAGGCCAACTTCACTACCAGGCAAATTGGTTGAAACTATAGTAAAAAACAGAATTTATTAGACATCTAGATTGGGGTCTCCAAACTATGGCCTGGGGACCGCATCCAGCCTGCGGCTTCGATTTGTCCAGCTCTCCAGCTGAGCAGGCACGCTGAGCAGGCACATGGAGAAGCCGCCACTGCCCCCCTCCCTTCCGAGCTGCTGCCGGCAGCCCCATGTGCAGAGGGGTGAGTGCCCCTGTGGCAGTGGCCGGAGGAGTAAAGTGCGGGGCAGCAGCGGCCGGGGGAATGAAAGGGGGGCAGCAGCGGCCGGAGGAGAAAAGGGGGGGGATTTTGCATGTATTTGCATATATTGAATTTTTTCAGTCGCTATGGCCTGCGAGGCCCTGTCAAAAATCTAATATGGCCCTTATCTCATAAAGTTTGGAGACCCCAATCTAGATGAACATGATGTGTTGGAACAGTGTCAACATGGCCTTTGTAAAAGGAAATAATGCCTCACCAATCTATTAGAATTCTTTGCAGGGACTCAACAAGCACATGGACAATGGTGATCCAGTTTTGTACTGTACTTGGACTTTCAGAAAACGTCTGACAAAGTCTCTTAAACAGAGTAAGCAGTTGTGGGATAAGATGGATCATGGATTAGTAAATGGTTAAAACATAGAAAACAAAGGCTAGGAATAAATGATCATTTTTTAGAATGGAGAGAGATAAATTGTAGGGTCTTCCCAAGACATCTGTTGGGACTAGTGCTGTTCAGCATATTCATCAGTGATCTGGAAAAGGGGGTAAATGCAGCTGAGACAAAATTACTCATGAGATCCAAAGCTGATTGTGAAGAGTAACAAAAGAATCTCAGAAAACTGAGTGACTGTGCAACAAAATGGCAGATGAAAGGAAGTGTTGATAAATGCAAAGAAATGCACACTGGAAAACATAATCCCAATTATACCTACAAAATGATCGGATCTAAACTAGCTGTTACTATTCAAGAAAGAGATCTTGGAGTTATTATGGACAGTTTTCTGAAAATATCAGCTTTTTTGACTCTTGCTGCATATTGAGCAAACAGTGCTAGGAACTATTAGAAATGAGATTGGTATTTTCTGTCTTATTACAGTACAAACACGTTTACACTTGGATGTCGGTAATCAAGCCGTCACGACCACGTGTTAACGGACTGCGGGTTAAGAGAGCCATGCTGAAATATCTTAAGATATCTATATATACACATGTATAATTATTTAGGATTACATACATATTCACAGTGTCCCAAATACTGCAAGCCTATCGGCTAATGGGGCTTCGCAAGCATATAAATTCAAATGTGTAATCTAATAAAAATATTAAATACACAGTAAAACACTAAAACTTTGAAGAAGTACCAGTTTAAGCTAAAAATGTGTAAAACACATGTTGTGAAGGAAAGGTTTCCCATTAGAATCAGATCAACGAGAATCAAACAATTTCGAAATTTATTAGCACAGACTATATATTACATCTCTCTAGCGGGACAATGAGTAAGCATGCGTGATATGGCTTTACCAATATCAGTGATGGAAAGGAAGAGGAAACGCCAGTAGGCTTACAACACTCCGTACTTTTTGTTGAATTCTGTGTCAGTGAGTTAGTGAGCAAATCTGTAGCGCTACATAGCAAGTTCCTGTACTGCGTGTTAATGAGTCTCGCGTGTTAAATAGTAACAGTGGGAGGCATGGTGTTACCGTGCGTTAAGCGGATTCACGAATAAACGGATCTGTACTGTATATGTCACGATGTAAATCCAAGGTATGCCCATACCTTTAATACTGCATGCTGTTCTGGTTGCCCCATCTCAAAAAAAGATATATTTGAATTGGAAAAGGCACAGTGAAAGGCAACAACATTGTTAGTGGTATGGAACATCTTCCATGTGAGGAGAGATTAAAAAGAGTGGGACTGTTCAGCTCAGAAAAGAGTCAAGTAAAGGGTGATATGATAGAGGTCTATACAATCATGATGGCATGAAGAAAGTGAATAGGAAAGATATTTACCCCTTCATATAACACAAGAACCAGGGGTTACCCAATGAAATTAACAGGCATCAGGCTTAAAACATATTAAGAAAGTAGTACTACATATAGTGCACAGTAAACCTGTGGAACTCATTGCCAGGGGATTTTGGAAAGGCCAAAAGTATAACTGGGTTAAAAAAAAAAAAAGAGAGAATTAGATTACTTCCTGGAGAATAGGTTCCTCGAAACGCTATTATCCAAAATGGTCAAGGACACAAACCCATCTCTGTGTGTCCCTAAACCTCTGACTGCCCGAAGGTATGACTAGGTGACAGGAGATGGATCACTTGATAATTGCCCTATTCTATTCATTCCTCTGAAGCATATCATACCATCTGCTAGACAGCATACCGAGCTAAATGGACCATTGGTCTGACCCACTATGTCCATTCTTAAGTTCTTAATTCTTAAAATGAGAGAGCCAGAATAGTAGCTTATCTCCTAGTCTTTTATAAACAGTTCTGTGGTTATGACCTGTCCTGAGTGACAAACTAGCAATTGTCTAGGGGGACTTAGGTACTCAATTCCCACTGCAAGTTACTGAGTGATCATGTGACTCTGAATTCCAACTATCCAGAGGATAGAAGGGTCTCTAATTTATTTTGCATTCCAGTAGTCCTCGCAGTGTGAGGCACTGCCTACTAATAATACTGGTAACCCCAATTTCGAGGGTGACATCAACAATCACAGCTTGTACTAAAGGGGCTTTACATGGCTCAGTAAACCAATTTGGGAAGAACAGCATTTACCGGCCTGACCACAGAGCCATTTTCTTGCCAGTGTTAATTGAATTACACAGTTGTTTCCATGCCTGGCCCTGTGCTTCCAGCTGCATAGCATGGTTCTCTTCAAAGTTGTGGACACTCACACTTACAGCGTGGTGCTGTCTGATGTGGTCAGTTGCCAGTTTATCAAAGATCTAATCAGAAATATTCATCTTGTGCAGATTTTGTTTGAGTATCTTTGAAGTGTTTAATCTGCTCTTCATACAGTGGAACCCCGCAATACTGTGCGCCACGATAGCGTGAATCCACTTATAAAGCGGGGCACGCGTGGCTCCCAATGGTGGCAGCAGGCAGTGCTTTGATGTAGAGCAACCCTGCAATATCACGACCCTGCGTTTACCGTGGTCAATATTTTTGGATCCTGATCGTCGTGGTTTTGTGGGGTTCCACTGTAGTTTCAGTTGCTGGAGTGTAATTCAGAATATAGAATTTGTTTTGCTAGATGATTCTCAGGCATACAAATTACATGACCAGTTCATCTCAGTTGGGTGCAAATCAAATGAGCCTCAATACCTATCGAACTTATCTTTTGCTAAGACTTACGTGTTGGATAGCTGGTCCTACCATTTGATGCCTGGCAGTCATCATAAGTATTGCAAATGGAAACTGTCAAGGTTTTTAATGTGCCATTAATAACATCTCCTCCATGTTTCACCCCATAGAGCAATGTCATTAGGACAACAGCATTATACACTTAGATTTTTGTCTGTTTTACAGAGATTCCATGTTGCTTTCTGATTCAGTGATAAAGGAAACCGTATTGTGGCACTGGCTTTCTTTATTTGCATATCCATTTTGTGATTGATTGTTATAGTTTAACATGCTGTTGAGATTACTAAATTGCCTGATGACTTGGAGCATGGCATCTTCCAGTCTTATATATGGATCCTCATTGAGGAACTGGCTAGTACATATTTTTTATTTGAGTGATGGTAAGGCCAAAGTTCTGAGCTGCCACAGAAAAGCAGTTTGTAAGGTCTTGTAGTGTTACTTCAGAATGTGCTTCTAAGCCACAATCACTGGGGTAGAGTAGTTCCTGGATCAATGCTTCGATCACTTTGGTATTCACATGTAGACGATCGAAATTGAAGAGCTTGCCAGTGTGAAAGCGGACAAAGACTCCATTTGAAGAGTCTTGAAGGGATCCTCTAGTGTTACAGGGAAGAATCAACCAAAAAAGCTAGGAGCAAGGACAAATCCTTGCTTCACCTCATTTGTGATTGGAAATGGGTTTGTTAGATGACCATCAACGTTCTCTTCTGAATGTGGTTTGTGGCATTGCCAAATGATCATATAATTGTATCTGGACATCCGCATTTAGAGAGCAGTTGCCAGAGGACAGTGTATTTGACCATGTTGGAAGCTTCGGTTAGCTCAAGAAACACAATGTGCAAAGGTTGATGCTTTTTCCTGTAAATGTCGGACGATGCAAATCATGTCAACATTACTGAGCATGAAAGTTGCACTGTGACTCAGAATTTTATTGATAATTTGGTCCAGCTGCTAGTTAAAGAGGATCAATGCAAGAATCTTATTGGCTGTGAAGAGCAAGGAGATGCCATGGTAGTTATCACAATTGTCCATTAAGCCTTTGGACTTATAGATATGTTGGCATTTTTCAGTTGTGGTATGATTTCTGGAGGCCAAATATGTGAGAAGAATTCAAAAAGCTTGTCAATGTGAAGATTTCGTCCATGTTTGAAAACTTCAGCTGGAATGGCATTAGGACCAGATTTGCTATTTTTCATTGCTTGGACAGGCTTCAGCGCCTCAGCTCATGGAGATGGACTGGCAAATGCATTAGATGTAGGTAGTTTGTGAACATTATCCGGTGACTCATCAGAGGCCATAAATAAACGATTAAGTAATTCATTAAAGTGTTCACGCCACAGTTGATAGACGGCAGTGGGTTCGGTGACAAGAAATTCACCATCAGCACCTGTTAGTGGTATCATGGCAGATTGAGTAGGGCTATACACAGCTTTAATTGCAAGCTTACACTGCAAGTCAATGAGTGATTTATATGAATCTATGTATTCTAACTGTCCAGGGGAAAGAAAGTCTCTGAACATTATTTTGTATTCTGGTAGCATCTGCAATGTCTGAGGCACTACCTATGCATGCAGGAAGACAGGGTGCCTACCCTGAAGAGCTTGCAGTCTATGAAGATTGGATTTCTTCTGGCCTTCTAGGAAAGTCTATGCATGCCCAGGACCCCTTTGTGTCTTTGACTACTTGATTATTAAAGCTCACGTTCATTAAGTCCATACTGTTGTGGTGTGTGTTTTGTGATTTCCAATTAAGATCCAGGTGGGTTTGAGATTATATAAAATTAACTTTAGAAACAGCCTGCTTAGAGTAGCAAAAAATGAGGTGTAGCACAATCTTGATCACTATGTGTGTGGGTATGTAGGCAAGTGAGAGCAGATTGTTGTATCTTCAGATATCAACAGGTGCTGAAATATCTATTTGTTTGAGACCATAGACATTTGAGACCATAGACATCTAATCTATTTGCTTGTAAAAGTTTGATCATGTCTGTAGTCATCTGCAGTGCAAGTAATGCATTTCAAATAACATCTGATTGTCATTAGAGGTACACTGTCGAATCAAATTTGGCTCAAATTTTAGTCTATGTAAAAATAAACTTTTTTAAAGGCCAAGTCCCATAATAAGGCTTGCATAAAATAATAAAATCTAATGAATTAAAAAACAGCAAAAACATATTACCATTCCTCTCCAGTGTTTGCAACCCAGGCATTGCAGCAGTGTGCTAAAACATGAGAAGTCAAATGTAAAATTGTTTGGAAACCGCTTATACACAAAAGGGAAACTGGCTATTCCATTTTAATTTTCTAAGGTAACTGAATTTCAATAAGTATACAACATATACATTGTGAAAAGTGAATTAGATATTAAAAACTCTTTCAGGTTTAATATGTTAATTTGCTTCATAAAAAAATTGTAGGGAATTTAGTTTTAAAGAACAGTTCTTAACCTGATACAAATTTTAAAGAGCTATATTATCAATATAATTACGAAAAAAAAGTTGTTTTCATGTGCAGGAAAATATAGCCTTAAAAGGTGCTAAGACTATAATGAGATTTTAAAAAATTCAAAAGCTTTAATATTTGAATAGGGCTTTAACTCCAGGTTACCTGTAGACCAGTGGTTTCTGAACTAGGGTTCTGAAGAAAAAAAATCCCTAATGGTGAACAGAGCTTGGGACTCCGGGCAGCACGGATCCAGCAGCTTTGGAACCCCTGGACTTCCAAGAGCTAAGCAGATCAAAGCAAGCATACCTATCACAATGAGATTTAAATGTTAAGACTCCTTATATGAAATAGAAAGGGAGGTGGATACTTTTTGCTGTTTTTAAAATTAAATAGGTTGCTAGTGTTATTTTTAAATTATTATGACGAACAGATACAACCTTTTGTTATAACATGCGTCGTTAGCCTGCACTGCTCAAGACCTGAATGCTTGTGTAGGAGGAACCCTTTGAGTTGGCTTCTTAAATACCTTCATGCTGTTTCACATCTGATGCTCCTTCATGAAACATAGGAGCCAGAGGCACCAGTACGGGAGGGAGGAGGGGTGACAATGAAGAGGTCACGTGCCGCCCCCGTGTTGGCACACCCTCCCGTAGGTTCCTCCCTTTTGTTTCTGTGACCCCCGTGTGTCTCCCCCCCATTTTCCAGCCCTGGGGTGCATGGGAGCTTCATCCCTGCACCTCTTTTTTTTTTTTTTTTTTCCCCCCCCTACTGGTGCCTCTGATAGAAGCCTTGTCTTATAACAGGTTTAATTAAAGTGATACAAGCTACAAAAGTGAGATCTTGGAAGAGTGTTGCCATTTTCATAATGTAATAAAAATACTGTAATGATAAATAATAAATACATAGTGTGTAATAAGCATGTCATAAACAAATTTTATATTTCCAAGCTCACTGAGTTTATAATTTATGCTCCAGTAAGGGAGAAAAATCCCTGGAAATAATTCACTTTTAGGAGGGGGTTCACAAGCCTGGACATTTTAGTAAAAAGGGTTCGTGGTTTGTTAAAGTTTGGGAACCACTGCTGTAGATCAACACTGGGACTACTTTTAACTCAGAATGTGCATTGCGATAGCAGAAAAACTTGAGCTGCTCTCCCTGACTGATACGTTACTCAACTTGCAAATATGTTAATGTGGCATTCCACATAAACTGCTAAATTAGTCTCTGGGAGGCAATATTCCATTGTGGGTGGCAATATTCCATTGTTTGCTTTATATTGGGCACTATAGGTCAGGTTGCAAAACAATCTAAATTATACTTCCTTGTTATCTCTTGATATTCCCATGTGATCTTAAAAATGTCCATGGTTGGTCCCTCTGAAAGGGTGTATGTATATGTGGGGGGTGTCTCTTCGGTGGGTGGGGGTGTTAATTTTTAGGGAAGTTAGAATAAAATCTGTTCAGTGATTTCTCAGTTATTTAAGGCTGACAAAATACGTCCTATATTTAAATTACCACTTTTTCACAAAAATTACTCAAATTAGCTGACCTTTGAAACTTTCTTTCATATGTTTATGACCAAGTTTGGTAGGAGATAGGAATTGTCTGGATAACAGTTTTGATAAGCGATTGTAAAATCACTTCTCAGTCTTGGTTAACATCATAATGGACTTTAAATATTGAAGATTATCTAAAAAAAAATTCTAGAACTTAATGATTCTTACCCATTTTGTAGCATGCAGTGTGTATTTTCTCTGCCCAGATTTTGCTGACATAAGTTTCATAACTAGTTTTACATGTCTGTGAAAAATCCTTGACATATCCACTAAAAAGTCCTCTTCCCCCACTTTATTGGGAACAAGAGAAAATAATGTGTGGAAAAAATTACAGATCCTACCAAACTTTTTACTGCATTCTGTCACCTGTAAGTTCTAATCAATAAAATCCATGTTTTACCAGTTGAACTATATAAAATAGCCGTAGGTCAAGCATGACTTGTCATTAAATACATTTTAAATCCAGAAAGTGTTGCGTGAAAAAATTGTAAATATAGAATTCAGATTACAGTACGTTAATGGATAATGTTCATATTGCTTGAATTTCCAAAGAAAGTGGTTAGTGATAATAGATGATTTGGAGCCAGTTTGCAATAGATTGAGGGCCTGAATAGTAACACTGAGTTTCATTACGTATTAGGTATACTGGATGGTGATGATAGGGGTGCAGATTCAAGGCTTTAAGAGTGACTCTAAAGTAGACTTACATATTTTTAGTTTTATGTAGTTTCACTATTTAGCATTTCCTGGCTTTTTGGTGTGTAATTACAATGTTCTTATAAAATATCATTTGACCCTCCCTCAAAAATTCATAATACAATTGGTAAATTCTTCAGTGGAAGTTATCACTGTGCATCTTTATATCCCTGAATCTGTCTCAAGAAAGATTTTTGTCTGGGGAAAGCCTTTGCAGTAGATCTTTACACTAACTCCTTCACAATGCCTCAAGCAATATGCACCCATAATCTGAAAAAGTTATCAGGTTCTCCGTGTGTTTCTTACATATGCAGTGGTAGTCTTAATTATAGCTAGATTTAGTAAGCTCTGTCGTACTCAAGCAAAATTTGGAAGTGTGAAACTAATGTGAATTTTCACTTTAGAAAGATTACAACTATTGGAAACTAAGGAGATGTGAAAAAGATATAATAAAATAATTTTTAACATGCTTTATTTATTTAAGGTTGTTTGAATAATTAAAATAGAAATAATAAAATTGTCCTGTGTCTACTTTGCTTTGTCTTGCCTTTCAGTCCCTCTTAATCTGCCTACAATTTCCTCTTTCACTGCATCTGTTTACACTTGATTCATATTTTTGAGGTTTTCTTCTCAAACATAAGGACTAGAAACTCAAGCCTTTTGTTAAAAAAAACAACAACCCCCCCCCAAAAAAGATGAAATCATGCAGCACAATTCTCTGGCAAAATCCATGGCCACAGAACACACAGAGTCCTGGTTATAAGAATCTAGATTGAAAGGAGAGGAGGGAGGGTGTAGGAGAGGAGATTCTGGAGAGCATGTTTGAAGGATTAGTGAATGGGGCTAAAGAACAGAGACTGGTGAGGAAGCAACAGCAATACTGAGTTGGAAGGAACATAGGTTGAAGGACTAGAAATTTAAGATAGGGCCTGAAATGGAATGTATGTTGGGATGGGGGGAGTTAGATTGAATAGAGGAGCAAATAAATGAGAAACAGAAATGCATACATCCCACTACCTCCCAGTCTATCCTGCATGGAATGGTGGGAGAAGGCATTAAAGGATGAAATTGAAGATGGAGATCATGGGATAGACAGACGAGAGGACAGTGAACAGTGGTGAAAGAAAGAAGAGGAGCAGGGATAGGTGTGTTGATATGGAAAAGCAAATGGAAGTGAAAATTCAAGAGAGACCTGCAGGAGGCTGTTGTAGGGAAAGGGAAGGTAAAAGGTGAATGTTAGCAAAGACCTGGTAGCAGTGGTTTTCAACTGATGGTCGATTGGTGGTCCATGATGACTTTTTAAAAATAAATAAATAAAAAAGGAGGTGGTCCACGAAAGTTTTTTGATTGGCCTGGTGGTCCGTGTACTGAAACAAGTTGAGAACCACTGCCTGGTAGGGAACAAAAGATGGTAAAATGGTAGGATTCTAGTGGCAAAGGGAGATGACATGGAGCAGTACAGTAAAATTAGAGGACTGGCTACTATGAAATAGTTTAATGAAAAATAAGGGATGGTGGAATTTAATTAAAACTGGCTTGACAAGGCAACCGTGTAAACGAAATGAGAGAGTGTATGAACCTTGAGTGCTGCAGATGAGAAAGTAGCCAGAAGCTTGAGCTCTGTCCCTCTGGCAGTAGTTGCAGTACAAGTCTGGGTACTTTTATAATTAGGGCCAAGAAGTGCAAGGAGGAGGGCTGAGATGTCTGGTGCAGCTACTTAGTCCTTTGGAGACAAAGGGAAGGGCTATAGATTTAGCTTGTTAAGTAGGAGTCTTATTGAGCAACTATTATTGGTGATGATAGGAGTGTTTTTGTGGAGATCGTGGGGGGCATTTTTTAACCTCTGTAGGGAGAGAGACTGTAGGCATGGGATGAAGCTGTTTTTTCTGCTGTGGATAGAGGGTCTGCTCTGGCGCTTGGTCAGAGGCAGTGTTTTTAACTCTGTCTTTTTAGCTCCTGAACTGTATGGGTACAGAAAAAGGAGTTTGACTAACAAGTTTAGCACTTCAACTTAAAACAGTGTTCCTTGGCTGCGAAATCTTACAGCTGAGTTATAAAATCCTGTAAGTGAGGGTTTTGTAATGGAAATTCTGACACATTTACCATAGTATCACAAATAATGCTACTATAATAAATGTTTCACTAATATGTCTGCACTTTGTGCTAAGAGAATAATCACTGCTAAGAGCAGAAAAACAGATGTTTTTTTTTAAATGGGGAAAGAGTTCATACAAGTCTTACAACATCTGCCTTCTAAACACACTCCAGCCGAAGTGTTTTTCAGAAAAAGATCCATGTTACAAGAAGCCCTTGAGTAAGGATCATTTAAAAGATGAACATTAGCAGATTTCAGACATTAGCTAGGAATATTTTTAAACATGAGGTCCATTAAATAAGCTTCAGCAGGGCCAAATTAGTTTTACAAATTAAAGGAAAAATCTTCAATTTATAATGAAAATAAACTTCTGATTTTTATTGCTGAATGCTTTTTAAAATGTTGTAATAAGACTACTGTAGCCTATTAGTATGTCAAAGATAAAAAACAGTATTCTACTGCCACTCAGTTAATTCCACAAGATAAGGACTTGTGAGTGCCATTGGCCTCAGCTGTATTGAAATTGTGTGAGCATAATGATTTCATAGAGATATATCTTGTTCCATGAACTGCGAGGAGGATCAGAATTTTAACTCGCTGAAAAAAAACAAAAAGGGGTATGGGTAATTTCATCCCATTATGGCAGTCTTGCTGCCCCTGCTCATCAGCAGTCACAAAAACTGGGGAGAAACAAAATACAAATTCACAGGGCAAGATGAGTAACAGAACATTCACTGAGGAGTTAGGGCAATGTGACATTTTAACCAGTACTGTATCTTTGCTGCCAGTTATTTGATTCAAATACCAGTGCTCCTTCCCAGATTGTTTGGCGATGGTTTTGAGCATCTTGTGCTTTACTTCCTCTCAGGAAACTGTGTGCGTCACTTTTACAGGAAGTTCAGTCTTCACAGGACCTGATCAGTCATCCCACTTTCTACAGTCTTATATAGGGCAGTTTACAATTGATAGACAAAAACTGTTTTACTAATAGATTACTGTTAGTTTTTTGTGAATCATTTCCATGCAATAAATCTCATGTAAGAAAGGATTACCAAGATGGATGAGAACTGTAATAATGCAGTCATATAAGAATTCTTTCTAGATCATTATATTTTCTCTGGTAGAGTAGAGTAAATTGGAAGTAAGAAAACCTGCTTTCAGATGTGTTGAATATCAGATTGATTAAATCAAAGTTGTATCTGCAATTAAATATCTAGTAAATGAATACTCATAGATGTGTATTTAATTTTTGTTTGTTTTCAGTGCTGAAAAATAACATTTTTAAGCATTTGAAATGTATCTCGAAACAACAGTTTATCTACATTTATTTTTTGCACTAATTTAATTGCATCAGTTTAGAAACAGCTATATAAGTCAATACAAAAATTGTGTGGACACCAGCTCCATGTTTCAATCTTTTTTTCCTTCTCCTCTCACACACTTGTGCTTTTTGCATACAAAGTAAATATGTTGGCAAAGATTCTGTGCTGCAACTCCAGAACATACCACCCAAATAGCTGCCACCTTTTTACCATTCTAATGCTGAGCTGGTGCAGCCCTCGACATAACACAGCTGAGGGAGTTGCTCTGCATTGTGACATCCCTACCTGGACTTGTGCATGGTTCCAAAACCCAAAGCTGCCCTGGAGTTCCCATTGTGCTCTTAGTTATGAAGATTCCCCTCTTATGCCTGGTCCGGTCCCAGGCATATCTGCTGCAATGGAACTTGAGGGGGCCAATCCACATCCTTATACAGTATCTGTGCTGGGGAATGTCCCTGGTGAAGGGACTCTAGTAGTGTACGGGGGCTGTCATGGAGGAGAATTCCTCCCAATATGTCAGCGTAATAAGTGCAAGTAAATGCTGCTTCTCTACCTCCCCATCTCTTGATTCTTTACCTTAAGAAATCCTCTTGTTGAGAATCTCAAGGACACCTCCCCCTTCCAGTGTTGTCCTTTTCCTCCTTACAGTGTTGTCCTTTTCCTCCCTCGTGTTACCTACCCTCCCATCTCTCAAAATTGCCTCTAGTTCTGTAGAAGAAGATGACTGGATGTTGAAGCGTCATCAGTTGTACTTTGTATCCCCCTCTCTTCCTTTCCCTATCTCTTCCCCAGGTCTCCGTTTTATGTCTGCCCACTGGAACACAGTATGGCTGACTTCCAGCCCTGATGATCTGGAGTCAAACTCTGACCCTGCATAAGAGGGAAGCGTTGTGGTGATATTAGGTCACCGTGCTGTTCCAAGTAATGCCTATTTATTATCATTCATGTTTCTCGCAGTGTTGAGCTGACTGGTGCCTTAACTATTTTATTTCCATTGCATTTAATAATTCTAGGAAATAATTTATCTATCTCCACATAGCTTTTTACATCCTTTGGATTTTTGTTTTGCTTTTGAGGGGCTTTTTACAATTGCGCTGCTTTTTACCCACAGAAAAATCCAAAGGTTCTGTCTGCTTACTCTTCTGAGACTCTCTTCTTCTGAATTGTCAGGTGGTTGCCACTATGTTTTCACTTTATTGTGCCAACTCCACAACTCCAGTATCTTGTTTCAATAATGAAAAATATCAAGTCTCTTTCTGCTGCTTGTGGTTCCTGACCTCTTTGCTTTCCTCTTGCTTTATTTTCATTTCTACTGTGCTTTAGCTACATGCTCTGTCCTCTGATACATAAGAGACAAAAAGAAAAGCTGCGAGAAAATTGGTGTAGCAAAGGTGTCAGAAACACAGATGAGAGGATTTACTTCCCTTTCCTCCCACCTGCCCTTTTTAAAAAATTTGTACTGATGTTCTGTTTCCATTTCCCATGCTATTGGAGGGTATTTCCTTTTCTCTGCCTTTACTCTTTCTATTTTTGCACAACTTAGTTCTTTCTGAATCTTACTGTTATGTCTGAGAGTGTTGGCTAATGCATAGCATTATAGAACTGAGGAAAACAAAAATTGTAAACAGTGGGCCAAATTCACCCCCAAAATGTAACTGTGTTGAAGTCCACTACTGACATGAGAAACAACTTTAGGGGACTAAGTCTAGTATGAGTAGCAATTGCAGTGCAGTCCTAGAAATCAAGGGAGATGCAGATTTTAAAGAAGTTCCTGAATTTTTCCTGTGTTGGCAGTTCTTTGAAAGTGCATGTGTGTGTGTGTGTTTGTGAAGCCCCAGTCGTATGAAAGTTAAATAAAGTCACGCTGTGAATAAGCCTGATGTTCATTTGAGGGGGTGGGGGTGAATGGCAGGAGTTGGGAGAGTACTGACAACCCTGTGGAATTGCATTAGCCTGCCTTTACTATCTCCGCAGTCAGTCCTTGCAGAGGATGAAAATAGCAATTTTCCAACTAATTTTTCAAGTGTGGTATTTGTATTTTGGTTGGTTTGTGTGTAGGGTGGCTTTCACACAGGGTTTAGCTGATGGAATTACTGACGAGAATGAGAAACTCCGCTCTCTTTCATTGGGTGGGGTCATTAGTTCTGTTTTGTACACCCTGTAGTGTAGCTTAGTAGGTGACAACCAACAGCCAGTATCCTGTCTTTGGTGTCCTCTTTTTAAACACCTTTTTGAGATCCTCCATGTAGAATAGCGGGGAGCATCAACATAGTTCCAGCTACGTGGTTTAGTATGTCTAAATCTCACTGGACATGTGTGTTTTTATGTGGTGGTATGATCATGTGTTGTAATAGGTACTAATCACATGATAGCTGTACTTGTCATTCTGATTGCAGTTTACTTTTTGGCGCCTAGTAGTACCCTTGCTTTTTTTATAGAAGTATAAATCTAGAAGCATAGGTCTTTTTCAGTAAAACAGTTGATCCTATTAGTTTGTTAGGATATTATATTAAGCATAAATTCTAGAATTTTCCTGTACGTTTTTTGGGGTAAGTCTTTTAATCTCTTACAAATAAATTCTCAATATTTGATTTAGAGCAGTGGTTCTCAACCAGGCGTTGAGGACCTCGGGGAAAGGTGGGGTGCGCGAGCAGGTTTTAGGGGGTCCGCCAAGCAGGGGCAGCATTAGATTTGCTGCGGCCCAGGGCAGAAAGCTGAAGCCCCACCACATGGGGCTGAAGCCCAGGCCCCTGAACCCCCCCAGGGCTGAGGCTAAAGCTGAAGCCTGAGCAACTTAGCTTCAAGGGGACCCTGTGGTGTGAGGTCTGGACAGTTGCCCTGCCTGCTACCTCCTAATGCCAGCCTGGGTTTTATATGCAGAAAACCAGTTGTTGTGGCACAAGTGGGCCAGGCCTTCAGAAAGAAAAAGGTTAAGAACCCCTGACTTAGAGAATTTTCACTAGTGCAAAAACTCACAGAAGAGCTTAATTTCTGTGACCTCTGGTTAGTGCATTATTTTGGTTTATCATATGTGTACTCTCAAGCCCAGGGATGGGCAAACTTTTTGGCCTGAAGTCCATAGTGGGGTATGGAAATTGTATGGTGAGCCATGAATGCTCACTAAATTGGGGATAGGGGTATAAGAGGGGGTGAGGTCTCTGACTGGGGGTGTGAGCTCTGGGGTGGGACCAGAAAATAGGAGTTCAGAGTGTGGGAGAGGGTTCTGGTTTGGGGTGAGGGCTCTGGGGTGAGGCTGGGGATGAGGGATTTGTGGGTCAGGAAGGGGCTCTAGGCTGGGACCAATGGGTTTGGAGAGCAGGAGGGAGATCAGGGATGGGGCAGGCTGTTGGGGCACGAGGGAGTGAGGGCTGTGCTGGCTGGTGGTGCGGGCTCTGGAGTGGGGATGGAGATTGAGGGGCTTGAAGTACAAGAGGGGGCTCTGGGCTGGGATCAAGGGGTTTGGAGGGCAGGAGGGGCATCTGTGAAAATTCCAGAAGTGAGCACGTTTCTACCTAGACTGTTCTGGCTTTGTCTGGTTTTCCTGACAAACTATTGTATTGTGGCTCAGAGACGGAAAGCCAGTTTCTCACCGTAAGTGACTTGAGGCCTGGCCATTTAAGGCCTTGTAGCAACCTTTTTTTTTTTTTTGGAGCGGGATGTGTGTCTATAAATGGATTGACAATTGCTGGTGTGTGCAAACCAGCTCTGGTGGTTGCTAGCTACTTTGTGCTCTGTTGAGAGCTTCCAGTTTGCCTTTAAAGTTAATCCTAGATAGCAGCATAGTGCGGTTTAGCCTAAACATCAAACAGATGTGGATGATGGTGGCATGATTAGCATTTGAGAAGAGACGAGAAACCTCTTGGCCAGCTGAAGGAAAATATCCTAACGTTAAAATATTAAGATATGGACAATCTTAAAAAAAAAATTGAACAGCATAATTCAGCAAAAGTTCATAACTTGCTATTTTTAATGAAAATATTGAATAGGCATTTCTTAGATGGTGACTCCTTCAACATTTGAAACTCTGCTTGAAGAAAGAGGATTCATAAATGGAATATCTAACAATATTTCAGTGGGAATGCTGGTCAGCTCTATGAACTTGTAGTTTTCAACCTTTTCCATGCAACCTTATGGCTGCTTTCTTTTGGATATATCAAAGAATCTTTTGAAGGGGAGCAGGAACTTGTTCAGAGGAGATGCAGGATCCTCCAATACTTCCAAAGGAAGTGCTCTAGGCATGCATACACATATTTGAGAATACCTTGGCATCTGAAGAATTGGTTGCAAGTGACTGAGGAAATGAAGTTCTCCAAAAAGTTGGAGATGGGATGGGAACCAGGTGGGTTGATTTTTTTTAAATCAAAATGAGTTAAATAACTGATTTTAATCATGATTCAAATCAGCAACCAGGAAACCTGGATTTAAACTGTCAATTTTAGTCTTGTTTTACATTTGCGCTTTTTAGTTACAGCGCTTAAGAAAGATAATGATTGGTATAACTTGGCATTACTTTTTGCTAACCAGGACGATACCCGGTATCTATACATGTTTATTTAAAGAATTAGATGTCTTAACACACATTTATTCGAATTCTTAATTTTTATGTTTTTTATTATATTATAAAATGGTGACTAGTACATTTCTTATTTACTAAATTTTTTTGTTTTTGTTTTTTACTCATGATGTGGATCAGACTGCATTTGGATGGAAATTGAAATTTAATTAAAATGCACAAAATAGTATTTTAAATGTTTTATTTAGTTAAATTAAACTACCTTAAATGTGCTAGATAAGGGGAAAAATCAAGTCTTTATTAAGACATGTTTTGATTATAAAACAAACTGATTTATTAAACAAAGAAAGCATTATCTGTAGTTAGTGAATTGAATGGTCACCATGTCCATTAAGACTTTAGAACTTGTAGATTTCATCCTCTCAAACCTAGTTTTTATTTATAGATTGGAAGAGGAAAACAATCTTTTCCTACTCTTCCTCCCCCACTCTTCCAAATCTGTTGGTTTCTCAACTTTGAATGAGCTAGTCATTGGACTGAACTAGCTGAATGAACTGAACTGCAGTTAATGTTCTCCCTGCACCTACAGAAGAGAATACTTTTGTCAAAAGCTGGTTTAGCACTTCAACAGACTCTGAGTCTGGATGGTTAGCCAGTGACTTCCATCAGTGCAGTGGTTTGACTTTCTGTAAAATTTCAACAGTGAATACTTGTACTGCTTGACATTGTTTTTTATATTTAATTTAAATTATTTTATTAGATTATAATAAGAATAGGTCTTAATATAGATAGTTTCAGATTTAATTGTAAGTGGGTTTATTTTTAAAAAGAAAAATGTATTTAATGTAAATAAAATTTGATTTTTAAATTATTTTTTTTAAACTCTTTTATCCAGCCTGATGGGAACAGGTTTGTGACATCTTTTCACTTCTCAAACTTGCGCGCAATTGCCAAAGGCTGGTCTTCCTCTCCGTAGGTTGCAAACTAATGTTACAAAATTTATTTTTCCACTTCTATTATGTTTGGTGTTCTGTGAATGTATTTTTTTGACACATTCTAACAAACTGTTCTCAGTGTGGGTCTTGTAAAACTTCTCCCAGCAATTTCACTAAAGTATTTTCTTTAAAAAGAAATCCTGTTTCATAGTAATATATTGTATTCATTTTGAAGATGCTTCTTGTAAAACATGAAGACATTTCTAAAAAAAATGATTTATGCTGTTAGTTGGTACTTTGTTTTCCTTCTAAAGTCAGCATGGTATAAAAAATTCAGTGTGAAAAATTGATTTTAAAAGATAGATTGTACCTTGATGGTACCTTGTTATTTAGTTAATGTATGCTTTCTTTGATACAGAAGGTGCAGTATATGCTATTTATTTCCAAGAAAATATTCAAAAATAATTGCTGACAAAAGCCACTTCACAGGTTGACTCAAAGGGTACATCTTGTAATCTGAATGTTAATATTCTAGATAGCTATGCAGAGCTACCTATTGATGTAGTTTGAAGATTCATGTATAGGCTAGTCAGGATTTTAGTTTGAAAGGGAGGGGGAAGAAGGAGGGGAAACTACTGAGATTTTTGAGTCCTACAAGCTTTACTAAAATGATATGCTCATGGATACACTCAATTTGTAATTTTTTAAATATAAGCTTTTGTGCAACTGTCATTTTGAAATGTTGCATTTTACATCAGGATTTTCTTAGAAGCAATTGTACAGTCATCTTTGTTTTACATTAAATAGAGACAATTACAGTTGAGCGACTTTTTTTTTTAATAACCTCTGGTTAGTTGCAATGAGTTTTTTCTCAAGACAAGGTTTGTGTCATGAAGATGAGCAGGCTAGTCTGACTTTTCATTGCTTTGCTGTCTGTACCATCATTTCAGCCCCTGCGGAGTGGGTGTAAACAGTTACTATACAAAGTAGTGGAGAGCCAGTCCTTTGTTACTGGACCAAAGCAGGGCTTTTCTATCTCCTAAAAGATGATCACTCCACTTGCTGTATTTAAAGCAAGTTGGGAAGAAAAACATGTGACAAGTACATTTTTAAATAGCAATAGTTCTTCATATTTTCTCCGTACCCTCCAGAAGACATCATTTTTTCTTTATTAAAAAATAAATTGCAGAAATCAGATCTCTTAGTGTTTACAAGTTACATTTTTTTACATTATTTCAAAAATGTTGCTCTACTGAGTATCGTGATGCCATGTCCTGAACCATCACATAGTGTTGGATCTTCTTTGTGGATAATAGTCCAATGACTCGGGTAATAAATTGGAGGATGCTTTTCCTTAGATGGGCTTGCTTGTAGGGTGACCAGACAGCAACTGTGAATGGGAGGTGGGGAAATAGATGTTTATGTAAGAAAAAGCTCCAAAAATTGGGACTGCCCCTATAAAATCAGGACATCTGGTCACCCTAGCTGCTTGGTAAACTCCACATTATGTTGCCAGCCTTGGAGTTTTGAAATGTAATTGAGTTGCTAATTAGCTGTCTCAGGTTTTCTTCCTCCTGATGTTGTCATCTTTTGACTCCCTTCAGCTCTGACAAATTTTGTGTACTCTACATATATTTATATATTAGTTAAAAAGTTTGTGTAAAATCCTAAGTGTCTTACACAGATCTTTTAATGCTAAAAAAGGAATTTCCCCATGTTTGCATATATTTTCTCTTTTAGATGAATAAAGGTTTATTCACAGGTACAATAAATGTGTTTTGTTTTCTAAATCTTTCCAAATCATTACAAAAGTCATATTCTTTATGTGTATAGGGTTATGTGTTTATACATTCAAGCAAGCCCTTTTTGTAACTTAGACAACTGGTTTCCATTCAAAATTTGAATAAGAATGCACATAATCACTTCAAAATCATCAAAAGCATAGTAAATGTTCAAATACTGGAATACTTTGTTACCATTTACTCACCTTAAAATTAAATTATTATATAAAGTTGGTTAAAGAACAGCAGTTACTGTATTAAGGCCCACTTTGTAAAGAGACTCATGACAGGGCAGCAGTGGAACATGCTAATAGATTATGTGTTATAGCAATATATTGCGTTTTTATTGCTTTTCTACAGGCAGCAGATTCATGTATAGTTATTGCTAGCTACATTATCTGCTAGTTTTCTATCAAGAGATTCACTCTATTGAATCATTAATCCAATATTTATCATTCTTATTGAAAATTCACTAGTGTTAGCACTGTATAAAATATTGATCTAAATTTACTGGTTTTGCTACACGTTGAAAACGTTCTAACCTAAAAAGTATAGTATTTCTTAGGACATTTAAAACTATTCATTGTGGATATTAAAATTACAATATTTCTGTGTTATACAAGGAAAGATTTTTTAAAAAAAATATATTTAACAGAGTAGGTGACCAGTGCCATTCGGGTTTTAAGATACTGAATGTTCATACACCTGGTATTTGAAATTTTGATGTGTATTGCATTAGTTACTGAATATCAAGAATAATTTTTTTCTCATACATAGAGTGTAAAATGAGGTCTTTTGTAGCAGCATGCGGCCTGTTTAGAATGATATAACAGATGCTGAATGTTCACATATCAAACAAAATGCCATCTTTCTGTAGAAAAGAGGTGTCAAAAAGTTTCTTTGTACCTTTAACGCATGTGATTATGTAGTACAAAATGCAGAGTTTGTAAAATTTCTTGAATATACAGGCAAAAAATGAATAATTCAAAACAACTCAAGTTCTACATTCTATTGTATCTTTTATAACGCAGGCAGAAGATAGCATTGTGTTCCCAGTAGAGCTGAATTTGCACAAGTTACACCTCTGAAAATGCCAGATGGTCTATGGTCTACTTTTGAGAGCTGTCACATATGTAAAGATTTGAAAAAAGAAAGACAGCTGAATGAGAGCAGTGGATCATTAAAGGGAGAGTGAGGGTCCCTGGGTATCACTGTGTTTGAAGAAGCATTGTGTCATTTCCCATATTACTTTTTTTTTTTTTTTTTATTTTTTTTTTTTTTAAGATATACACAACCTTTAAAAAAAATAGGTAAAAATATTTCTGTTTTAAACCAAATGATTGTGGCTTAATCTTCAAACTGTCAAGTGCTTTTGTTCTTTATGCTAGAATGCAGTCCTATGGTTCCTAATTGGTTTCAAGTGTATTTTAACCACAAGATTCAAGTCTCCCTGGTGAAAAATTATCAATAAAGTTAAAATAAATTTAAATTGAGATAACTAATACATTTGGGGGTTTTATTCAGATTTGACCTACATATCATATGTGACTACTGTAAAGCCAGTCAGCTAAAAAATTGTATGTTAATGCTAAAAGGCAGAAGTAAGAGTACTTTGGGAACAGAAATTATTAAAAAAAAAAAAAAAAAAAAATCTTAGTAAAAATAATAATAAAATAAAGCTAAAACAAATAACTGAGTATGGCTTAGTTATCTCAAGATTGACAGAAACAGACATAATTTTGAAGATTGGATAATTTGTCCAGTTATTGTATTGTAATAAAACTCTAAAGATGCGCAAACAATTGTAAATCACCACCACCAATTTAGCTGGCTTGGAAAAGGTCATAACTGTCAATTTTAGTAATTTTGTGTCTAGATACAGAGAATTGTTACTATCTTCTCTTGTTTTCATCTATTGAGGAAGGTAACCTACTCCCTCAGCTACTTCAGGTTTTTGGTATGCTGCTGTAACACTTGGTACATTGCATCCTAAGCAAAATACTTACCAGCAGAAATTTGAGTGGGCAAAGCAAGTTTAGTTTCCTCGGAGGTCTGGAAGGATCACTTCAGTTTTTCTCATTATATACATTAGAGATGGAAAAGAACTATTGGAACATAATGGTTAAAGCAATTGAGGAGTAAGAATTCTATTTCGTACTTTGCTAATAATTTGCTGTGCGACCATGGGCAAGCCATTTAACATATGTGCCTCCATTTCCCCATTTTCTAAATGGAGCTAATATCATTGGATAATGGTTTGAGACCATTGGATGAACTTAGCCATATATGTGTACAGTTTTACTATTATGTCGATGAAATTTGTATAGATTGTTCCCTAAAGTATATTTGTAATTCCCTAATTCTGTTTCAAATGGGGTCTTTCCAATTTTCCTTTGAAGTAGCCAATAAATAAACACAGGCAGGGTGATTAGTAGAATAATAGTGCCGCCTTTGCCTCCACTCCCACCTCCTCTCTGTTGCCACACCAACCAGGAGGCAGGCAACATGTAGAGCAATGAAGGCCTGCCAACTCCACCATCAAACAGATTCTGGAGGCAAGGGAGGGGGGAAGAGAAGAAGGGCTCTGTGTAAGCTCAAAAGCTTGTCTCTTTCACCTGCAGAAGTTGGTCCAGTAAAAGATGATACCTCGCCCATCGTCTTTCTAATATCCTGGGACCAGCATAGCTACAACACTGCATTCCTTTTCTCTTACAGCATTGTGGGTGATTGGGCTTCAGATGTATTGGATATACTAAGTGAAGGCTGATATGAAATAGAAACTCCAAGTTGGGGACAAAACCTTGTTATCCCTCTCCTGAGTAAGAAAAGGACAGGGGGCTGGTCTTCTCACCTGGCAGGATCCCTGGAGTTCTCCACTGTGTGTGTGTATGAACCTTTCACCCTCTGCATTTTTGGTCTGCTCAGTCTTAGTAGGGTTACACCTTCAGGTGGTATTTTTAATGCCCAGTAAATTTTTTAGTCATGATCTAAAGGACCAAGAAAGGGGAGATAGTTAAGTAATAAGAACAATTCCATGGTTTTCGGTCATTGAAGCTTTGATCCTGAGTCAGTGTAGTGAGGAAGGCATGTGTCTTAGATAGGCAGAAGCATTCTGAAAAATGATAAATGAATTTGTAGAGAGTGTGGAGAAAATAAACCACTCCCCCCCCCTTTTTTTTTAATTGCCCCAGCAATGTTCATTTAGCTATAGTAGGTTCATTTGGGATTACGATAGAGGAAAACAACATCTGGTTCAGGGACACATTAAAATTATTTCCTGATTTCAATCTGTAAATTTTAGTATAATCTAATTGCAATTAGATTAAATATGGTTAAAAAAAATCTGATAAACTGCTTTCAGTATTATAATCTGTTGTGATTTATTAAATGTAAAATGGCTGATTTGGTGCCTGAGTGAGATTTAATCTGGAAAAGACTGAGTCAGTATCAGTAGTTTAGGGCAGGGGTCTCCAAACTACAGCCAGGAGGCCAGATCTGGCCCACGGCTTCAATTTGTCCAGCCCTCCAGCTGAGCAGGCATGCCGAGCAGGCACATGGAGAAGCTGCTGCTGCCCCCACCACTTCCGGCAAGCTGCTGCCAGCAGCCCCATGTGCGGAGGCATGAGTACCCTAGCGGCAGCGGCCAGAGAAGCAAAGGGGGGGATTTTGCATATATTTGCATATATTGAATTTTTTCACAGTCGCTTCGGCCCGTGAAGCCTCTTCAAAAATCTAATATGGCCCTCATCTCATAAAGTTTGGAGACCCCTGGTTTAGGGGAAGTAACTAGAAGACCTGTGCAGGATAAAAGGAATATGTCCACTCTTTGTTACCCCTAAATTCCATTTTGAGTATTTTTTGATTCTGCAGCGTCATGTATGTGCATTTGTGGCCTCAAGCTGGTGCTTTGTACATGATCAAACCTCATATGTCACTATAATGTGATGTCACCCATTTTAAAACTCCATAGGTATCAATTTTTTAAGGTAAAGTGACTAGTCCAGACTGAGGATGAATATTTCGATTTAAAAACACAAACATTTTTAAACTTAAGAGCATAAAAAGCATATTTAAAAGCCCTAACTACTCTCTTCCTTACATATAAACTTTAAACCCCTCTGAATAGATATGTCCAAGATATTTCCTGTTGCTTTGAGGTATTGTAGGTCAAGTTTTAGATCAGAGAGAATTTTTAATCGGTGATAATGACAACCTATTAATAGGAATTTATAACAGAAGTATTTGTATAATATTAACCAGAGCATTGTGAACTTGTGTTAGTCTGTCTTGGACACAGTTTAGGCAACTGTTCTTTTGACAGTTTAAATTTGTAGCAGTTAGAATTTGAATTGATCCATTATAAACATTTTTAAATTGTGACTTTGAATTGGGAGGATCTGATTTTTGCATGGGTTGTTGGTTGCCATACAAATCAGTTGGCATATTGCTTTTGAAATTGCTGTTCCTGTCAGTTGAACCAGCTGCCCCACTCTCCAAAGAGCGTCTTAGTCCTTCCCAAGAAACACTGACCTTCAAGGGTTTCAGCTCAGAATTTTGCTGGCTGTCTGGCCTCCCTTTCCTTGTCATCTGGGATATTCTTACCAACCTAGTTGCACTGCCTTCCTTCTATTTCACTTCTGTACTGTCATCCTTGTATACTGTCATTCATTTCCCTGTTCTCCTTCCTTTCCTGTTCTGTCTCATTTGCCCAATTATCTCCCCATATCCTTTTTACCATTACAGTATTCTAACTTCTTTTCTCTCCATGCCTGTATCTTCCTTCCTTTTCTTCAGCTCCCTGTTCTCTTCCCATTTCTTTCCATCTTCATAGGTCTTTGTTTTCTTCTCTGTTCTTCCTGCTATCTCCCTCTAACTCATACTTAATTGTAAACTGTTCAGGGTAATGTCTTATTCTTGACTTTGTGTCTTTTATTTATGGCATTATATGAATGTTTAAATTGCACTAATCTCCACAATTTTTAGTCTAGAGATTTTTTTTTTCATTAACTCGTACTCTTCCACTTTCTCTCTGGTCACTGAATAAAGGCAATAAATAGTTATGTTCTCAGTGAGGTCTCAGTCTGTTAAGATGCCAGTTGACAATTGTATTAACTCTTTCTCTTTTTCATTTTAAGCACAACCTCAACGCTTGCCTCAGCCAAATACTTCAGCATTGGAAAAGAGCGAGGAAGAAACTGGCAAGATACAGAATGGTCATGCAGGTCTGAGTAATGGAAATGGAATTCACAATGGGGTCAAACATGTAGCTACAGAAAATAGAAAATGTTCAGTTCCTGTTTCACAAAAAATGCACAGAAAAATTCAGTCCAGCTTGTCCGTCAACAGTGATAGCAGCAAGAAGAGTAAAATAAGCTCTGCATATTCTCAAAAACCAGGTGGTTCTCCTGAAGGTAAGATGAAATTCATATTATAAAAACAAACAAACAAAAACAAAATAATCTGACACCAAACCAAACACAGACTAACCAAAACCCATTTTCTCTCATAATTACACAATCAACTAAAAATAATTGAAGCTCCAGAAGCAAATAGAAATCATTATGATAAAACACAAGTTACTTCCCCAAAGGAAAATATTAAGTATTTGAAGGAAATTGAAGCAATAGGTGATTTCCTGCTTTCAAACATTTCTCTACCATAGTTGGATAATATTTTCAGACTGAATAGTTGCAATTCTGAATTGGCAATATCCTCACAAATATACCACAAACAGTGTACAAGCATTGGTTTGGGAGGTCGGTAAACATTTTATTCCTGTAATGACAGATTTTCCCAGGCAAGATTTGTTGGTGAAAATGTGCTGTTAGCAGATTTCCTGAGTTCCTGTGTTGTCTGAACATCAAAAATTAAAAATAGACCACTGTTTTTTATTTTAAATTATTATTATTATTATTTTATTATTTATTATTTATTATTTATTGTCATGCATCATACTATATTTAGTCTGTAGATAGTTCGCATGGAACAGTTGCTTCTTACCCTTTCTTCCCTATGCACAGCCTAAATGAATGAAAGTAAATATTTTCCTTATGTTTAGCTGTGTGTATTTTTCACTGCCCACAATTACACTAATAGCTCCAAAGTTCCTGAGCCCATTTTCATTCTACTGCCTCTCCATTAGTACTAATCTACTCAGAAAGCTTTGCTTTTGCCTGTTACAACAGGAGCTAAGCTAGAAGCTCTCTTAGTTTTATTGATGTTGAAATAGGCTTTCATGCACTGTTGTGGGGAGGGAGGTGGAGCTGGCATAAGGAGTCTGGGAACACAGGTAAAAACACAGAAACATAGGGAATGGGGACTGGGCGGTAATTTTGTTCAGAGATTTGGGGGAGTCTCTCAATCTGGATGGGAGGAGCGGTGGCATAAGGAGAATTAAGGAGAAGTGGATCAGAAGATATATGCGTATCAGGCCTGAACCAAAACCTGTTACAGCAATGGAATGATTGCCATTTACTTCAGTGGCCTTTCCTTTTGAGTGAAAATGTATAATTACTCAGGGGTAGAATCACTCATACTAGTACTGTGGGGCTCATTCTGGTTACTGTGGACTTATTTTCATATGATATTTTTAACTACCTGCTATTATTCTCTGGTTACGTTTTCATTTTTTTCAAATTTACTGCCAAATGCACCATTTTGTGCTTTGCCAGACTCATCTGTTGCTTTATTTCATTTTAAATCCACATCACCTCTCGACCCAATATTTTCCTTATCCTCACTCATTTTTCATAGTCTTTTTTATGTGGCTCATGTGGACTGAACATGTGGCTATTCATATGGTCCATGTGGATTGAACATTGCTGAGTTTAGAAAATCCAGGCTCTTAAAAGGATATTTTAGTATTCCTAAAAACTGGTGCTCCTGTTGGTGGGTCAGGGAAAAGTATGCAGTGTGAATTTGTAAGACTGTAACTGCTACTTAAGAAAGTCACGTTACTGGGAAAAAATTAATCACTGTGTTCAGGGGAAAACTGATTTCTAAGAGAGGCAGGTATAGCTATAAATTTCAGTTCAAGATTTAATGTCAATCGTGGGACTACAGTTGTATTGGCATGATAACCGGTGCCCTTACTGACAACCTCAGCAAACATTGAATGAGGTTAGATATTAAATTATTCTCTTATCCCTGGCGGTGGTAACCCTGAGTCAAGGTTGAGGCACATTCACAGTGCACTATGAGGAAGTTTGCTCTGCTTCTGCCTGTGCTGTATAATTCCATAATTACTTCTGTTTGAAAGTCAGCGCATTGATACAAGTGAAGAACCTGACTCACCACATATAAACACAGAGTGTCAATTTTTTGTTGTTCAATTTGACACCTCCAGGTTGGTTTTCAGAGATGCAAAACACCTGAGACTTCACTAACCTAATTAAGATGGTGAATACATTTATCCCCTCTGAAAACCAGGTTCTGCGTGTCTGAAATTGGACACTGAAATTACTGGATATTTACCATGGGGTGGGGGGAATTTGGATGTACATTAACTGCCTATGTTTGCAGTAGTTGAGAACATAACTAGGAAATCCTTTCTTTCAACTCTATCTTCAACAGCTAATTATAAACCTTCAAAATAAAATCAGCAGAAGTATTACTTTTTTTAATTGAACACTAAACAGCAGTTCAGGCCCTGAAATCTCTTATGAAACACTGTCTTGTAACAAGAGTCCTGTATGCAGACAGAACCTCTCAGTAACTTAATTCTCTTTTCAAAATCAATTACAAAGCAAAATAAATCCTTCAGATGTGTTTTTAAATTAAGTCCAATTTTCCCTCCACTTGTTATGCTCACATTTCTTGGCCCAGATGAAACTTCAGGGGGATCCCTGTGGATTTGGTGTTTCGTAGTTCGACATATACCCTCAATACATTGTAAACAAATGAAGTATGAAATGTTTCAGTAGTGACACATACTGTGGTGTGTGTGTGTGTGTGTGTGTGTGTGTGTGTGTGTGAAATGACACTTTATAGTCAGGACTAGATTGTGCAGTTTGCACAAAGACTTGTGTAGGGGTGGCATAGAGCAACGCTGCCTCTGAGGCAGCACCAGGGATATTGTGCCTCAGCTATGCACTGTCTGTCCTGGGGAAATCAGAAGTAAAGTAAGCCCTGTCTGCCTATTTTTGTTTCTAAACACCCAAAGTCCACTGAATAGATCAAATAGAAGGGCCCTCCTGCTTGCCCCTCGCTTCCTGTATTGTTTACTCCCCAGAGGAAGCAAGGGGCAAGCAGGAGGACCCTTCTGTATGATCCATTCAGTGGTCTTTGGGCATTCTTTAAATAAAATAAAAAGGCAGACAGGGCTTATTATTTTACTCCTTTTGTTTGTAGAGATCTCTCAAGTTACTTTGGGCTTAAACAAATGATCTAAGCCCTCCCTGACAGTTCTTAAAGTATAAATTAATTTTTCATATGTGAAAACATGCATTTATATGATATATAAAAATTACCATGGAACTGTTAGCAGGTACTTACTGTTTTCGTTATTTGAGTGATTCTGCTTGATACAGTTGTTGCTTCACTTCATGTCATCATTCATAAGTTGAGGTAGTTTCTTACTCGTGTCCCATAAATTAAAAAATACAGTACACTCCCTGTACAGTCACGTATACGTACACTATCGCATATAATCTCTAGATAAAGAATTATCCAACAGCTAAAATTAAACATGTTTAATTTGGTGCTTAATACTGTGGTTTTTGGAGGTAGGAAAATTTGTATTGGCTCTGAATGGTATGATCTAAGACAGCTGCTGAAATTGTTGCTCAGGTTCAACTGTTTTCAGCTGAGTGCAGCATAGCTTTATTGTGTTGTAATTAAACTGTGCAGCGGTATCGTGGGGAATACACATCTGTGAAAACTGTAATTTTTCTCTTCCATAATTTGGTTTATTTTGCATTGTGGTCCTGCATTTGTGTCAAAAAATAGGATAAACCTGCTGGCAACTTTTTCAGCACTTGAGTAGTTTATTCTGCTGGAAGTGGAGGTGGAGTTCTAGAGACTGTTGGTGATGTTTGTATTAAGTCCTTATCATGCAGGAAATATTCATCTTGCTCTTTCATCACTCATTTTGTTGATTAAACCCACAAGTGGACACACAGGTACTGGTCATTTGACCTAAATGAAATAATGCACAGGGAATAAATCACCACTTCAGCAAAGAACATTTATCTAGAGCAGTGGTTCTCAACTTTATTTGATCATGATCCCCATTTCTGTGTGTGAAGGCAGAGCTGAGAGTGGTGGCTGCTGGCCGGGCACCCAACTCTGCAAGCAGCGCCGCCGCCAGCAGCAGTGGAGAAGCAAGGGTGGCAATACCATGCCACCCTTACTTCTGCACTGCAGCTGGCACTGACACTGCCTTCAGAGCTGAGCACCAGGCCAACAGCTGTTGCTTTCCAGCAGCCCAGCTCTGAAGGCAGTTAGAAAAATGTTTCTCTCTCGTAACTTCTTATAGAAGACTAATTTGCTTATGCTTAATCAAATGCATATTCAATCTACTTTAACTATATTCAGAGTAATAAATATAATGTACAAATATATAGGTTCACACTCCTCAGTGCTGTAACTAATATTATACATTTATACACCCAGCAGTGGTGTGCATAAATTTTGAGCAAAGTTTCTAAAACCTTGTCCTGTTGTGAACCATGTCTTCCCTAACAAACAGATTGTCTTGTGGAGACCCCTTTCTTTTGTGATCAATTGACAATCACAATAATACCAATTATTTACATGGAAAAATAGTTTAGGAAACGTTTGTCAGGTCAGGCATATGAGGCCCTACTACTGGTATCACATATCCAGTACAATTTGCCTTGCGTTTGAGTGCTTGGTGATTGGTGGGGATATGCCAGCTATCTATTGGGATGAAAAATAATATTCACAAACAGTGTCCACAGATGTCCTATCTGGTGCTGCTGTTTTGCAGCTGGTTCTTGGTTGAACAAAGCTCTGGTTCCAAGGCAAGTGTTAGTCGTTTTATTTTTTTTTATTTCTGCCTAGGCTTACACACTTCTTCAAACTTGCTTGTTGGAATGTGAGGACGTGTACTGGCATATCGGGCAGTCTAGAGGAGGTCATTGACCCTAGAAAATTATGCTATCATTGACAGAGAGATGGAGAGTGTTGGAATCAACATAGCTGCTTTCTCTGAAATCAGACTATCTGACATGCTCTCTCTGCAAGGTGCATGACATCTTTCTCTGGCATGGTAAAAGCAAACAAGATCACTGTGAACATGGAGTGGGTGTTGCATTCAAAAACGCATTAGAACCCATGGCGTTAGATGCGCCCTTGCAGCATCAGAGCGTATCATATTACTTAGGGCATGCCTACGCTGGAAACTTCAAAGCGCTGTTGCAGGAACGCTCCCGCAGCAGCGCTTTGAAGTGCGAGTGTGGTCGCACGCAAGCGCTGGGAGAGAGGTCTCCCAGCACTCTTGGTAATCCACCTCCATGAGGGGATTAGCTCCGAGCCGGGGAGCGCGACTCCCAGTGCTCGGAGCTTGTCCACACTAGTGCTTTAAAGCACTCAGACTTGTTGCACTCAGGGGGGTGATTTTTCACCCCTCTGAGCCAGTAAGTTAGAGCTCTATAAAATGTAAGTGTAGACAAGCCCTAAAAGTACCTAGTAGAGGCGGCTTTGCTAACACCTCTAGTACAGGAAATGTTTTAATCAATCGTAGTTCCTGAGCCTGCAGAAAGTGTGTGTGCATGAGTGATGGGGATGGCACAAGAGTGCTACAATGTGCAGGAGTGGAAATGGCAAGGGGAAGAGGACAGATATGGCTTACTAAGAAGGAGAAGGGCTAGTGTAAGGGGAGGGAAATATCACATTAGCAAGGAAAGATAGAGGAAACTGATTGGGGTTGGAGTTCGTTGAAAGGGGGTAAAGACGAGTCAGAAAGAGAAGAGCTGAGGGAGCCCCAAGAGTAGAGGAAGAGGATCCGGCAAGCTTTAGGAGGATAAAAATCCAAATGAACCATGGACTGGGAGGAATGCACAGAAAATATTACAGAAAATGAGTTAATGAAAGTACAGTAATAGTTTTCACAAGGTGTACAGCTTCCAAGGAGGAAGTGAACTGGAGATGGTGCTCTTGTAGGAGTTAAGTGGATTTTTTAAATCATAAGGTATTTGGGTGTGCCATGGGGAAGGGGAAAGTATTGTTCTACAGAAATCACAAGGCAATAGATTGAGCCTTGTAAAATTCCATACTGCCACAGCGACAGGGTGAAAGAAATTGGATAGTGTGGTAAACTCTCCCCTCATTCCATGTTATTTAAAAAATCTTTTTTTATAAAGGCAAGTAATAGTTATAGCTGGGCTACCGGGTCTGTGATGTGCTGAACATGTCTTTCAGAGTATGTTACTGTTCATGCCAGGTTGTCCATAAGTTTACTACCAAATATAATATCTATGGACAAAACCCTACACTTATATGATGGTGCTTTGGAGCAGCACAGCAGGGTGAAGACCCATATTGACCACCCATCCAGAACAAGGTCCATCACTCAGGGAAGAAAGGGATGGAGTTGTACACTACAGGGCATGCTTTACTGATCACTGGAAAAGGAGCACCATACAGCACTGCTAGGATACGCTCCAGACCTCAGTATCTTCAGGAGAAAGCCAAAGCCAACACCTTCCTGCACCTCACTCCATCCAGCAGACCACATCTTCTCATATAGACATTTGACACTGCTCCTGGCACTCTGAAGTGCTAAATTGAGATCCTGCCCTGCTACTATCAAAGGGGAAAACATCTCATAGCCCTTTTCACTAACCATTCCATATCTGAATGCACGGATATGGCAGTAGACCAGAATCTGGCCCTGTGATTTTAGGAGTTGCTGTTCAGCCTTTTCAACACAATGTGATCATGCAGTTCAGTAGCAATAGCAGAAACCTTTAAAATCTGCTATTTTAAATAATTAGATTGCCTGTTCTACTAAGCTGTCCCAAAGATACGCTATTTGGGGTATGGTTACACTTACAAGATTATAGCGCTATTGGTTATAGCGGTCCCCTTGTACAGTAATATGAATAGCGCTATTGTGTGTCCACACTGAGATGCTCCAGCGTTATAGCATGGCCACATTTGCGGCACTTAATACGGCATTAAGAGCAGCGCATTAGGGCATGTATCCTACAGTACACCTCTTTCTGATCTGGCGCAATGCCTTGTGGTACGGGGTGGGGCGTCACTTGCGGGGCATTCTGTATCCTGTTTCAACTACCCATGATGCTTTTTGGCATATCCCAGCAATCCCTGTGTTTCCTTCCACCTCCGGCGCCATCTTTCAAGGGTTTCTGCAAGGCGCGCTCCGTCTTCCATTGTCGTGTGCTGCAATGAATCCAGAACTGCTGAGGACCATGCTGACGACTGTCGCCAGCACATCTCTGTGTGCAGTGGAGTTAATCCTTGACATGCAGGATGACAGTGATGAGTCTGAAGACGAGATCAAAGCGGTGAATGCGTTTGACACGAAGCTTCTTGTCTCATTAACAGACATGCTCACGGCTGTTGAACGCCGCTTCTGGGCACGGGAAACGAGCACTGAGTGGTGGGATCGCATCGTCATGCAAGTCTGGGACGACGAGCAGTGGCTGCAAAACTTTCGAATGAAAAAAGCCACTTTCATGGGACTGTGTGCTCAACTCGACCCTGCCCTGCGGCACAAGGACACCAGACTGAGAGCTGCCCTCCCGGTGGAGAAGCGGGTGGCTATCGCGATCTGGAAGCTGGCTACACCAGACAGCTACCGATCGGTGGCCAACCAGTTTGGGGTTGGAAAGTCGACCGTTGGAGTTGTGCTGATGCAAGTGTGCAGGGCCATTAATCGCATCCTGCTACAAAAAATTGTGACTCTGGATAACGTGCATGACATCGTGGCTGGCTTTGAAGAAATGGGTTTCCCTAACTGTGGAGGGGTGATAGATGGGACCCATATACCTATTCTGGCGCCCGCCCACCTAGCTGACGAGTACGTTAACCGAAAAGTGTACTTCTCCATGGTTCTCCAGGCGCTTGTGGATCACCGTGGGTGTTTTACTGACATTAACGCTGGCTGGTCTGGAAAGGTGCATGACGCACGCATCTTCCGCAACACTGGCCTGTTCGTGAAGCTGCAAGCCGGGACCTTTTTCCCAGACCAGAGGATCCCCGTGGGGGAAGTGGAAATGCCCATAGTGATTCTTGGTGACCCTGCTTACCCTTTAATGCCCTGGCTCATGAAACCCTACACAGGGAGCCTGGACAGCAGTCGGGAAAGGTTCAACTACAGGCTTAGCTGGTGTCGAATGACTGTGGAGTGTGCTTTTGGGTGTCTCAAGGCGCGCTGGCGCTGTCTTTATGGGAGACTAGACTTGGCCGAGGGTAGTATCTCCGCGGTTATTTCCACATGCTGTGCCCTACATAATCTTTGTGAGCGGAAGGGTGAAGGCTTCACTCAGGCATGGTCCTCGGAGGTTCAACGCCTGGAGGCCACATACGCCCAGCCAGAGAGCAGGGTTCTTGGAGGGGACCAGCGCAAGGCTGTTAGGATCAGGGAAGCCTTGAGGGAGCATTTTGAGGCTGAAAGCCAGTTCTAAAGTGAGGTGCAGATGGAGGGAGGAAGGGAGAGAGCATTCTTTTAATAGGAACAGGCATTTGCTTTTCTGTAGCCTGTAATAATGTATGTACACTTAATAAAGAAACTCATTTATTAAGAAGACAATTCATTTATTGAACAGGTACTTCGGTTGCTGAAAGAAAATATTGTGATGCATGTGAGGGGGAAGCCAGGGGAGGTGCAATGGGGGTGGCATGGGGTCAGTCAGAGATCGGAATATGTCCGGGTCTCTGAGTCTCCAGTGCCCTCACAGTGGCCATGTCCCCCGAACCCTATTTGCGGAGGGCAGTAAGGCGTTATTAGGGGTTGACTGCGGTGCATAATGGTCCGGGGTTTGGGGGTTGTTCGGTGAAGACAGAGGGGTTGGAGGCAGCTGTGGATGGTGATAACCATTTGGCTGATGATAGTGGCCTGGAGGGTACTGAGGCACAGAAGGGGAAGGAATTTGGGGCAAATGATAATTGGGGTGGTGGGTGCGGTGCTTCTCCTCCTGAAGGGTGACAATCCGCTGCATAGTCTGCAGTTGAAGCTGCAGTAATGAGAGCAGCTTATCGGTGCTTTTCCGGCGATGAATCGCATTCTCCTTCCGCGCCTTCTCCTTCAACTTGCTCTCGTTCTCCCTCCACCTCTGTGCAACTCGATTCTCCGTTACAGCCAGTTGCATTACTTGCTGTACAAGATCCTCTTTGCTCCTTCGTGGCCACTTCCTCAGTCGCCTCAGCCTCTCAGCTGTTGATAAGAGCGATGGCGCAGGGCTGAAGGGCGACCCTTCTAAAATAAAAAGATACATTTAACAGTGGTTCCCTTGTAAAGAGCAGACATGCCTATGATTCCCCCGCATTCCTCGTTTGCCTGTCCCGCAGAGAGCACAGATACAGCAACGGAGCCCCTGCCATGGTGAGTGCACTCCAGAGGCAAGGGAAATGATTTTTTCTCTGCCCCAGAAAAGCTGTGGCGGGGGAGGGGGTGGGGAGTGCCGGTAAGTTGCAGGAGCCCCAGTCTGAGCAGCAGGCAGGGGGAAGGATTTCTTCCCTGCCCTGAAAAGCTGTGGCGGGGGGCGGGGGTGGAGTGCCGGGAAGTGGCAGGAGCCCTACTGTGAACACTGTCCCAACATTCTCCGTAGGTGTTTGTCCTGGAAGATATCTCGTTGCTTCGAGTCACTGAGGAACAAAGGGAAGGGATTTTAATGAGATGCGGCTTCTGCCCGAGGTCATATGCAGCTTGCCTATGTGCAGCAATGCACCCCCCACCCATTGTAGCACAGTGGCAAGGACTAGTGACTGTGACCGGGACGGGGACCACGCTGGCTGTCCCGGGAAACCTGCGCAGGCGCATTGCAACCACTCTTATTGAGACCTTTGAAGAGATTACTGATGATGACTACCGCGAGGTGATAGACTACATCGATGCTCTATTCCACATGTAGGCAAGCATGCAAGCATCCCTTTCCACCCCAAGCTGCAAGCCTTCCCCATAGAAAAGCAGCTTTACCTCCGCAATCCGCTGCTGAGCTGGCCCCTGCAACCGCCGGACGCTGTGGCTGGCTGCCCTCCTGGGTTGAGAAGAGCTCCTGGCTGCATGCATCCAGGGACTCCTCCGTGCCCTGAGTCGCTGCCGCCTCATCCTCCTCCTCTTCATCCTCCTGGTCTTCGTCGTCCTCCTCACCCCCCGCTTCACTGGTGGGCTGGGAAGTGTCCATGGTGATCGATGGAATGACCGTAGGATCACCACCAAGTATCGCGTGCAGCTCCTTATAAAATCTGCAAGTCACTGGGGCTGCCTCGGAGCGGCTGTTTGCCTCGCGGGCTTTGCAATACGCATTCCTAAGCTCCTTTACCTTAACACGGCACTGCAGAGTGTCCCGCTCATGTCCTCTTTCCGCCAAGGCCCGTGATATCTGCCCATAGGTATCAAAATTCCTGCGGCTGGACCACAGCTGAGACTGAACAGCCTCTTCCCCCGAACAGCTGATGAGGTCCAGCACCTCGCTATTGCTCCATGCTGGGGATTGCCTATTGTGAGGAGGCATGGCACGTGGAGTCATGATGTTCAATCAGAATGATCACCTGCAACGATTCCCTGAGACCACGCCACGCAATCCATCAGATCAATGAGAGTGATCACCTGCAAGGATTCCCTGAGAGCACGCCACACTTGGCTGGAGCAAACAGGAAGGGGATTTTCAAATTTCCCTGGAACTTTAAAGGTCGAGTCTGACTTGTGGTCACCTGAGGACAGGACAAAAGAGTTTGCAAGTGATGACCAGAGTGGCTCGAACGGGAATTATGGGATGGGCTGGAGGCCAATTAATGCGCAGTGGGTGTCCACATTCTTGCTGTAGCGCTACAGCAGCTGCGCTACAGCCCTTATTCCCCATGCGGAGGTGGATTAACAATAGCGCTATAACTCAGCGGTTATAGCGCTCTACGTGCCTTGCCAGTGTGGACGGGGAGGAGGTTATAGCGCTCGTGGGGGCTTTATAGTGCTATAAAGTGCCAGTGTAACCAAGCCCTTAGAAACACTTTCACATCCAAACTTATAAGGACATGAATGTACTCACTATTCCTGTACTTACTTTGCATTCATTATTAATCCAAGCTATCCCTGAAGAAACCTTGCTCTACTCCACAGCATCTGCTGCAAACACAAAAGAAACTCTGAAAGGGTAAGAGAGTACTTCATCTCCCTTGAAAAAGTAATTTTTGAGCTGCAACTCAGAACTAAAGCTTTTTTTTGTTGGAAATATAGTAACTTTCCTAGCTGAAGCAGGTAGATGATTAAGTGGTATGTCAAAGTGGTGACCATTGCATACTGGGATGACTCATTTTTTTCCAGATACATGAATAAACACTTGCTTTTACTAATTGAAATAGTCACATTGTTGTTAGAAATGTAGAACTTCTCTGTTAACTTTTCTTATGTTGATTCAAAGAACTAGTCTTTAATGCAGATTGTTGGCAGCATTGTATTTCTTCTTATGTAGCATCTCCATTACTGGAAGTTTGCAACCATTCTGTATGGTCCTCTGCTAATCTCTTTGTGGATGAAGAGTGCTGCATTTAACACTGTATTTAGTGTTCTTTATACCAGTATTCCCAGACTGAGCTGTGCAGAACACTTGCTTGTGAGTGCTGACTCTCTCAACTGTTTTCAGCTACTATTTCATGTGGATAGGCTCTTTTTTTTGCAAACACACACCTTGAGGCCTGTATAAACAACTGGAAATAAGTAATTAGGTGGGAGTGTAGTCATTGCCTCAAGAGGCCTTTTGCTACATAGGTAAAGGAGACATTGGTATTTACTGAGTAGATTTGGAAGGAACAGTGTCCAGGAGAGATTGGAATTACCACCCAGCTGCATCATTGCCAGAGAATAGGGGGTGAAAAGGAACAGAGAGAGCCAAGTAGCAAGAAAGGATGTGTAGGGGAGACGTCAGGAGATCAAGCTGCAGAGAACCATGTACAGACAAGTGAAGGGAAAAAACAAATTGAATAGATAGGAGGGAGAGATATAAACATAATGTATTAAGGCAAGACATTTATTGACAATAACTAACAATATTTTCTATTGCTTCTCAATGGAAGCAATTGTCAGTTACAATAGTGAAATTATAGGAGAGTTGCAGCCAGAGAAATTTTTGGGTGAATCTTGACCCAGGCTGGTAGCCCAGACTTTAAAGGAACACTGCTGGGGGGGGGGGGAGGGCTGGTCTGAGGAAAGAATGGGAGTGCAGGTGTCTGAGAAGATTGTGTTAGAACAGTTCCTCTGTGTTTTCCAGCCCAGAGTATAGGAATGGGTATCCAGACACAGATCAGAGACACTGAGAAGCAGTGACACTGACCAAGAGCTCTGTGCTGACCATCGGGCCTTTCCAAGAAACACGTGGGGGAGGGGTACTCAGCCCAGCCACAAGGAGCTCAGGTGACTGGAGGAAGGGCAAGGAGGGAAGGTGTGAGAGAAACGTGGCTCCTCAATCCAAGGGGAAGAAGACCAGCTGAGCAGAGCACCTTCAGGAGTTAATGCCCATGGAAAGCTGAGTCCGGAAGGAGGTTCCAGCCTGGTAAGAGGCTCCTTCGCAGGAACACTGTTGAATCTGAGAGCACAAGCAGACAAGACCCTTCCACTCTCAGGTAACTGCTTTGTGTGTAGTCAGCTAGCCAGTTTCTGACAGGTTTTCCCAAATATGGTTTGCAAATATAAGTGGGTCTGTGTGGCAGAATCCAGCACCCGCAGGAAGAGAACAAAAGAATTGGCGATCTCCTTGCAAGTTAATGAGATCAGGTCCAAGGCTTAATAGACTCAGAGTGTATTCAGATGATGATCACAAGAAGTGGGGGGAGAGGTGGAACATCCTATCCCTTATCTTAGCAGGAAGTTGTTCCCACCAGGAAGTTGTCTTTAAAATGATCGAGAAGGAGGCCCTCAGGCTAAAGTGGATTGTAGGTGTGCCTGTTGCGTCACCCATTCCAGCTGGTGATTCGTCATACAGCCCTACAATGGCAACAGATTATGAAGAACCACAACTCAGAAATCCTACGGTGGTATACATTTCTGCAAACATACTCCTTTCAAGTGCTACATGGAGTTGGCAGAGAGAATAAAAATGCAGACGACTTTTCACAGAATGTGGCGGCCTGTCAACACAAGTCCATTGATGAATCCAGTGCTGAGAGGGAGAGTATATACAGGGGTTTACAGACCTTATGCTAAATCAGAGCAAGGTATAGGGAGCAGTACTAGATCAGGGAAGCTTTCCCCACAGCAGGTGAAGGAACAGTTTTTAAAAGGGCATTGGTAGCCCAAGGACAGAGGTGGTGTTATAGACTGCACCAGAAGTGAGGCTGATGCCTGGAGCTATGAAGCAGTGACTACAGCATTGGCAAGGCTGCTGTGGAAACTGTGATCCATATTCTCTCCTACCCCCGCACACAATGGGGTTGCCACCTGGCTGGTATTTGACCAACCTGGCTTTTTTTATATAGATTTGCCAGTTGCCAGAAAAATAATTTAATCTGCCAGGTTTTTATTTTTACCTGGGTCTAAAGATTTGCATTATCATCACAATACACTGGGATATCTAATGTTAAAAGTTAGTATCCAGCTATAGATGCTGCAGTGTTCCCACTTCTCAGTTTAAGTGCTGACAGATCAAAACTGTTGAAAATACAGCAGATGTCTGTCCACTACCAAACCTTTGGACTGATGAGAGGAATCACCTCAGGATTGAAATAGTTAAAAATGAGCTTTGCATTAGATGCAACCTCCGCTGCTCCAGTCTGGAATTTTACAATTCTGCCGTTAAAAATAAGAAATTGCTGGAAATGGCAAAATGAAATGGTGAATACAAATTCAAGTAATAGATTCATTGGGTTTTCATGATGTATAAAGTTCCAGAACATTTACGTTCAAGTGTATAGTTAAAATATAGACTCAATGCAGTTTGGGAAAAATTATCTCAGTGAAGACCCACACAAACAAAGCAGCTTGGATAAATAGGACCACAGTATAGAAATAAAAAATGGAGTTAGGCTTATCTAGATGTATTCTCTCTTTAGATACTTTAAGTGGCAGTTGAGGGGGAGGGAGGTTGCAGAGTTGTCTTATGATTGGGTAGCGGCTGGCTTGACTTCGGGGGAAGGGTGCTGGTTTTTTGCATTTCAAAACAAACACCTAACACACACCTTTTGACCTGGGAACCCAAGAGAGGCCCTGAAATAGGGAACATTGTCCCCCAGCAGACTACACTAATACTTCTGAGACTATGACTGTGCCCCAAACAGAAGAGCCACAGCCCATTAAGAAGTGACCTATGGCGGCATGCAATTTGGGGTGGACCAACAAGTGGTGTGGATACTGGAACACCCCTTCAAAACTCTGGGTTGGGACCCAGGTCCCCTTACTCCCATGAAAGAATGCCAAGGGGAGGAGAAAGGATACACTGGAGGGAGAGTCATGCTATATACAACCTGACAGGGCTTGTTCTAGAATGAGTGGACTGATGAAAACCCTGGTGCCACTGCCAGAGCACTAGGCCAGCTGGCTACACTGTTCTACAGCCAAAATGCTTCTGAAATACATGTAGTCAAACTTTACTAATTCTGGGTCACTGAGAACGAAAATGATGCTTAAAATTGTTGATTGGCTCTAGTTTTCAAGATATGCTATTGGGTCAGTATATACGACCCTTGACATGGGAATGGCGGAGGATAAGTGAGTTATAAAGGGAAGGGATCTCAATTTAAACCAGAAATGACTGAAATACATCTTTGACTGGATCTATGAATAAATCTATGACTGGGTTTGGACAGTACTTGCTTTTTAGGCAAAACAATGAATGATGCAATCTGAAGCTGGTATTGTGTCATACATGATGTGAATTGCATCATGTTATTCCTAGAAGTCATGGATGATGCAATCATAACGAAGCTTACATCACTCTGCTGAAGAAATTGCCCTATATCAGCTCTAGAAATCATACAGTGTCGTGCACTCTTATTTGTCAGTGTTTGATTTTGCAAAGGGACACATTTCTGTTTCGCCAAAGTAAGCAGAGATGCCTCGTACTTGTGTGAACAGTGCAGATAACTCCTGCTATATTTGTGGTGAAGTGACTTGCATGACAAAAGCGCAGTCTAACCACTATGGTTAAGAAAGCCTATCACCTTTATTTTGGCTGCAAAATTGGAGATCAGGACAAGAGGTGGGCCCCACACATATGCTGCAACACTTGTGCAACAAATCTTCGCCAGTGGTTGAACAGGAAAAGGAAATCTATGCCTTTTGCAGTGCCAATGATTTGGAGAGAGCCAACAGATCATACCAGCAATTGTTACTTCTGCATGGTGCTGCCAGTTGGGAAAGGTGTGTCAAAGAAGAAAAAGTGGACTGTGCATTATCCAAACATTCCATCAGCTATGCGCACAATACCCCACGGAGAAGGACTGCCGGTTCCTGATGCACCAGAATCTTTCTCACTTGAGTCAGACGAGGAAGAGGAAGAGGATGAAACTTCTGGTCCTGAACCATCAATGTCACAGGACCCACATTTTCTCCCATCCTCCTCCTCTGAACCACACCTCATAACACAAGCTGAACTGAATGACCTTGTCAGGGATTTGGAACTACCCAAGAGTAAGGCAGAGCTGTTGGGCTCCAGACTACAGCAGTGGAATCTCCTGGCAGGTGATGTTAGGGTTTCCATGTTCCGTGACCGTCCAAAGGATCTTGTCCCATTCTTCTTCATGGAAGGTGATCTTGTAGCCTGCAACAACATCGATGGTGTGATGGCAGCCCTCAACATCGTTCACGATCCAGATGAGTGGAGACTCTTCATTGATTCATCCAAGACGAGTCTTAAAGCTGTTTTGCTGCATAATGGCAATGTTTTGCCATCAATTCCAGTTGGTCATGCAGTCCATATGAAGGAAACCTATGACAACATGGAACAACTTTTGAGGTGCATCAACTATGACCAACATCAGTGGCAGCTTTGTGGCGATTTGAAGGTTGTTGCTCTCTTGCTTGGTCTGCAGACTGGATACACAAAGTACTGCTGTTTTCTCTGCGAATGGGATAGTCGTGCAAGAGATTCCCACTACATCAAGAAAGATTGGCCACTCCGACAGTCACTGGAGCCTGGGAGGAAAAGTGTTCAGCATCCACCACTTGTTGAATCAAGGAAGATTTTGTTACCACCCTTACACATCAAGCTGGGTCTGATGAAGAATTTTGTCAAGGCCATTGACAAAACACAAGCAGCTTTCAAGTACCTCCGTGGAAAATTTCCAAGGTTAAGTGAAGCTAAGATAAAGGAAGGTGTCTTTGTTGGTCCTCAGATTCGTGAACTTCTTCGAGATGATGCATTTGACCATGCACTGCGTGGCAAGGAAAAGACGGCATAGAAAGCCTTCCAGTCAGTGGCAATACATTTTCTCGGAAACAACAAGGCAGACAACTACAGGTTGTTGGTGGAAGACCTCCTCAAGGCATACAAAAGCCTTGGTTGCAACATGTCACTAAAGATACATTTTTTGCACTCTCATCTAGATTTTTTTCCACCGAACTGCGGAGCAGTGAGCGACGGGCACGGCGAGCGATTTCACCAGGACATTGCGGCAATGGAGAAATGCTATCAGGGCAAATGGAGCCCATCAATGCTTGCAGACTATTGCTGGACAGTGACAAGAGATGCTCCATTTAATAAATACAAGAGACAAGCCAAGAAGCGCCGAGTAGACACTGAATAGGACTAAACTATGTACATAATAGTTTTTTGCCTTTTGTTTCATAATACATTTTATTTATATAAACCTTTTGCTGATTTTTAAAGTGTTACATAAACAGGACAGGTGAAATATTATCATGTAAAGCAAACATAAACACATGAAAAGACCTAGGTTTACAATTTATGATTAAAACTCTACTATCTACACAATATACATAGACATAAAATGTCAAAACTTAAATATCTTAGAAACAGTAGCCAATCAGTTGTTTTAATTGTCATATTTGAATTCAGCACATCAAAATACATAATAAATATCATATTTTATCTCTGAAGCAGACGACTTCTGAAAAATTGTAGACCAGTGCTATCAGACTAATCTGTTACAGGCACTCCTAGATCAGGGCCTAAGGATTGCAGTAGTTAACCTCTAAGTATTGGTAGTGTTTGTAGTGTTTGGTATGATAAACAGAGGGAGGGAATACTGCGGATTCTGAGACATCTTTATCTAATTTAAACTGGCAATATTTAAAAATTTGGATCATCTTTCTTATCAGATTGTGTTTCAAGATCTCATATTATGGACCCTCATGAAAGCTTCTTTTCATTGTGCAAGATTATATACCTGTTTATTTCAGGTAGCTTTTTAATTTTCCCAAAGAAGAGAAGTGACTTTTGTCAGCTTTCTAAATGCTTAAATTATCATGTGTCTTCTTATGTTTTGCATTTTTATTTTTTTTTTCCCTAAACTAGGAAGAACTGTACTGTGTATGTGGCCTGTCTGTATTTTTAAAATTTTAGTTCAGTATTTTGCTTAGGAATATTGAATATTTTCAAGATGGTGTTCACAGCAGCTGGAGAAGGAGTTGTTCACATAGATAACAGGGTTTATGCTGTTACCTCTTGTACACTGCTCTGTAAATGTACACCGTATCTCTAATTTAATTTATTATCATCATTTTACTTTTGCTCAGCTGGCTTTTCTTCAACTTGTCTCTTGTTTGTCTCAGACTGCTGTGCTGCTTTGGTTGTGGCCTGTCTTGTCTGACAGTGCTCTGTGTTCATCCTTGGCTTTCTTCAGGTCTGCTCCTCCTATCTGCATGAGACCTGTAACACCTGCTGAGACTTCTGTTCATCTCTCTGTATGGGCCTTAAGCAAATACCTGCTGAGGACCTCAACTGCCACTTTGATTGCGGTTTTGCCTTTTTTGTTTCTTGCTGAGAGACAGCAGAGTGCTTGGGAGATTTGTTTTGAGTTGTCTGAACTCTGTGAATATAGTTAGCTAAAAGCTGACCAAGGTCAGCGTTCTGTAAGTGAGTTTATTTACCATTACAGACGTGAAAACCTTTTATCGTGTATGGCTTGCCTGCCAGGTATGAAAGCTTATTGGGTCAGTTTGTGACAGGTTAGTGTCAAGTATTACAAAAGATGCAAAGGTCAGCTTGCATCTGTGTTTTTTCTTTATGTGTTGCAATTTAACTTTGGCTGATCTTGTGCAGTTTAGATGGTCATGTAATGGATCTCTTAAAATCTATTTGTTAAACAGATCTACCCAGTTTAAATAAAAGAATTGGGTGGGGATACCAGAACGGAAGCTAACCTGGAAAAATGCTCATTTTGATCTTTAATATTTAAATTGGATACTGAGGAGTTGTTAATGTGTATAAGGAAGAGGAAAAATATTATGCTAATACTGCTATTTATAATAATTATTGTAACCTTTAAAAACAAAATTACATTAAAATATATTACTAAAAATGAGGAATGATTTGGCAAACTTTGGTTATGGAAAGTTTTAAGTTTAGGCTGTGGGACTTTAACCTAACTTAGCTACATACAAACAGCAAGGACCTAAAGTGGCTTTTTTTGGTAAGGACTTATCATCCGGTTGCAGCAATGTGCTGCGTGTATGCAACCTCTAAGATACTGAACACGTTCTTAAAAGAAATATTGATAAAAAAAGGGACCGTTTGTTTTCAGAAAGTATATTTCAATTTGAGAAAGAATTGTTTTTAAACCAAAGTTTGTTGTTAAATACAATTTTTGCGGGAGCCCTGAGAGAGTTTTGTTCATTTTGGGATCTTTTGCTCCCTAAATTATGAGGGGGGTGAACCTCTCATTTGGGAAAAATAAATAATAGTAAGAAGTTAAGACTGCCAGGTCCAAACCTAGTTTGGATCTTTGCTATTCAGCAATACACACTTTCAATCAAGTTAAGAAGTGTTGATGAGCTTTGAAGAAAGTCTTCTACAGCCTCATCTGGCAGAATGATAGAAGTTTGTGAATAATTTCCCATGAATAATGTTCTCCACAAACTAGGAATTTTTTTTGAGTGCACAAGCACCATAAGGCAATCAAGATTTCCTCAAATATATTGGTTTTTCAAAAGTGTTCGGGAACATTTGGCAATTTTTTTAACACGGTGGCTTGCTTTAGAACAGTCTGCTGTGAAAATTTTACTCTACAAAATTCAAGCTATTAGTTGTTTCTGTTCCCAGACTAAATGAGCATAAATACTATAACTGAGAGGGAAGGAGGGAGGAAGGAAGAAGCCATTTGGGCCTTAAATCTCTCAAGGAAACAGCTGTTAAACAGATTACAGAGCTTAAAACCTGTATGGGTTTTGCCTGAGGTATCATTTATAAACAAATTAAGCTACTAGAAAATATGTATTGCTTGGGTACAACATTTAAATGTTATCCTTCTGTTGCCAAATATACCGAAAGTAACTTTGTGCATATGTGCTGTTTGAGCTACAGAACCTTGACTAGCTTGTGGTATTTATTGCCTATTTGCTCTGACCCTGACAAAGAGTTTTTAGAACCATGTCCAAGAAATCTTAAAATACAGGGGGATGTTCCAGAGAACTGAGAAAAAAACATTACTAGTGTGCTAAAAATTAACAAAAATCAAAAGTTCAATGAAGTGACCTGGGTAACTTCAGGCTGGTTAGCCTAACGTTGATCCAAGGCAAAATCATGGAAAGGTTGGATTGGGATGCAGTTAGTAAAGAATTAAAGAATGATATAATAAATAATGCTAGTTGATGTGGCTTTAGGGAAAATAGGTCTGATTGAACTTGATATTGTGTTTTGATAAGATTACAAGTTTGGTTCATAAAAGGAATTATGTCTCAGTCTTCTGTAAGACTTTGTACTATATAATATTCTGATGATGAAAACAGCATTCTTCAAAATCAAAGCAACACATACTAAATGGATTAACTGACTAACTGATATGTCTCAAAAATTAACTGTAAATGAGGAATTGTTGTTGTCTAACGGCAGTGTTTGTTATGGCATCCCACTGGATGTCCCAGTGTTTTTCAATATTCTTTTCAGTGATTTGGAGGAAAACACAAAATCATTGCTAATTTGCAGGAGACAGTGACATTGATAAAGCAGTAAAATCATGGTAAGGACAGGTCACTTCCATCTGGATCACCTGGTGAACTGGGCCGATTTGAGTAATGTAAGTTTTAATACATCTTGAGGCAACTTCATAATCTAGGAACAATGAATGTAGGTCACACTTACAGGATAAGGGATAGATTCTTGGCAAATAGTGATTCTGAAAAGGGCTTAAGAGTTGTAGTGTGTAACCAACAGAAAATGAGCCCCCAGTCCAGTGCAGAGGCAGAGAGTAAATGCAATCCTAGGATGTATGATCAGGGTAATGAGTGAGAGGAAGAAGGTGGTGTTACTTCTGTATATTGCATTAATGAGACCATTACTGAAATACTTTGTCCAGTTCTGGTGTCCACACTTTTAAAAAAGGATGTTAAGAAATTAGAAATTGTTTTAGATTTGTGAGGAGGAGATTGAAAGAGAAAAGGTCTATGTAAAAGGGCTCTCTCTCTCTGCTCCTGTGTTCCTCTGTGTACCCAGACCACCTGGAGACTCTGCTACAGGTGCGGCTCTCTGTTTTTTGCCATCCCAAGTACGGCAGTCAGGCGACTTTCGGCAGCATGCCTGCGGAAGGTCCGCTGGTCCAATCGATTCAGAGGCATTTCTGCAGGAGGTCCACCGGTCCCTCAGCTATGGTGTAGCCGCTGCTGAAATGCCACCAAATTCGTAGGACCAGCGGACCTCCCGCAAGCATGATGCTGAAGACCACCTGCCTGCTGTCCTGACAGTAATCAGCAGGCCGCTCCCTGCTAGTAAACAACACGTAGTATTTACGGTTTTGCCCCCTCAACTGTACAGTGTTGCGCAGCATCTTATATAGAATAGTATATAATTTAGCCCAAGAAGAAGAGAGGAGAGGGAAATTTCTCCCTCTGAGATCTGTTTTGGCCCTCGCTATCCAAGCTTGCCTGCCTCTCCCACTCTCTTTCTACTTCTTTTCTGTGTCCTCTTCTACTCTCTGGACTAATGGGCTAATTAGCACTTTAACTCTCTCTCCAGGCTATTCCAGTCTATCAGTGAGGCACAGCTTTGCCTGCTCAGCTTACTACGGGTGATTTAATTGGGGACATGATGATCAGAGTGCTGTATAGTTGTTGCTGTCCAGTACTCTGACACAGTCTATTATAAAGGAAGTTCTACACCTGATCAAAAATACAGGAAAACTGTGTACCAGAAGTGCTGCACCATTAACTTTAAGGCAAATATATCTTGGTTTATGGGGAAGGGGCGCTGGTATGTGGGATGGGAAACTGGGAGAAGAACAACTAAAGAATGCTTTAGTGACAGTGCAGGCCCCAGTTTCTCCAACCTACACTATGTTAGGAAATGTCCAATTTTTTAAAATGGATGAACAAAGGGAGAGTTTTTCTGCACAAAGAAACAGATTTTTGAAGTTAGCATGTCACTGAGGTAAATAGTGGCTTTAGTTCAAACCTTTGAGTGCTTTTGTTTATCAGGAGACAGTTTTAGGCCCAGCAGTCTTACTTTGTATTACAGTATTAAGAAATAGACAATCTCTGCAGCAGAAAAGAATAGGTGTTTTAAAAGTTGCAAAAAGATACCCTCCGCCACCAGGTTGCTTACTTTATTTTTTTTCCATAATTTTTGCTCATCTTTGGGAATGTAATATTAAACTCATGTTCCAGATAGTGTCTTAATGTGTTCCACTTCTGACTCATCTGTAGCACCTGCTATGTTTTTTTATGTAAGTGGAAATAAACTTTATTGGAAACTATCTTTCATACAAGCACTATCATCAAAAATATTTGTGCTTATCCAAGATGTTCTAGTTAAGTAATCTATAAGGACTTAGTTTTGGAGCCTGGGAAAAAGTGTTTCAGAATCTTATGAAAGGAGTAGGAACATAACTATCTGCAAAGTATAGTATCTGCAGAGTATTGAAAAACCTGAAATTACTTTTTTTTACTGTGTAATATATTAGTGGTGTGTGTCCTCTTGCCTTTAAGTGACTGCCTTAAAAAAAAGATGAGACCCTGTACCATCTGGTATGAGAGAGATCATCTAGGCCAAGCAACACAGATACATATAGTTTTGGAGATGAAAAACTAGGATATGTCTGCCAATATCACAGTTGGACATGTGTGGTTTCTGCAGCACATTGATCTGTTGCACATGCTCATAAACCCAAGGTTCCTTATTGCCATTAGAAAATCCAACGTGAAATGTCTACTTCTCCGTCAGTCTCCATTTTAAAGAAGCTAAGTAATATTGTCTTTATGACATATTTAGATGGGATGTTGTGATACTTGTGCCTACAAATTTACCCTAATTATGAGCTGAGCTGTAAGTAGTCAATGTAAGTTTATAAGATGTCACAATAACCTATAACAACAAACATTGATGGGAAAAGTACAAAAAGGAGACAGAATTACTCCCAACAAAAAGTCCTACTGATATAACTGAAGGACTGTGTTAAGATCAGGCCTGGTAATCAAGAACAGTGTGAGAGTCAAATCAGTGAACCAAGATTGTGGTTCCTTAAAGAAAAAGACTTGGTGGAAAAATGTGGCTACTGGAATAAGCTTCACTATCATGGCTGCTACTCCACTGTCTCTGGGGCCCCAAATCTTTGTCATTCTAATCCTGAAAATTGTCCTGACCAAACTGGGCCTGAAAGTGAGGAGCCAAGTGACATTGCCACCTCCCCTGGCTTTGACTAACTCCCAAATATCACTTTGGATGTGAAACTTGTCTTTTCCTTCGGCCTCCCCTTGTGTGTCTTTTTTCTTCTCCTACTTTTTCTTCTCTTTCCTATCCTTCTTTTTTTTCCAACAGTGAAGCTGCACATGGGAGACAATGCCAGAGACAGAAACTGCATTTCAATCTTTGCTGTTTTTCTTTTATCCTTTTGCAAGTGTTTGTCTTCTTTTGTCTTCCACGAAACAGATCAAACTTTAACAGCAGCTCTCTACAAACTAACCCTACAAACTTGTCTTTTCCTTGAAAAGGCAGTTATCTTTAATGTCATCTAAGAGACTGTCAAAGAAGAGGATTTTCCCTTCTAAAAATGCTCCCCAGCTAAAGGGAAAGAGAGTAAAGGAAGTTGCTAAAATGAAAACCTTATTTAATGATTTACATTTCAAATGCTTTAACTGCTTTTCCTTTTTTTTTTTTTTTTTTTTTTTAAATCTTTCATAAAAGATTGAAAGGATTTCTAATAGTGCGCTTGCCATGGTACTAAGAAGGTTGAGGTCTCCTGTATACCAAATCTTGAACCTTGTTTAAAGTTGTTTAACGTTCAACAGTGACTTGGTTATGTTAATACCTTTGGCTCATATATTCCATTTTATTAATTTAACTGGAACGCTGCTCTTACTAGTGTGTTCTGTTCAGTATAACCTCCAGGTCTGTAGTACTTTTGGCTATGGTACCTGTGGTACCAAGCAAAGTATAGAGATTTTGGAGAAACTACTGAGAGTCACCAAAAACCTGAGGTTAGGTGGTTGTGGTGATAACATGCCCATCACAACATATTGCATAAATAACCTAGTCCAGCACAGCTATTCAGAGTCCAGATTTAAAATCAATAGCATGGGGGGAAAGTTTCATTAATGTTTCAACTGTGCCCTTGAAACACGGTCCAAATTTTTGTTCATCGTACAGTTGAGTCACTAGTCACTGATCGGATAAAGAAAGTAACAGATGTTATGCCTTTTTTCTTTTCATTCTCTGAAGTCTGCGTAAGCTAAGTAAATCTCATAGGAAACAAAATATCTTCTGAGTGGAGATTTGCTATCAGGGTAGCTTAGATCAGAATAAACAGTATGTGCATAAGTTTCTGCTTCACTCCTGTGAAGAATAGATGAAAGAAAAAAAACATCCACAGTGACACCCATAATAGGACTATCAGCCAAAAGTAATAGTGCATCATTTCTTTGTGTAATTGAGCATACATGGATAGCTTTGGCCTTTGATAATTAGCCAAGAGTGAAGTAGCTTTATTTAGACCAATGCAGTCGGTCTGCTTCAGTAAATATCTACATAATGGAAAGCTTTGCTGGTTCCACGGAATGTCTTTCAGTACATTGAGAATTGAAAAGTAGACTGTGGTGAGTTTTTCCTCTTGCTTTAAAAGCCAGTGAATCAATGTAGTGGTATATCCTGAGTGTGTCTGTTTGCTTCTGTGTCTGATTTACATATCCCTGGAAAAGGAGGCAGTGATGAAGATTAGTGTATATGTTTCTGTATTTTGGCCTTTATCTCTCTGTGTAAGGTTGTGAAATGTCCTGCAGGCTGCTCAAAATCATTACGTTTTGATTTCATTGATGCTTTTTTAACAAATTCTGTATTCTACACACCTGTTTTCTCTCATTATTAACCTTTGTCTATCTGCCTGTATTGAAGGTAGAGAATAGTAAAAATAACTGCAGTTCCTCAAATGTGGACGTTCCTTAGACTCATGTGACTGTTGTCTTCTACCTCTAGTTCCTTTACATCAAAAATCAGAGAGGAAATTGTACCTGAACAAATCTAACATCATCTCCATGACAACAAGCTAATTAATCACAGTCAGTGTGGCTTTGGTCATCTTCACTCAGCTAATATTTCCCAACTTCATTTCATGTATCTACTGGGTTTTAGATAAAGGTCACTTGTATAGATACAGGGTTTTTTTTCCCTATACAAAGAAGCCACTTTAACAGATACAAGCACTGTTTGTTTGCTTCTCACAGTTTTCCTTCCCATACAATGCTAAAGAATTTCTGATAGTTTTTATTTTTTTCACTCACTCTCTGGCTTTACTGCATCTTGAGGGTTTAGTCTGGGTCACCTCTATTCATTATTTATATAAATTCATTTGTTGGTTTAAGTACTGCACCTAACCTAAGATATTTATGTATGCAGATGACAATGTTCTTACCTACTGCTCCTGATAATCCTCTTGTCAACACTTTCCTGTGTCAACTGGCTCAATGAAAATCACCTCATTCATTTATTTTATTTTAAACATGAGAACTACAGCTTTGCTGTTTCCTACCAAAAATTCTAATTGGCCTTTAATTTAAAAAATACACTTTTATCATTTTAATTTCTCAGCTTCTAAATGTATGTAAAAACCCATAAGTCTTCCTTGATCTCAATCACTCAGGGTATACCTATGCCACAAATGAAGATGTGATTGCCATAATGGGCTTTGGCATGGGTTAGCTGCGCCAGTACAAGCCCGCCAGGAACTCTGGGTATGTACTCAGGTTGCTAAGGTGTGCTAAATTAAAGATAGCATGGATTGCTTACCATCACACCTTTATTTAAAGAGTAGCTGTATCTTTAGTACATACTCTGAGTTAAGATTTCCTCCAGATTTAGTACATCAGTTAGGACACTGTGTACTATAAGTTAGTAGCTCATTTATTATACCACATCTCGACTTCATGGATATAGTTTGGTCAGACTTTTCGATAAAGGCTTTCAAAATGTGACATGATCTATAAGCGAGCATTTAAAATTGTTACTGTATTCCTGAGCACTATGTTATCATCACTATTGCCTCTGGTTACATTTGTAGGTTAGCATGATGAAAATCACCTTGCAATAGCTGTTTATTAATAGCTAGTTTGCAGTTTGACATCAAATGTTTTTGAAAGAACAAACTAACTTACTAGTGTGCCAGTAGAAAAAACACTAGGACTATATTTTCTCCATTGAGCTAATAAATATTGTTAATATAATTTAGGTTTCATTCTGTCTAATTTTGAAAACTGATTACCCACTCTGATCAGATTTGTTTTACGTCCAAGTGAACCATTAACACTGGTCTACAATTTTTCAGAAGTCGTCTGCTTCAGAGATAAAATA
>ML677341.1:37654883-37722474 GCA_007922305.1 Dermatemys mawii | reverse complement strand
AATATATATATATATAATTAATATATATATAAGTAATATATAATTACAGTAATATATTCACTGACATGTCCCTTTCTAATGACTAAAAAGCTACATAAACATGGAGTAATCGGTTCACAATATTATTTAAGTGGCAGTAAGATTAATAGCCCCACGAGATTGCAAAAACGTAGGGTTCATCCACACAAGAAAATAGCATTGCTTTAATTTAAGGTGTGATTTTTTTTGTAAACCAATTTAACTAAACCAGTGCAAAAGGCTGTTTAGTTTAAACCACAGTAAATGCCAAAGTTATTTCAGTTTGGCTCAAATTAATTGGGAAAAGGGTTAAGCTAAATCTAAATAAGCCTCTCAAACTGAAAGAAGAGGTCCACATTGCCTTTCACAATGGTTTTACTAAATCATTTTTTTAAAAGTGATACAACCTCCTGTATACCTGAGGCCTTAGAAAATTGAAAATAATTCTAAGGAATCTCCACCAAATGTTAATAATACTTTAGTTGCACTGAATGAAATTCTGTGCTTAGAAGTCTACACAATGAAAATTTGCTTTTGGGACAATAGCTAAATTTCTACTAGAAAATAATTGTTCATACAAAAACACTAATAAAAACCTTTACAAATAGCAGCTGTTTGAGGTTTACTCCAGCCATTCATATATAATAGTAGATGGTTATATAGAACAACATTTCTAGAGAACAATTTCTTCAGTCAAGAGGAGTCCTGATCCACATTTAACAACTTTAGTGTGCATGATAATGTATTTTAACACTAGTAGTTTATAGTAAGAACTGTTAAACTCAAAGAGAATCACCATCTTTTAAGAAAAGAATACATTTCTAAAAGGAAAAGCTTTTTCATTATAGGTCTAAGTAGTTTATTATGTGATGTCCAAATAATATTCACAACAACAGAGAGAGAGAGAGTGTGTGTGGACAAACACTGTGGTTACACTGAGGCAAATCCATTACAAGCCCTTATCAGGTACCTTACAACTTTCTGCAAAACTTCTGTTAATCTGAAATTTCTCGCTCCTCTCAGTCCCAAAGATGGCAAAGACCTCTCTGCCTATGCTTAGAACTTTTTTAGACTTTTGGAAAACCCTGTCAAAATTGTCACCATGTGTTCTCATTAGGAGTGAGAGAAAGCAAATCAGAGAATTCAATCTCTGAACCAACAGTGGTGCAGGTACTTGGAATACTCTTCAGAGCACCTGAATTCAGCTTGGCTCAAGTAAATAGTGACCTGAGGGGTCCTACAAAAAAAATGAGGTTTCACTATGTAGAGACTAATCTTTCTCCCCTCCTAACTAAGCCTTCTGGTACTTGTATACTGCTAATACTTTCCAGTTCCAAAGGTAACAGGATGATTTTAACCCAATTTGGCCATTAAGAAATGGAAAAGTTTCCTTAAAGTAGCCATACAAGTTACCTATACCCACTTGGACTTGTTCAGAGCACTCAGCTTTCTAGAAGATGAAGTTGACTACCTGTACAGAGATCTATGCATTCATCTAGAAGCTTTGTCATGAGCATTCACCAAATCTTAGACAGTAATTTTGGCATTGAATAGCTGAGAGAATGGACTTTCTTCCCTTATCAGCCTTTGCCATAGTGAACTGTTTCCACTACAGTTTGAGAGGAGTACCATCTCCACTCTGCAAAATAGAGGCAGATGTAGCTTTTGATTACAGGATCAGAGTCTGTATATGGGTTGACTTTTTAGTATGAGGATTACCTTTGTTTTTTAAATTATCTGCAAGCAGTCTAATTTTGCTCTCTCGGGCCTATCCATTATAGTACAGTCTAAAATTAATCAACGCTTTCCTGAAATACAAAATAGTACACAATATTTTTCTATAACCTTTAATACACATGTAGAATCTTATTTATTTTTATTCTGGAATGCGTTTACTGATTTCATTACTGTAATAGTCCAAGATAATTGGGCATCTTTTTTATATGACTCTCTGAAGTATATAGTCAAGCAGCCAAACTCTATTACAATTTTTTTTTTCAACCAGCAATGCAGTCTTCCTCAGCTACTTCATCCTAGACTTGCACCTAAGTAAAAAGCTACTTCATGTGCACTAAACACATAGCATACCTAAATTACATACCTAATGTAGGTACACTGCAGAAGATAGGATAATTACTATTAAGTAAACTTAGGTCATCAACCTGCATACACTTCTGGGAACAGCTAGTATAAATTGTTACAGCACTGGAACTATGACAGTTTATACAGTTGAGGTTCTGCCCCCTGATATCGACGGTATTGCACACATGCTTAAATGTTTGAAAAGTCTAGACCTAAGATGGTGTATATATGCTAGCAAATATCACTATTTTTTGAGTGCTTGCTCATGTCGATTCCATTCCAAGTGTGTGCGTGCTTATGTTCATAGTTGTCGGAGATTTTTGCCTTAGCAGTATCCATAGAGTCAACTTTGGTGCCCCCTTGAGTGATGTGTCCATGCGCTGGTATATTAGGCATCACCGGCCCTAGGCCCTCTCAGTTCCTTATTACTGCCTGTGACGGTTGGTCAGAGCGCCTCATCTTGCATTGCAAGAATGTTAACGGTTCTTTACAGCCTATAGTCTATCTTCTTTGTATATAGTTTGTAAGTACTTAGTTAGCCATTAAGTGTTAGGTTAGTTTAATAGTTAGAGTCCCGGCTGGGACTTCACCCCGGAGTCCGGTATGCCCTATTCCCCCAGCTTCAAACCATGTTCATCATGCAACATGCAGATGCCTAAAAGTGATCCCCACGACAGTTGTTTGAAGTACTTGGGGGAATCTCATAGAAAGGACAAGTGCAGAATCTGCAAAAAATTTTGCCCTAGAACCAAAAGGAGCAGGATATCTGCTTGAGGGCCCTCCTCAAGGACACTGCGCTTCATCCATTGTTGGAGCCCTCCTGCTTGGACTCCACGCTGAGCACCTCAACATCAGTGTGGCTCGCGCTACCAGCACTGGGGTCTGCCTGGCACTGTTCTTCCTCGCTGGTGCCTGAGAAGCAGCAAAAGAAGAAGAGCCCCTCAGCACCAGAGGGGAAAGGGGCTTGAGGCAAAGGACCTATGTTAGGCTATGTATTCACCTTCATGGGGGTACTGATGTGGTTGGACTCCCCAGCCTGGCCAGGGATCCAACTCCAATTCCCAAGGGTGGCAGAGGACTCCGGCTTCTCTCTAGGGCACTCGTTGCCTGAAGTGGACCTGGTGTCTCAGGAACAAGCAATCCAATGGGCACCCCCTTCTCCCTGCCCTTGCCTGCCTGCCTGGAGGAGTCCTTCAGGGCCAGCAGCAGCTGCACAGCCCTTCCACAGACCCCAAGCTGCTTGGAGAAAAACATACATTTCTGTTCTCCAGAAGAAGCTTTTGCTATGCCCCATGCAGGTTCCAGGGCTGCTGAGTCTCAGCCGCCTGTGTCCTGGCCTATTATACCAGCCACCCATGGTACTGGCAAGCCCTCCCGCCAAAGAGTGCTGCGGTGCAGGTCATGTTCACCTAGATGATCTCCCAGACATCAGTCTCCCACCGGGGCAGGATACCTCCCCATCACAGCACCAGTCTATACCTCCCTGGTACCGCTCATCGGGCAGGCACCAAGCCTCACCTTGTCTCACTGGTTGCTGACCCGGGTCAGTTGGTAAACTGAGGGCTCGATAGCCCCGCCCTGGTCACTGGAAGGGCAGTAGTCCAAGTCGAGATGGACTGGGAGTTCAGCCCTTTGGCAAAGAGGGGTGACTTGCCACCAACCCATGAGACCGGTGTGGCAGCTGCAGCATGGCAGCAGGGAGAGTGGCCTGCTCAATGGCCATACTGGAACCCGGGGGGCTGTCAAATAGAACTTAAAAATTGAGGAGCTCATGGAGGAATCCAATGACCTCTATCATGTGACCCCATTCACCAGGGGTCCTTAAGATTGCCAAATCGTTGTGACAGACTGGATTTGTTTGGCAGAAAAGTTTATTCAATGGCCAGCCTGCAATTTTGGGTATCTAATCACCACATCCTGTTAGTCAGGTACAATTTTATTCTGTGGGACTCCCTTAACAAATTCAAGGATGCCCTCCCTCAGGACCGAGCCCGGGAGTTTGATGCTTTGGTGAATGAAGGCAGAGAGGTGGTGAGAGGGGCTCTCCAGATGGCCTGGGACTCTACAGATTTAGCTGCAGTGTGGTCGCGTTGCTGGTGGCCATGAGGCACAGCTCCTGATGGCAGTCCTCTGGGTTATCTCAGGAGATGCAGGCCACCCTTGAGGTGATCCTATCTGAGAGGGCAGGGCTCTTCTCCATGCTCACAGACTCAAGGCTTCACGACCTTAAAGACTCCTCCATGCCACCCTCCACTCCTTGGGCCTTCATATCCCTCAGCAGGACAGGAAGCCGTTCCATCCTCCTCCTCTTCCACCTCCCCAGTCTGGGTCCCGGGGGACTCCCCTGCTGTGCACCTACAGGAGAAAGGATAGAGACAAAGATTCTAAGTGATGACACCCGTTTGTCTTCCGGTTTGTCTGCTCAGCCTGGCTCTTCCAGGAGCCAAGGAAGCAAGACGCAGCATTTTGAGAGTGTACTGGAGGACAGAGCCCCAGTCATTTCCCAGGATCCACCCTCCCACTCTTTCCTCGCCCAACTACGCCCCTTCTGGTTGGCCTAGTCTCGGCTGACCTCAGTGTCAAAGTAATATCTTCAGTTCACACCTTGCCACTCATGGCCGACCCTCCTTCCCACCCGCCTTCCCCATCCCTACTATTCTCCCGGATCCAGGGAAGAGATCATGGAGGCCAAGGAGACCATGCGAAACTTCAACTTCTTGAGAGACTTGTTGAGGCCAGAAAGTCCAAAATGGGTCTGAGGTCCCCTTTTGCTTTTGGGAGTAGGAAGTAGCAAGAGTAGAACCCTTTTTCTTTCATGTACCCAGGGACCTCCTTCATTACCCCCAGGTATAGGAGGTTCTCGACCTTTTGGATGAGAAGTTTCACATGAGAAGGATCCCTGAAAAGGGATGGGGAAGGCGGGTAGGAAGGAGGGCTGAGGGTACATGAAGGTGGGAAGGAGGGCTGAGCACCTACAGGAGAAAGGATAGAGACAAAGATTCTAAGTGATGACAACTGTTGTCTTCGGTTTGTCTGCTCAGCCTGGCTCTTCCAGGAGCCAAGGAAGCCAGACGCAGCATTTTGAGTCTCTCTACCACACATAGAAAGCAGGGTGGTACAGATCCTGATGGACAGTACAGCAGCTATATTCTGTATCAACAAGCAAGGTAGAACCAGATTGTCTGCCCTTTGCCAAGAAGCCCTCAGTTTCTGGGACTTCTGTGTACAACATAACATTAATCTTGTAGCAGCCCACCAGGGACAGGAATGCTTTGGCAGATCGCCTCAGAAGGACCTTCTTATCTCACCAAGAGTGTTTCCTCCATCTGGAAGTGGTCAACATAGTCTTCCAGAGGTGGGTGACTTCCTAAGTGGACTTGTTCACACCCAGGCAGAACAGGAAATGCCCCATTTTCTGCTCAATTTAAGGAATCGACAGAGGCTCCCTGTTGGACACTTTTCTACTCCAGTGGTTGAGGGCTCTGTTGTACGACTTCCCCACAGTGCCGTTAATTCACAGCGTCCTCATGATGATGAAGCAGGACCGGGCGCCAGCACTGGTTCAGCATGCTGCAGGACCTCTCGGTGAACATAAGAATGGTCGTACTGGATCAGACCAAAGGTCCATCCAGCCCAGCATCCTGTCTACCAACAGTGGTGAATGTCAGGTGCCCCAGAGTGAGTGAACCTAACAGGTAACGATCAAGTGATCTCTCTCCTGCCATCCATAATCCACCTCTGACAAACAGAGTCTAGGGACACCATTCCTTACCCATCCTGGCTCATACCAACTTAACCTCTGTGAATTTATCCAGTTCTCTTTTAAACCCTGGTATATTCCTAGCCTTCACAACTTCTTCGGGCAAGGAGTTCCACAGGTTGACTCGTGCACTGTATGAAGAAAAACTTGCTTTTATTTGTTTTAAACCTGCTGCCCATTAATTTCATTTGATAGCCCCTGGTTCTTATATTATGGGATCAAGTAAATAACTTTCTGCACACTACTCTTAATTTTATATACCTCTCTCAAATCCCCCCTTACTCTCCTCTTTTCCAAGATGAAAAGTCCTAGACTCTTTAATCTCTTCTCATATGGGATCTGTTCCAAACCCCTAGTCATTTTGGTTGGCCTTCTCTGAACCTTTTCTAATGCCAGTATATCCTTTTTGAGATGACGAGACCACATCTGTAAGCACTATTCAAGATGTGGGCGCACCATTGATTTATATAAGGGCAATAAGATATTCTCCTTCTTGTTATCTATCCCCTTTTTAATTATTTCTAACATTCTGTTTGCTTTTTTGACTGCCGCTGCACACTGCGTGGATATCTTAAGAGAACTATCCATGATGATTCCAATATTTTTTTCCTGATTAGTTGTAGCTACATAAGCCCCCATCATATTGTATGTATAGTTGGGGTTATTTTTTCCAATGTGCATTACTTTACATTGGAAAGTGTGGCTGCTCCATTACAGCTACTGCTCAGGCTGGACCTGCTGTCACAAAACTATGTCAGTCCTCTGCATACAAACCTTGTGGTAACAGCTTGGCTGCTGCATGGTGGCTGGTGTCCAACAGGTCTTGTTGGGCAGCAGAAAGCCCTCCACCTGAGCAACCTACTTGGCCAAATGGAAATGGCTTGCTTGTTGAACCTCGTATAAAGGCATTTAGCCAGAGTGGGCCTCACTGCAGTTAATCCTGGACTACCTTCTGTATCTCAAGCTCAAAGATCTATCCCTTTCATCTATCAAGGTCTACTTTGCTGTGATCTCAGCGTTCCATCCACTTCTCGAGAGTAGGTTGGTTTTCGCCCAGGACTTGAGTGCCAGGTTCCTCCAGGGCCTTGAGCACCTCTATTTGCACATCAGGGAACTTGTCCCTCCACGGGTGTCTTATGCTGTCATTGCTCACGAGACCTCTCTTCAAGCCTCTGGCTTCCTGCTCTCTCCTTCTCCTTTCCTGGAAGGTTGCATTCTTGGTTGCAATAACAGTTTCTCACTGGATCTCTGAGATTAGGGCACTTACTGCGGAATTGCCCTATTTGGTCTTTTACACAGACAAGATCCAGTTGTGACCTCACCTGGCTTTGCTATCCAAGGTGGTCTCACAGTTTCATATGGGCCAGGACATGTACTTACCTGCCTTTTTTCCAAAGCCACGTAAGTTGGAGGAGGAGCTTAGCTTGCATTTCCTAGACATCAGGAGGGTGCTAGCCTTCAGCATGGAAAGGGCCAAGCCATTTCGCAAGTCGACACAATTGTTCGTTGCAGTGGCCGACAGGATGAAAGATCGTCCAGTGTGCGCTCAAAGAATTTCTTCTTGGATCACTGCCTGCATTTGCTGCCGCTATGATTAAGCAAAGGTGCCACCTCCAGCAATTGTCACCGCCCACTCAACCAGAGTGCAAGCCTCTTTGGCAGCTTTCCTAGCCTAAGTGCCTATCCACGACATCTGTAGGGTGACCACCTGGTTGTCCATCCACATGTTCACGTCCCATTATGCACTTATCCAGAGGGCTCAGGACGATGCTGGCTTCAGTAGTACTGAAAGCTGCTAGATTGTGAACTCTGGGCCCACCTCAAAGGATACTTCTTGTGAGTCACCTAGAATGGAATCGACATGAGCAAGCACTTGTAGAAGAAAAAACTGTTACCTACCTTTTGTAACTGTTGTTCTTCGAGATGTGTTGCTCATGTCCATTCTGTTACCCACCCTCTTGTCCCTCTGTAAGAGTTGCTGGCAAAAAGGAACTGAGGAGGACATAGGGTCAGCTACACCTAACATACCAGTGTATGGGCACAGCACTCAAGGGGGCACCACAGCAGACTGATACCGCTAAGACAAAAATTTCTGATAATTGCACATGTGGGCGCGCACACACTGGAATGGAATGAACCTGAGCAATACATATCGAACAACAACAGTTATGTAAGGTAGGTAACCATTTTTTTCTGTATTTGTTTAGTCTGTAGTATGATGAGTGAAAAATCAATTTAATAGACTGTCCATCACAGGCAGACTAAAAGCTGTTCAGAATGGAACTTAAATTATTGGGGGGAAAAGTATATTAGTTGAGAAATAGCGTGTGGTCATTTAATGAGATTATATTTATAGGTAGAAAGAAGCAGAGTTTTATTGTGCAACCAGACTTTGGCATTTTCTGACTTTTGAGTACTTTACCATTCTGATTCCCCCTTCTTTTTTCAAAAGAAAAAATATAGAAATTATCCAACTCCGTAGCTGAATACTACTGAAATGCCCTGCCCAAGCATCTTATTAGGTCTTCAGGAGCATCCTATTAACTTGAGAAAATCTTTGTAGAGCCCCTCTCCTATGCTCCTTGGGAATGTATGGCTTTTCTGTGAAGTCTTTGCCTCCCTTGTTATGCGCCTCCATTAAAGTTTTTATTGTGTAGCTAAGTTAGCCATGGTCTGTCAGCCATGCATTCATGTACACTATGGTGTTTTCAGTTGCACTGTTAGAGAATTTATGGCCTGATTCATTGATTTCTCTTGACTTCATTGAGTTTTAGATCAGGCCCCAGATGAGAGATTGGACAAAATATACTAAGGTTGCAGAGAGTGTCATTTTCAACAGCTACTAACTTGGACAAATTCATTAAGGCGTTTCCACTAGAAAACTCCTTAATGAAGGCCACATTTCAATTTTGCACCCTTTTGTGTTTTGGTGTTAGAACTGGATTTAAAAAAAATAAATAAGGAACTTGTGTGTACTCCAAAATCTCTAAACTTTCCAAAGAAAGATTAAACTTTCCAAAGAAACTTACCTTTGGACATAGACCAAGCCTGTAAAATTGTAGTCCAAATGATCAAATTTCCAGAGTTAAATAATTAAAAACAGTGGATGAAAATGCAAATGTATATACAATTTTAGTTAAAGCAAATCAATGGAACTTCAAACATAACAAAACAAAAGTAAGCTTAAATACATGGAACAAAATGTGTGCTAAATATTCCAACTCATCTTCCTGGGTTTTGATATTTCCCATTCTTCATCTGTATGTATTCTATTTAAATGATAAATTCAGCACATAGTTCCTTCTTTGGCTCTTTTTCAAGTGTTTAGCAAACTTTTGACACTATATAAAATGTTTCACTGCATATTAAAACTGTATTTGAAAATGCTGGACTCAACCATACACCAAACAAAACAAAAATGGCATGATTTCACACATCAAACATTCCCCAATGTCTGCCTTTGTTTGTTTGACCTGATCTGCATCTATTTTAAATATTTGTATTCCAAAGAAGAGAACAGGAAGGCCACGTTCTTCCTTTGTAGATATCTTGGACCCTTTTGACATGTCAAAGTATTTGTCCTATAGTAGATTAAAGTCTTATATTTTCCATGTTTGGTACTACGTCCACCTCCAAGAAAATAGACTTCTGAAGGTAATATATTTGGAGATCTCCAGCTATTATTAAGTCACCTACTATGGGTTTCCTAAAGCAACTCTAACTCAGCTATGTTTTACATGTAGAACGTGTAAAGGAGAAAATGTATCACCCATATATAGTAATAGATAATGCTACCAATGCATAGGATCCTGAAAATATGTACACTTGAATAACTACACTCAGTTGAGTGGAATTGCAGCATTGGATCTGTAATGGATTTCTTCTTTCTATGATCACATTTAGCCTCCCTTATTCCTTCTGAGTATTATCCCACTGCATGCGTGTTTTCTTTGAAATCAGTGGGATTAACCATGGAATAATGGACTACTGCTTCCTGAATCTGGGCCATAGTGAAGTTGTCACATGGAGGGAAAAAATTACTTCATTTTAAGAGGTTTCCACTGAAATAGTGTATTTGAATTCAGAATATGCTAATCCATCATCATTGATATTTTTCATATGAAATTACTTCAAATAAATGCCAAATAATAAATAGTACTTTATAAAAATCTTGGTTAATCTCTGCTTGATCAATGTGTCCAATTAAAGAACCAAAAGATCTCATAATTTGAGCCAAGATCTATATAATTTTTGTATAATTTATAACATAAAGTTGACAATTTTGAAACAGTTGTTTCTACTGTATGGCCTGCACATTTTTTCTAAACTTGGTAGATAGTGGAATGATGTAGTCTCGCTGCTGAATTCTGTAACAATTACAGCTGTTGAAGACTGCTAAGTGGAAGACCTGCAAGCAGAACTGTGAGAGGTGAGATACGATTAAACGACAAGGTTTTGCTAGCCTGCCTAGAAAACATAACTCTCCTTTGTCTGTTTCTTGTTGTGGTGGTAAGACACCTTGATTACATAATAAATGAAGGCTTCAAGTGATGGCTTAGAATTGGCAATAACTTCAAGGTCATCATGAACACTGTCTGAAGGATAAAGAGAACCACCATGCAAGGGCACAAATGGCAACTAATATCTTTGCATCAGTGATGACTTTTTGGCAACTATGCTCTGGTGAAGTTAAGTCTGAGAAAAGGAACGTCATCGATGACTGAAATTTATATTCAATCTTGTTACATCAGAAAGAATAATTAGACGTATTTACACAATTACATTTTAGTAAACTATTATGCCAGTTTAACTGTAACATATATTCTGGTAAAAGTACATTAAACAGCCATCCAAAAGCAATTTAGCTGCTGAAGGCATTATTTTGTATCTAATTATTCACAAATTAATGAAGAAAATTAAATTCCAGTCACTGAAAAAATGAAGCAATTGTGAGAATCAGAACTACAGATTAGTTAAAGCAAAGCTATGCAATGCATAACAGAATTAAAGCATTCTTTCATTCAAATTCAATGCTGAAAAAAGAACAAATCCATCATCTTGAAATTTGACTTGTAGCTTGACATTAAAAATAATATGAGTAGAATTTTCAGTGGGGTAAGCACAAAACTAGTTCAAGTAGTGTCACTCTCAATTAATGTACTCAGGTGGTGTGCCCATTAAAATTCCCACTTGTGGGTTCAGCTCTCTATGCAAATGGGGTCATTACCTGGAGAATTTAATTGGGTATGACACTGGGAGTAGGAATTTTCCTTTCAAAATAAACCCACTTGCACACATTTTCACTAGAAATTTGATTGTTACATATACTTCATATTGTTTGGCTCTATAAATATTTACCAAAATCCAGAATGTCTTCACTTTATTTATTTATTTATTTATTTACAGGTGATTCATAATGCATCAAAATGATTTTTAAATTGCAAAACTTGTTAGACGAGGCCTTTGGTAAATACATATTTTTTGTTGTTTGATGAAATAATGTTTTTATTTTACTATTCTTTGAGTTGCATCAATTTTTTTTAATATGTAAAACCAGAACTACTCAGTTTTTAAAATATGAATGTAAAAATAAAGACAAATTGTACTATCGGGTATGTATCAAACATTACACAGATTGTTTGGTATCTGCTTAAACATGTTACATTTCTAAGCATTATTTATTACTTTTATTACTATATGGAGAAGAGTAAAGTTAAATGAGGTTGGAATAGAAAAGATTAAATCCCAAAATACCATAAAAATAATATACAACGGTATGAAAATAAATACATACCATAGATGTAATGTACCATGAGTCATAAATGTTCCAAATTGCTAAGTGTCAAAACTTGGTCTATTGGAGCTAAGCTCACTTAAATAGACCTCGGGCAGAGGACATGCTTGGTGTTGGGAGTTGGAACTGTTGCATTTTGAATGGAAGAGAGGTCTAGGCAGAGTATACAGGCACAGGAACACTTTCTTGGAAAGCTGAATAGGCCTTTGTTGCAGTGAAACTAAAAGTAATTCTGTTTGCACTCTTAATTTTGGAAGGGCTGAAAGTAGTCCTAAAATTCCACATTATTACTGATTTATGTATACAGCTCTCAATCACAAATCACATTGCAGGCTTACTGGGGGCAGAGACCTATATTATCTAATGGGGGTGGAGAGGAGGGGAAGTGTATGTACACAATTTTTTTTGGCCCATCCCCATTGTCACTATTCTATTCCTGCCCAGCCCTTAAGCTTGACACTGTTTTTACCTCTTCTGTATTTTCTTCCTTACAAACCAACCTTCACCTATTCTCCAAATATCTTTACCCTTTTTTTTATTGCATTGCTTTCTACTGCCTTATTCCCATTTCAGCATAAATGTAATTGCTAAGTGAGTGTGTCAGTGTAAATTTCAGCCTTACAATGTGGTTGCAACACTTTGGCCAATTTGATAATTAAATTTACGATTGTGAGGTATGTGTCTATTGTAGAACTTAATGTTTGAAAAAGTACCAGTATTGTGCCAATATTCAAAAAGGGCACACCATGAACCTGACATCAGTTTCGGGCAAAATAATAGCAAAACTGATATGAGATTGATGAAGAATTAAAGGATAGGAATGTAATTAATGTAAAAAATCAATATGGTTTTATAAAGAAATAGGTATTGTCAAACAAACTTGATTCCATTCTTTGGTGAGACTACAAATTTGGTTGATAAAGGTAACTGGATAGTATATACTTGGACTTTTGTAAGGCATTTGACTTAGTACTGCATGATTTTCTGATTAATACGTTAGCACTAGACAATATCAATTAAGCACACATTAAATGGATTAAAATACTGGATAATTTACAGATCGCAAAAAGTAGCTGTCAATGGAGAATCATCATGGAATGGTGTGCTTCTAATAGTGTTCTGCAGGCATCATTTTAGGCTGTATGCTGTTCAACATATATATTCATGACAGATCTTGAATCAAATATAAAATCACTGATGATCATAGAAGATTAGGGTTGGAAGAGACCACAGGAGTCATCTAGTCCCACCCCCTGCTCAAAGCAAGACCAACACCAACTAAATCATCCCAGCCAGGACTTTGTCACACCAGGCCTTAAAAACCTCTAAGAATGGGGATTCCACCATCTCTGTAGATAACCCATTCCAGTGCTTCACTACTCTCCTAGTGAAATAGTGTTTCCTAATATCCAGTCCAACCTAGACCTCTCCCACTGCAACTTGCAACCATTGCTCCTTGCTCTGTCATATGCCACCACTGAGAACAGCCAAGCTCCATCCTCTTTGGAACCCCCCTTCAGGTAGTTGAAGGCTGCTATCAACTCCCCCCTCACTCTTCTCTTCTACAGATTAAACAAGCCCAGTTCCCTCAGCCTCTTCTCGTAAGTCATGTGCCCCAGCCCCCGATCATTTTTGTTGCCCTCTGCTGGACTCTCCAATTTGTCCACATCCTTTCTGTAATAGGGAGCCCAAAACTAGATACAATACTCCAGCTATGGCCTCACCAATCCCTCGATCTGCTGGCAATGCTCCTACTAATGCAGCCCAATATGACATAAGAACAGCCATACTGGGTCAGACCAAAGGTCCATCAAACCCAGTATCCTGTCCTCTGACAGTGGCCAATGACAGGTGCCCCAAAGGGAATGAACAGATAGGTTATTATCAAGTGATCAGTGCCCTGTCCCCCAATCCCAGCTTCTGGCAAACAGAGGCTAGGGACACCATTCCTGCCCATCCTGGCTAATAGGTCCATCAGTGGCTATCTTCCAAGAATCTATATAGCTCCCTTCTGAACCCCCTTATAGTACTGATCTTCAGAACACACTCTGGCAATGAGTTCCAGAGGTTGACAGTGCATTGCATGAAAAAATACTTTCTTGTGTTTGTTTTAAACCCACTACCTATTAATTTCATTTGATAGCCCTTGTTCTTGCACTATGAGAAAGAGTAAATAACACTTCCTTATTTACTTTATCTATACCACTCATGATATGATATGATAGAGGTCTATAAAATCCCCCCTTAGTCGCATCTTTTCCAAGCTGAAAAGTCCCAGTCTTATTAATCTCTCCTCATATGGAAACCTTTCTATATCTCTAATCATTTTTGTTGCCCTTTTCTGAAACTTTTCCCATCCTAATATTTCTTTTTTTCCACATCTGCACGCATATTCAAGGTGTAGGTGTACCATAGATTTATAGAGAAGCCATATGATATTTTGTCTTATCTATCCCTTTCTTGATGATTCCCAACATTCTGTTCATTTTCTTGACTGCTGCTGCACATTGAGTGACTTCAAAGAACTATCCACAATGACTCCAAGATCTCTTTCTTGACTGGTAACAGCTAATTTAGACCTCATCATTGTATATGTATAGTTAGGATTATGTTTTCCAATGTGCATTACTTTGCATTTATCAGTACTAAATTTAATCTGCCATTTTGTTGCCGTCACCCAGTTTTGTGAGAGCCTTTGGTAGTGCTTTGCAGTTTGCCTGGGACTTAACTATCTTGAGTAGTTTTGTAACATCTGCAGATTTTGCCACCTCACTGTTTACCCTTTTTCCAGATCATTTATGAATATGTTAAATAGGACTGGACCCAGTACAGATCCCTGGGAGACACCACTATTTACCTCTCTCCATTCTGAAAAATGACTATTTATTCCTACCCTTTGTTTCCTATCTTTTAACCAGTTCCCAATCCATGAGAGAACCTTCCCTCTGATCCCATGACTGCTTATTTTTTCTTAAGAGCCTTTGGTGAGGGACCTTGTCAAAGGCTTTCTGAAAATCTAAATACACTATTTTCCCTGAATCTCCTTTGTCCGCATGCTTGTTGACCTCCCCCTGCCCTCCCAAAGAATCCTGGTAGATTGGTGAGGCATGATTTCCCTTTACAAAAATCTTGTTGATTATTTCCCAACAAATTATGTTCTTCTATATGTCTGACAATTTTTTTCTTTATGATAGTTTCAACCAATGTGCCTCGAACTAAAGTGAGGCTTACTGGCTTGTAGTTGCCAGGATCACTTCTGGAGCTCTTTTTAAAAATTGGTGTCACATTGGTATCCTCCAGTCATTTGTACAGAAGCTGATTTAAGTGATAGGTTACAGATGACAGTTAGTACTCCTGCAATTTCACATTTGTGTTCCTTCAGAACTCTTGGGTGAATACCATCAGGTCCTGGAGACTTATTACTGTTTAGTTTATCAATTTGTTCCAAAACCTCCTCTAATGATACTTCAATTTGGGACAGTTACTCAAATCTGATACCAAAAAAGAATGGCTCAGATTTGGGAAGGCTGTCTTCACCTTCTTGGTAACAAGGGCACACTGCTGACTCTCACCCAGCTTCTTATCCACAGTAATCCCCAGGTCCTTTTCTGCAGAACTGCTGCTTAATCAATCGGTCCTTAGCCTGTAGTGGTGCATGGGATTCTTCCATCCTAAATGCAGGACTCTGCACTTGCCCATGGTGAACCTCATCAGATTTCTTTTGACCCAATTCTCCAATTTGTCTAGGTCCCTGTGGACCCTATCCCTACCCTCCAGCCTATCTACCTCTCCCCTCAGCTTAGTGTCATCTTCACACTTGCTGAGGGTGCAATCCATCCTATCATCCAGATAATTAATAGAGATGTGATAAAAACTTGTGGATGACATGGGATTTCAGGCAAAGGACCAGTTTGGGCCACCGCCCATACCAGAGCCACATGCGTCCCAAGGAATCTGCCACCCACTCTGGGAAGCATTAGGGGACTCAGACTTGTGGTGGGGCCAATGCCTTCCCAGGCTCTCCCAGCATCTTGAGAGCAGAGGCCTCTACTAGTGCCTCCAGCACCACCCAAATGCTGGTGATCCAGGCTTGCCCAAGATCACCAGCATCACGACTGTAGTCTCCGCCCTCTTGGCGCAGGTCGCCTAGGAGGAGGCACTGGTCACCATATCACTGGCACCATTCACCCTCCCGCCAGTCGTATTCTCGGTGCAGATCCCTGTCCCCCGATGTCCCCCTTGAATAGGGGCCGAGGGTATCAATCCCCTCGGCCCCTATTCAAAGCACTGGTCTCCAGTGACGATGGTTAGCCATTCGACAGAAGCATCAACAGCACTACCATGGTCACCAGAAGGGGATTCTTCCGGCACAGAGAGGTGTGATTGAGCACCTGAGGCAGCATTGATTTCTGAGATGCCACCTTGGCAACACAGCCAATAGCCAGCACAGTGGCTCTATAGGCATGTGTGGGGCATGCCTGTGATTCTGACATCCTCTGTGCACCATTCATTGGCTGCCGCCTCCGAGCAACAGTAGCAGTACCGGGACTGGTACCAGACCGGTGGTGGTACCGTGATTGGTGCACGAAGCACACTTCGAGGTCAGAGTAGAGGAACAAGTGCCAACCCCAAAACCCACTTCCCCCCACAGAGGATGATGCCCAGGGTCTCCCCCGTTGGCACAGTTATCGACCTCATCCCCGGATGAGCAGTGGAGGGCCCTCAAGTGCCAGCTTGCTGAACAATTTTAAGGAGCACCAAGTCCTGCTTCAATGGGTGGCTGAGAGCTTGGGCCTAGATGTAGAGGAGATGGCCGAGCAGGGTGACATCCTGTTCAGTGTGCTCTCGGTGTCTACCTGGGCCCATGTTGCACTACCAGGACATGATGGGGTCTTGAAAACTGCCAAGGCCCTCTGGCAAACCCCGTTGTCCATCCCGCCCACCTCCCAGAGGGCTGAGAAAAATACTTCATCCAGCCAAAGGGTTTGAGTACTCGTATACCCACCCACCTCCAGGCTTGCTGGTTGTCTCTGTGATCAACAAAAAGGACAAGCAAGGGCACACCAGTTCAACCCCTAAAAATAAAAAGGCCAAGAGGATGGACCTTTCTGGGAGGAAAATCTATTCAAAAGCCAGCTTTCAGTTGTGGGTGGTGAACCACCAGCCTTCCTTGGACAGATATAATTTTGACTTATGGGATTCCTTCAAAGGAGTAAGTCAAAGGAGTCCCTGCCCCAGGATTTGGCCAAGGAGTTTGACACCCTAGTGGAAGAGGGTACTGCAGCAGCAAGGTGCTCCCTTCAACTTCCATGGCCTTTCTTCCCTGGTGCTGGGGAGCTGTGCTTCTTGGCCGCCTTTTTGGGCACCGTGATGGAGAGTGGTGCTGGGAACAGCTCAGTGCCGGAGGTGTGCTACGCACCAAGGCTGAAGTACTATAGGTAGAGTCCGGCCAGCAAGGCTCAAAAGCTGGATGGAGAGCAGCCTCCGTGAGGAGGCTCTCAGATGGATGACACGCTCTTTCTAGGTCATTTCTAGGTCCAAATACGACACTTATCTTTCAGTGAGTGGGGTGGTCGTATCGGCAGTGATCATGAGGCACAGCTCCTGGCTTCAGATTGCTAGCCTGTCCCAAGAAATGCAGGCCTCAATTCAAGATCTCTCATTTGATGGGAATGTTCTCTTTGCGAAGCAGACTGATGCATGCTTGCATGCCCTAAAAGACATTCGGGCCACCCTTTGCTCCTGCAGTAATCGGAGAGGAAGCAGTTATGGATGCCACCACCAACGTCTTGGGAGTCTTGTCAAGGGTCTGTGAGAAGAAGGGAAATGAGCTTTGGTTGTCACTGCCTTTCCTCCTCCCGCTCACCCATGCAGCCCAGCCCGGCGAAGCACTCTTTTTGAAGGTGTGCTCAAGAATGATGCCCCAATCAACTCCCTGGATCCACCTTGTTCTTTCCTCAACCATCTTCGTCTCTACTGTTCAGGCTGGTCACAGGTCACCTTGGACTGCTGGGTGCTAGAGAGAGTATCTCGGGGCTATACCCTGCAAATTTGAGCTGCCGCCGCACCTTCCCAAATCTCTCCCCCCTTCCCATCCCTATTCAGGGATCCATCTAATGAACAAATCCTCGTTCAAGAGGTTGAGAACCTCCTGCACCTGGTGGTGGTAGAGGAGAACATGAAAGGAAAAGGATTCTACTCCCACTACTTCGTAATCCTGAAAGCAAAAGGTGGCCTCAGACCCATTCTGAACCTGCGATGCCTCAACAAGTCTTTCAAGAAATTGAAGTTTTGCGTGGTTTCCCTGGCCTCCATCATCCCCTCCCTGGATCTGGGAGACTAGTGCGCCACCCTCGACTTGAATGATGCTTATTTATATTTCCATATTCCAAGGTAGTAGATGTTTCCTCTGTTTCATAGTGGGTGGATGCCATTTCCAGTTCATAGATCTTCCCCTTGGCCTCTCACCAGTCCCAAGGGTGTTTAGAAAAAGTATGGTGCCAGTAGATGCCTACTTGAGCTGTCAAAGGGTCCAGTCTTCCCATGATTGGTTCATCCAGGGCAGGTCTCGAGAACAAGTGCAGAAGAGCCTTGATCTGGTGCGTTCCACCTTCAGTGACCTGGGCCTGCTGATAAACGAGAAAAAATTCGCCGTAATGCCTGTCCAGGGAATATAGTTCTTTGGGGTGGTTCTTGATTCCACGCGAGCCAGAGCCTTCCTTCCAGAGGTGTGTTTACAGGCCATGTCGGACCTGATCTCCCATGTGAAGAACTACCCGCTCCCCACTGCTCACACCTGCCTGCTGTTGTTGGACCAGATGGCCACATGTACATACATGGTCAGTCATGCTCGGCTCCATCTCCAGCCTCTGCAAGTGTGGCTAGCATCAGTCTACATCCCCAGCAGGCCCAACCTAGACTGGGTAGTCAGGATGCTGGATTATATCCAGTCATCCTTGGATTTGTGGTTGGATCCTGGGTTGGTGTTGGAGGGAGTTCCCTTCATGGCCCTGTCCCAGTTGCTGAGCCTGGTCTCCGATGCTTCAAACTTGGGCTGGAGAGCCCACCTAGATGAGCTCAGCATGTGAGGCCACTGGCTGCAGACAGTCTGGCCCTCCATATCAACACCAGGAAGCTCAAAGCGGTTCGCATGACCTGCCAGGCTTTTTTGCCCCACCTGAGGGGCTAGGTAGTGCAGGCCTGACGGACAATGCTGCTGTGATATATTACATCAATGGTCTGGGCAGAGCCAAGTCATTGGGCCTTTGCCAAGAAGCTCTCCACCTTTGGCACATCTGTGTATAGCGTGCCATTCTTCTGCTAGCCACGCATCTGCCCAGACCAGAACATATTAGCAGATCTCTTCAGCAGGACCTTCTCATCTTGCCACGAGTGGACGCTCTATCCAGAGGTGGTCCGTATGATTTTCCAGAAGTGGGGGACTCAGCAGGTGGACTTGTTCATGTGCCATCAAAAAAAGAAATGCCACGTGTTTTGTTCAATCCAGGGAATAGACAAGTGTTCCATATCAGATGCTTTTCTGCCCCCATGGTCAGAGGCCTTGATGTACACCTTCCCGCCAGTGCTGTTGATCCACAGAGTCCTCGTGACAAATAAAAAGGACAGGGCAAAGGTTAGCCTGATAGCCCCTGCATGGCCTTGACAGTATTGGTTTGGCAAGCTGCTGGACCTTAAAGCTGCTGGACCTTACGGTAGCCACCCCGCTTCAGCTACCTCTCTGGCCAGACCTGGTGTCCCAGAACCTCAGCAGTCTTCTGCACCCAAACCTGGTGATGTTGCACTTGACAGCATGGCTACTGCATGGCTGAATGAGGAGGTATGGAAATGTTTGGTCTATGTCCAACAGGTTTTGTTGGGTAGCAGAAAGTCCTCCACCAGAGCAATCTACCTGGCCAAGTGAGAAGAGGTTCATGTGCTGGTCCTCAGACCGCGGTATCCAGGCTAAGCAGGCTGCAGGCAATCCTGGACTATCTTCTGCATCTCAAGCTCCAAGCGTAGTTCTTGTCAATGATCAAAGTCCACTTGACCACTATTCTTGTCTTCCACCTCCTACTCCAGGGCAGGTCAGTCTTCTCTCACAACATGAAGGTCCAATTTTTTAAAGGTCTGGAGTGTCTCTACCCACACGTCAGGAATCCTTTCCCTCCCTGGGACCTGAACCTTGTGCTGTGGTGGCTCATAGGTCTTCCCTTTGAGTCTCTAGCTTCCTGTTCCTGTCTCCTCCTCCTCCTGGTAAGATTCTTTCTTGGTCACAATAACATCTGCCCATCTGAGATCAGGGTGCTTACTTCAGAGCCGTCCTTTACGATGTTCGACAAAGACAAGGTTCAGCTGCCTCCGCACCCAGTGTTCTTGCCCAAGGTACTTTCACAATTTCATACCAGCCAAGACATATATTTACTGGTCTTCTTTCTGAAGCCTCATAAATCAGAAGAGAAGCACAAATTGCTTGCCCTGGGCATCACTTGCCTTCTACATCGACAGGACTAAGCCATTTCACAGGTCAAAGTAGTTGTTCATTGCAGTGGAGGACAGGATGAAAGGTCACCCAATGTCTGTACAGAGGATTTCATTCTGGATCACAGCCTGCATTCATTATTGCTATGACCTGGTGAAGGTGCCCCCACCGGCGACTGGGACTGCCCACTCAGCTAGGGCACAGGCTTCGTCGACAGCTTTCCTGGCCCAAGTGTTGAGTCAGGATATCTTCAGGGCCACTACCTAGTTGTCTATCCCCACGTTTACATCACATTACACACTTATCCAGCAAGCCCAAGAAGATGCTGGCCTTGGTAGAGCAGTGTTGTAAGCTGCACAACTGTGAATCCTGAGCCCGCCTCCCAGTATATTGCTTGCGGGTCACCTAGAATGGAATCGATGTGAGCAAGCACTCGAAGAAGAAAAAGCTGTTACCTACCTTTCATGACTGTTCTTTGAGATGTGTTGCTTGTGTCCATTCCATTACCTGCCCTCCTGTCCCTCTGTCAGAGTTGCCAGCAAAAAGGAACTGAGAGGCTGGTGGTACCTAATATACCAACGCATGAGCGGGGCACTCAAGAGGGTACCACAGCCAACCCTAGGGGATACCGCTATGGCAGAAATATTCTGACAACTGCATACGTGGTTGTGTGCACACCTAGAATGGAATGGACATGAGCAACACATCTCAAAGAACCTACAAAAGCTAGCTAATTTTGCAAAATTTTAATCCATTTAAATTACACTTTGAATGGTATATCCTCTAAAGTAGGGGTAAGTCCACCAAATCACAGATGTGTCTCTTTAAGGCGGCTCCCTGGGATAACAGGACAGAGGCAGATGTTTTCAATACTAATATTCAAATAGGATGGGTGTAGGATATGGTTATGGACTAATAATGCAAATAAAGATGAATTTCTATTGCAAAAATGTAAAACACATAAAATGATCATTTCAAGGGCAATGCTAAATTGAAGTCCGTGAGAAAATACTCTAAATTAGATGAACTACCTGTAAAACAAACATCATAGATAAAAAGTGGATTTACTTAATATACAAAAGTTAATAAAATGGGAGTGAGTGGGGAGAAGAGGAATGGCAGTGCACTGCTCGTTAAGCTAAATAGTCCGCTCTCAGTGAAATAAAACGTGAAAGTTCATTCATGCTTTTGAAAAGTTCACAAGACAAAATGCAGCCTGATGTATTAAAGAGAGGGTCATTGGGATTTCAGTCTCAGGAGCTGTCAGCGTGCATTCAGTATATTTACAAATATACTCAAAAACTGTAAAACAACAAAACTAGGGACAAGCTGGTCACTAGTCCTATGTACCTGTGTAAAAGAGCAAAGAGATATGAGAGACTCCCTTGATCTCTTCTGTGAGCTACTCATATCCCAGGGTGCAGTACAGGATGGGAAGAAGAAGGGAATATGGTGGTAGAAGGGGAGTGGGATAGTCTTTGGGGCTGGATGGTTACCCTTGAATGATTGAGTCAAGAAGCTATTTAGAAAAATTAAAAAGCATTATTTTTTCGTCAATTTTCTTATTTACAAAATCCACAGAAACTCTAAATATTTCAGATTTAAGGTGTCTCAGTGTAAATATTCATTTAGGGCTAGTTTATCACTTCATGATTTGACCCTCTCAAGGGGCAGCACAGAGTTTTGCTGTCTCAGGAGCAACCTGGGAAATAGATTGTGACTTGGCACAGTGTGTTACCCACCAACTGGTGCTCCTGCTGCTGATTCAGCACGGTGTACTTCCTCCCTGGAGCTTCGGGAGACCAATACTCAGAACCTCTGAGTCACAGTCTGTTTCCAAAGCAGCTTCTGGATTCTGTCATTCAAGAGTAATCATCCAGTCACAAATGAGCAGTGAGAGGTAGTGAAATAGAAAGTTTGATAGGGATTGGGGAGAAAAAAATCTACTTCAAATTTCTCAGAGGTGTAAATTGAGTGAGAAAAATAATTTTGATAAGTATACAAAATTCTTCTTTAGTGTCTTTGTAATAAAGTTTTCCTCAATATTTACTTTTAAAACCAAATCTCTTTTGCATATATATAAAGTACAGAAATACTTTTTTCCAAAAAAGAAGTTGCCTAATTAAAAAATACATATTATAATTATATTGAGACTTTGCATTAATAAAGTATTATATCTGTAATTTTTACAGCTAGAAGTAGCACTGTGGTTGTCACATATTATAGTACACACAATTTGATTGTTGCAGAGTAGACATCTGCCAGAAACATTTCAGTTTAGCATGATGAATTTACCCTAGCCCTGTCAAGAATCACATTACAATGCCAAAGTATTGCTTTGAATATAGGTTGAAAAACAGAAATAAATTTGTTGAGGTAGGGTTTCAGATTCCCTCAGAATCATGTCATTACTGGTATTCTGGCTAGGTGCATATGAGCTCCGATTGTTCCATGGGGGATTCCACAATAGCAAATGTCACTCATTTAATCAGTATGGTGAAAGGAAAGATATTGTTGACTGTGGGTGATACAACTAGGCTATCAGCACCACATCAAGGATTCTAGCACACAAAGGGCATTCCATTACATGAAAGCATAAGGACTTTTTAAAGTGCAATCTATTGAGCCTTTTATAAAAATTAGCATATGAAGTGTATATCCAGTTTGTCAGTGGTCCTCCATGGTGAGTGTAATATATAAATGCTTGATGTAGTACAAATTATGTATGAGGTGCTACCAGGTTGCACTGTTTGGGCTAATGTGCTAGTTGGGCCCAGTGCTAAGCTCAGATGAGGCATAATATGAGTGTCTGAGGGGCACATTACTGTTTACAAATGTAACTAATTCTCTTGACGTTTTGAAAACGGTGAATGAGGAAAAGAGAGTGTGTTTTGTGCATCTGTGTTTGAAGATTCATCAAAATGGGATGTGATTTGAAAAATGTGGGATGTCTTACTCTTTGCTCAGTTGCAGTTTTTTGTGTTTTGGGAGGTTTTTCTGTAGGAGTCAGTGGTGTGCTAGGCATTTTCCAAATAGACAAGAGGCACGAGCTGTGTATATATCACATTTATATTAATGTATGTGTTAATATACCTTGTATAAAACATTATATAATGTGTATTTTTTTAAAAGTATGTGGATGTCTTTAGCTGTATAGTTAGGCCAACTATCTGCCTACCCACATGAATGGTTACGCATCTTTTAGCTAAATCCTGAATGCCAGGGCATCATCTGGGTATTTGATTCTCTTTAGATTTCTCATCTGGTTTTTTTATATTGTATAATAATATATTTAGTAATTCAAGTGTAATTAAAGGAAGGTGTTTGTTCTGTTACAGATATTCCTCTTTTGTTAAACTGGTTCTGAACATCATGTGTGGAAGGCTACAACAGAGTGGCAATTGCTTGTTAAGAACCACAGGATAGGAAGTTTCTGCATTTGGTGGGATGCAAATTGTATTGTAAGGGTACGTCTTCACTATCCGCCGTATCGCAATAAATTGATCGCCAAAGGCAGTCCTGTCGACTCCAGAACTCCAGCTCGCCGAGAGGCACAAGCTGGAGTCGAAGCAGGAGCCCGCTGCTGACTGCTACCGCCATGGGGACAACAGGTAAGTCGACCTAAGATGCGCCGACTTCAGCTACGTTATTCATGTAGCTGAAGTTGCATATTTTAAGTCGAACCCTCCCCTAGTGTAGACTAGCCCTTAATGTCTTTCCTCTCCTTGGTCCTCCAGCTGCTGCCTCCTACCTTCCTCCCCAAGTCACAGAAGCAAGAAGAATCAATTCTAAAGCCATTTAGATCTTGCTAACCACAGCATGATGACTAGCCAAGACTCTCAGCACTCTGAGGCCCAGTCATTGACTCTCAGGATCTGATAGTTTCTTTAGCAATGGAGAAGGTTGAAATTGTCAGTCCTAGGTGGTCAATGTTAGGGAGGAATCCTGGACCACTCCTGAACTATGAATGATCATTACAGAAGTCCACAGTCCATTTAGTAATCTGCATAAAGAATATTGTTTCTTGACAGTAAGTTTTAATATTTGTAGCAGGATTGGCATGGCCCTTTTTTTATAAATCAAAATAAATATCCTTGTCTAGAGTATTCACAGCTGACATCGTTTTCTGCAGTGCTCTTGCGAATAGCCCAATATACAGAGTGACGGACAAGAGAGAGACCCTATTCTTCTACAGCTGAATTAGGACTGATACACATGTTACACAGTATGCTGCCTGACAAGTTGAATCAGCTACTCCAAATGCATGCTGCCCTATTCCAGAGCACTGGAAAACTCAAAGGACATCAAATTGAATTACACAGATAACTGAGTTCACCCTGAGGTTTTGTCACACAGAAGAAATCCCATTCCACATTAGGAAATTAATGGAAGAAGAGCTAATGCACACAGGGAAGCTCAGAACCGAGCATGTGGAAGGCCCACACATCTCTCCTACTGTGATAGCTCAGAAGCCACAGCATTGGGGAAAGAGCCAAATCGTGCTGACATGCAGGTCCCAAACAATGCAACAAAATGTAAACCATATAATCTGTCCCAGGAAAAATGTAATTCCAGTCTTAAATGTAGCTCCATTTCCTTTTCCCAAGCTAAATCTCACAGGATACCACCAGCTAAGCTTCCACCTAGGGTCCAGACATATAACAATGAAAATACACGTAGGCCTGCATCTTTACACATTATTAGATCTCAGAATACTGTCAGTCACAGAGATAAATGAAAACATAATCTAGAAGGTTTTACTACAGCTATCTGGACTTTGAATGCCAGAGTCATCCATTAGTATTTGGCACAAAACACTTGCTTTCACATTTTGAAGCTTTTCCCTTCAACCAAGGCAGCTAGAACCTTACTTTAATTTAAAAATAAAACAACTGAGATTCTCCTGAAAACTCTTGATTCCAGCAGCTGGGTCTTTTTTTTAAAAAAAAAAAAAAAAAAAAAAAGCACCAAACTTTGAAACTCTTAATTTTACTTCAGCACAAGTTATAGGGCCTGATCCCCTCCCCACTGAAGTCAGAGGAACAAATTCTGCACCTGGCTACACAAAACCTAGAGCATCAGCCCATCAGCCTTGATTTGCACTGGTGTAATTGAGCTCAGAATTTTGCCCAATGACTGCTATGCAGCAGGAACCGGCCCTCAGTGGGTGTCTGTGGCTCTCGTACTTTTTCAACTCATTAGGCCTGGTCCTTGATGTCTTCTAGTTTCTGTCCATTTTCAGGTAAATTTCCCTATTTGTTTTGTGATGTTGCTGTTTTCTGCTACTATTGTGAGCATAAGATTAATTTTTCTCAGGTTAAATTTTCAGTTCTCTTGGCTCTCACATATTAGATATTCTATCAATTCTTGTATTTCCTTGTATTGTCAATGGACAAGATATGCAGCACTGAAATATTTCAAGTTGAGTATTTATTGTCTATATAGATGCTGAATACATTCAAAAGGGATGACTCTGTCTTGTCTCTCATGCTTTGTTTTGGCAATTATTCCCTTTACTTGTCTAAGTGTATGCAGAAGACTCATTTTCATGTTTATTTCTCAAAGACTGAATATAACTCTCTTTTTTTTTTGCTATGTGCCTTGGCGCTGAACTGCTCATAACAAATCTATGTTTATTTAAATCAAAAGCTCTCTCATAGTCAATGAGTTCCATACACAGTGGTAGATTACGTGTGCATATGTAGCAGCTTTGTTCATCATATATAGAGATGGTCTATTAGAGAGAATTTTGATTCAAGAACAGATTATTCTCTCGATTGGACTTGAAATCTATTATTTCTGTTGTTTGATGTCAAAATGTCATGATAAAATCTTTCCATACTACTTACAAGTGACTCATAGGTCTGTACTTTCTCAGGTCCCTTTTGTCACCTTTTTTAGCTTTCTTGTTTTGAAAATGACAATAGCCGTATTTGAGTTTTCTGGGAATTTCTACATAGTGGTGCACACTGTGAACAGATTTTTCTAGCTCTGCTTCTGGGCTCCCTCTGATCTTTATAATGTTTTGTGCAGTGCTTTCTTCCCCAAGCACTCCTCTTACCATTTTCTTAACTTGTTGTTGTATTCCTAATGCAGGCGGAATCTTACAAAGCTGTGCAAAAAACATTCACACCACCAGCCAACCAGGTGAAAAACCACATTTTTGAGCAGAATGCAAAGAGCGAGACATTCAATCAATTTTTGTTGTTTTGCACTTTTGAGCAACTGCCTCCAAACAAAGTCAAGTTTTGGAGGTCAAAAGGGTAATATTTCTCTCTGGGAATGGCGATGTTTAAACCTGATGACATTCATGGAAATTCACGATTTATTCATTGACAGGTTTTTCAGGCAAACAAAAACTGAAACAAAATAAATAAATAAATAAATAAAACCTTGTTCACTGGCAGAAAGAGTAAAATTTCACTCTTGATCAAACTTTTAAATTCCTTTGTTTTTCTTCTCTCCATTTGCCATATAATAGGAAGTGCTGAAATGTATCCTCCCTGTTTAGATATGTTAGGGTTCTTTTTCCCCCAGTGAATGTATTTGCCTTTTTTCTTCCTTTTGTCTCTTGATGTACTTACGTATATAGGGCCTGAGTCAATACACATTGAAGTCAATGAGGGTCAAGTCTCAAGTGTTTTGAAAAGAAGATTTTGCAAAAAATATCCTCACTAACTTGTTTAAACTCTCATATACTGAAGGAGAAGGTGCTTGTCAATATGATGGACCAGGGAACTAGGCAATCCTTCTGCAAAGTTTTTCAGTATACCTGCCCTTTGATGTCATTTGTCAGTTCCTATGGTAAAGATTTGCTCTTCAGAAATATTGTTTAGAACCCTATGAATATTTCACCTCTGGCAGGAGTGACATACTGTATCCAAGCAGGGTGAATTCTATGAGAAACGAGATCATCCCAAACCTTCTTTGATTTTACTGACAATTTTAGCAAGGGCCTTAGGGAGCCCCTTCTTGCACATAGTTCAGGTAAATTATGTATAGAATTATCTGTCTGTTGCACTTCTAAAGCACCAATGATCCATGCCAAACAAGAGCCAGTGAGTATGCCAACAAAGGGTTTGTAATCTCACTCTTCCTGTCCTTTCCCAGTGTTGTCGTTTGGTTGTCTGATTATCTTATTTGTATTGTTAATCTTTTTTGCTCTGTTCACCCCATTTTCCAAATGTTTTGGTGTTGCACATGATTGTCCAATGTCTACTTTGCAGAGTTGCTGCCTCTGTTCTAGTTACAGTATGCTGGCCATCCAAGCACAGGTAGATGATAATTGGCCCTTCCTTCTTTTTCCAGCCGCAGTAAGCTAAAGCAGTTCCTCTCTGACCAATGTCTGGCAAAGAATAAATGACTTCTCACAGCCAGCTTTAAAACAAATAAAAATATAGGGCTTCCTGCAGCTGGAATCTTAATTTTACATGAGGTTTCCTGCAGCCAGTCTTCCAATGTGTATTTAGTGCTGCAGCTCATGTTCCTGAAAGTGTTCTTGCCTTTGGGATAGTGATGCTCCATTTCCAGTTAAACTGAGTAATGACTCCTCAGCACAGACCTGCCAAAAGCCCCTACTTTCTTGTGCAGCTTCCTTCTTTCTGGAGGGTTGCTGGGGAAATCAGCAGAGCCCGGTCCTATTATTTCACAGCGGGGTTTCTCTGCAATTCATGCAGTGAGGGCAGACACTCACTCTGACTCTTCCTTTAACTGCATTGCTCTCTCGCGCTTTGTATTTAATTAGATGTTACATCACTGAGTTCTGTGATACCTTTCTTTCTGGCACTGGCTGAATTTTACAATATTGGAATAATATAGTTTGTCAGAAGTATACTAATCTCATTTTAAAAGCTGGGCATTTCATGTTCACTTCCTAGACTGCTCTTGTGGAAAGCACAACAGTCTTAAATCCTTATCTGAAAATTCTGTGAGCCTGTCATTTTTTCACTCTCGACTTGCATATCAAAGAGATCTGTTTCTTTATATCATCCTGTCTACCTTCCCATTATATTTTTACATTATGATATTGAAAACGTCTTTGATCATTTTGTAGTTTTCTTAGGTCCTTGTGTAATACGTTCACTTGCTTGTCTAGTAGCATGTTCACTTTGCTTGTCTGGAATGCTTCATGTCAGGGAGACAATCTGCACAAGCCTAATCTTGTCTGTCTTGGGTTTTGATTAGTTGGCATATTTTTTCTGATGCACTACATAAGTTGTCTTAGCATTTTGGTTGAGCTTTTGTTGATAATTAATATATTTTCTCCAGGGACGTTAATGAATGTATTTCCTCCAGTGTTTTATTCCTTCTTTCCTTGATAGTACAAAATAAAAACCACTATCATTTTTGAAGTGCCTTAGGGTTTCCCCCTCCTCTGCCTACACCTTTCAAAAGTGGTTCTGCTACATCAGTAATTTATTTAGGGTCTATTATATCATGGATAATGAGAAAATTAGTTTACTGATATCAGTAATATTCACTCTTCCATAGCACTTGCGTTATATTACAGAGTTAGCATGAAGTGATTGTTAGTTGTTCTTGTAGATCTTTGTAGATTCAGAAAGCTCCTGTTATATGGACAAACGTCAGTTTCTCAAAGGCAGCCTGTTCAAACTGAGGACTAGATTCTACCACTATTACTCACAAGGTGTAGTACCTATACTTCTTAAGTAGCCCCACTCATTTCAGTGAGACTACTCAAGGAATAAGATACAACAAGTTAAGGGTGGCATAATCCAAATCTAAGTGATTATTTTCAAATTATGTTCCACTTGTTTTTCTCATGTTAGATTGCTATTCTGGAGCAAAATGTAGCTTTTGGTCTGGAGACAGGTAAAGTTCACTTTTGACTATTCAGACTGGTGAGTTGTACTAGTGCATCTTTCATTTTTTTCCATGCATAAGATGCATAGCCCAGCCTCTACTTGCATTTACAATGGATGTAATAGAAAACACAGCATAAGGTATATTGCAAACTCCTTGCGGAAGGGGCTGCCTTTTTGTTCTGCGTTTGTACAGCACCTGGTACAAGGGGCTCCTGGTCAATCATCCCTAGGTGCTTTGCAATACAAATAATACAGTAATATGAATAACAAGGTGTCAGCTAAACAAACCTTGGATATTTAGCAAATGCAACCAAACTGCTTCTTCCAAACAAATGAAAGAGTCTAAATAAAACCAGAGGCCAGTTGGTCACCACACACACTCTGTTGGACAAAGAGGATGGGGGGAAGTAAATTCCAAAATTAAGGGTTGTTTTCTGCTAGCCCCTTCAGCTGGAGGACTGTCAGGACAGGAGAGTCTCCCTTTGTACTGTACACCATCATCCAGGGCGCTCTGCAGTAATCCAGTCTGGGGAGTGATAAAAGCATGGCTAACTGTGAGGTGACCCACATCTGGAATCTTTTAAAGAAGGGATTACAACCTCCTGACCAGCTGCAGGTTAAAGAAAATGGGGCCCTCAGTACTATGAGGCAACCCGTATAATGCCTCAGCGTTTAATCCTCAGTTTATTTGGAGTAGCCTAATGTAGTGTGGGACATCCCAAGGCGTTTTCCTCATTCTGCCACTTAAGAAAGAAGGCCATTGTGCTGAAACATCACTTGGATCAGCTATCATGCTGATATCCAATGAGGTTTCTGTACATCTAGGAAAAAGGATTTGTGGATTCCACCAGCTTCCTGAGGATGGAGCTGGTTTTCAATATGTGCTTCCCTTTCCTCTCCCCAACCCATTTAATTATAAGCTAATAAAAGTTGCATTGAAACTCCTTCCTTCAGAAGACTGTGAAGTACCAACATCTTGTTTTGTTGTACAGTGTTCTGGAGTATATATAATAACAATGTTCACCACAGTAGGAGGAAACTGCTGAAAAATAATTACAATGAGATATTTCACTGACAGCTTATGCAGAGCCTGCTGGGAATTCCTCATGTGCTGTTATTTTTAATAAGAATATTTACTGTAATAAACACTGTACATCACTATTTTTAGTTTAATATTAAAGGTTTAAGTCAAAAATTATGAATTATATTACTCAGTTGCATCTCTTGAATTATCTTAACCATATGGGTCTGCTTTTAAAATTAAGCAATTTATTATTTTCTAAAGAGTAGCTTGGGGACCATTTAAGAAATATAACTGAAAGTGATGTAATTACAAACAGAGGGGAAGAAGTCATGTTATGCAGTCACAGTTTATAAATTGAACCTTGAATATCTTAATATACGTCTGCATAAATGATTAATATTGCTTTGGTTCTGCACTTGTCTCAATGCAATGCTTTTGTGATTGTGTGTATTCCACTTGTTAGTAAGCCAGTGGTCTACTGTTAACTCTGCCAGCAGCTATTTATATTCTTTCCTGCAAATCTGATTGGGTTTTTTGCAACTTGTTTGCAATACAGAGTGCTTGTTTCCACAATCAAATAAGAATGGGCCAAATCTCTAGAGATGGTGAGTACTTTTGGAAAGGATCTTGAGAAAGGTATTCATTTTTGGGAAAAAATTCTGTTACCAGTATACTATTACTTTTAATTTTTTTAATTAAAAGTTTAATTGAATTAAAGGAGGTTGTAAAACTTTGAGTCTGTACTGGCAACCTCACGAGTGAATTTAGTACTGAAACTTCATGTGTGTGTTTCTGTTCAGTTGAAAGTTTTGCTCACTTATTTCAATGAGATGAATTTAACCTTTTTGCTCCTACCTACCAGTCTAATTAACTCAAACAGATTTTGACTATAGATCATGGCATGTGAATTTTCAAGATTCTAGCTCAGCTTTTTTTTTTTCAGTTACAAGCGTATTTTGTAGTTAGTAAAGTCTACTGAGGTATCACTGAGAATTAGTGAACTAAGACATAAATATGAACCAAGGTAAAAGTTTAGATACATGGGCTCAATGTACTGAGTGGAAACCATGTCTGATTAGCAGGCCTTAATGTTCTTACATGTTCTGAGATGACTATGTATTTTCTGCACTTTCCCCTCCTAGTTAAGAAAGTAGCCAAAAAAAAAGAGAGAGAGAGAAAGAGAAGGAGTAAATCTCATTTCATTTAATTGGCCCTAGTGTGCCAAACTTGTGGCTAGGTCACTTAACTCCTCACTTTCATTATGCCATTTGTTTTCGGGGACTGGTCACATGCATCCCCAGTGTACACATCATGAAGACACAGGGATGGATGAGATACAATAATTACTGTCCCTCACTGTTTCTGCAAATGCTCTACATAGGAAATATTGCTATCAAGTTTGCAGAAATATGTATATGGTCTAGTTTGGAGAGTTTTCCAACATTGGTGTGAAAAAAATGACTATTGGCTATTTTTCCTCCTTGCTGGATGGGTAAGAGGAGGAACTTAGTGCTATTTTCTTAAAGGCCTTAAGCAACATGTTATATAAGGGTTCCATTTTATTAGATGCAGCCATATATTTTTTATTCCCTGGTGTCTTAAAGGGTTAAAATTATAGTGAAGGATGCCTTTATACGGTAGACAACCGAGGTTTTAAAAGTAAGGGTCATAGCTGTAGAGCTTAAGGATTTACTCACATTTCTTAGCAGAGATAATTCTGTACCAGTCTCATAAATGTTGCTCTTTTGCATTATTCAGGGTAGCTCAGAATAGGGTGCTTTGAACTGATTTTTTTTCACCCACTTTATTAAAAAATACTGAATTCCTGTTTTCCTTATTTTTTGAATGTTGTACATTTTATAGTGCTTTCTTATTAATGCCTTTGTTTTAAAAATGGGGCATAGAGACTCCTGATCTCAGCAAATATCTTAGTGAGAATACTTTTGCTTTGGGGCAAGCACAACTTAATATTCATAAATCTCGGAGTGCAGAAGCAGAACGTGAAGAGAATCAATGTGGATTCTCAAGCATTAGGTATTGGGGCTAAATATGTGATGTGAACAACTTATCAGAGGATTGGCAACATTATTAAAGTATCATGTAAGAACCAAGATATCTCTAAGTTTCAAAAATCCATGGAAAGAAGGAATCCAGTACTAGTTGACATTTCAATAAAATATGGCTAAGAAGAAAATACCATGTATAAAGAGATCTCAATAGACTAGCGTTGAATGAAATAGTAAAGTAGAAGCCAAAGCAATAAAATAAAAATAGATCCTTATGGATGAAGCTTGAAATATGAAAATCAATTAAAGCTAGTTTTTAAAATGAAATGCAATTAGACAGTTTTATAAGAGGCACAACAAATTGCAGCTCATTGGGTGTGTGGGTGTTTTTAAAAATTAATATTTTATTTATTTTTGATTGCTAGAAGTCTCAATAGATACCCCCTCAATAGGTGCTCTGGGTGCTTTTTAGACAAATTAGCATTAACAATATCAATCATGCAATCTAATACTATGAATTCCTTCTCCCATTTCAAAGAACAGATAAACATTCATGAGCAAATATAGTATAACTAAAACAAAACAGCCCATAGTAAACATCATAGATCCCTCTAACCCAAGCCCAACCTCTTCCCAAAAACCTGGGAAAAACAGTGGGCTTTGCAACATAATCAGAAGGCTAACACATCCAGGCTGTGGCGGACAAATGGGGCAAGTTCCAAAGGGGCAAGTTCCAAAGTTTCCATTTCTCTTATGGAAATGCCCTGCCAGCAACTACCTCTCTTTTGTATTGCGGGACCCTCCTATCAAGCATTTTGACTGAACTGAACTGTGACAGCACCAAATGGGAAGAGAAGCAATCTCCCAGGCAGCCACACCCAAATTATTTAAAAATTTATAGATTAAGGCCTAAGGAATCTTCAGTTCCACCTGGAAACTTACTGAGATCCAGTGTAGATTCCTGGCGAGACAGCATTAGAGACGGTTTTAGTTTGGGCTGTTTGAGGTGGTGGTGGACCCTGAGCAATATGGTTGACGTGGCAATATGCTTTTCACTAGCAGAGAAACGAGACTATGCCAGACTTCTACAGGTTAACCAGGTTTACTCTAGAACACATTCTGAACTCAGGGGAGATCCGGAGCCTGCTCTACTTTACCTTAAAGACTGTCCTGGTATGATGGCATGGTGAAGCCTGAGCCCAAGTCCTGTTCTAGGGTTGCAAATAAATGGATGGGCTGGACTCATTCTGGCTACTTTGTACCACTCAGGATTTCAAATAGCCAATGAAAATTCCTAGTGCAATCCCATTGCAATCAATGAGTTTGCATATATAACTGCTGTTCAGTGTGTGGTACGTGTTCTCTTCTGTACCTGACCCATGGAGGATGTGTTTGCTACAAGTAGGGGATAATACCACAATCCTGCAAACATATAAGCATGATTGCAGCCTTAGCCCTTTAGCTTAAGTTCATGTTATGGAACTTCTGCATTCAGTCTTCCCTGACTACCAAAATGACGATTGCTATACACAAGCATAGGTAATTGGAATTTTAAAGAATTCTGTTGAAGATGAACAAGGAGGAATAGAATCTATCTTTATCTCTTAGCTGTGTTCATTCTGCAGGCCCACTGCATAAAAAAGCAATAAAAGCTTTTTGTCACTAACGTCAGCTGCTACAACACAGAAAAGGAACAGCTCCATGGAATAAAACTGCTCTTTTTACAGAGTTATGGCCACTTTTCATAGTAGAAACAAAGTTTAAGAAGCACAAGACTTACCTGTTTTTTTAGGCCTTTTAATTCTGGCAGTGGTTTGTCAGTGTTAGCTGGAGCAAGGTTTTGAAGGTGTCTGCTCTTTTGGCCTGCAGTGACTATCTGTTTTTTGATATCTGATTTTAGTTGCTTGTATTTGTGCACAGATTTGGTTTTAGTTTGTGCTTTATAAAGGAACATTTAAATAAATATACTTCAAATAATTGAGTTTTCACGCCACCTGCTTCACAGATGTTGGTATGATTAAGGTGATAAACTCTAATTACTCTGTGAAGGCAATATCTGGAAGTAAGTAGGTGAAACATGACTCGTAAATGTGTGCACAGAGCCATTTTACAGTCCTGGTAAAGATTGTATTATATTTGATTCAAAATAAGGTAGGCAAAATCTACCCCACCTTCATCTTTTAAATCAGTGGCACTTAGCTATAGAATGGTGTCGCAGAGAGACAAAAAAATGAATCTGTGGATCTCTGCCTCTCTTAACTGTGATGCTCAGTTTTTATTTTAAATTGGTATTTTTCCTTCGGGCACTACCACACCATAGTGAAACTTTGGAAGAGAGCCCCACACAAGTTAAGAGACCGTGGTTGACTATTGCCACTTCAAATTATTTATGAGTAGACATTTTGTATGAGATTTTGTGAGGTATGTCTAGAAGCACAAAACTCTCAATCCAGCATGAGGGGAAGCTCAGCTAATCTCCTGATTCTAATCTAAGTCAGGGGTTGGCAAACTTTCAGAAGTGGTGTGCCGAATCTTCATTTATTCACTCCAATTTAAGGTTTTGCATGCCAGTGATACATTTTAACGTTTTTAGAAGGAATCTTTTGAAATCTTTAATATATAAATAAACTATTGTTGTATGTAAAATAAAGAAGGCTTTTAAAATGTTAAAGGAGCTTCATTTAAAATTAACTTAAAATGCAGAGCTTCCTGGATTGGTGGCCAAGACCTGGGCAGTGTAAGTGCCACTGAAAATCAGCTCGTGTGCTGCCTTTGGCACTCGTGCCATAGATTGCCCACCCCTCAGCTAAGCCATTGTCAAAGCTCATGTTACCCTCAAAGTAACTTTGACTGTTGGCACCCTGTCCCCAACTGCCTATGGAATCCCTGCTATGCCGCAGCCTTTCCCCTTCCTCATGCATCCCTCCCATCCCCAGACCGGCCCTTTGTGCCAGAATTTGTGGTACAGGCACAAAGAGCCGTGGAAGCTGCCTTGGATAAAGCCTGTATCTGAGGAAGGTCTCCCTGGGGAAAATCCAGGGTGCTGCTGGCTCTTTTATGCCCTCACAGCAGCATAAATAAGCCATAGTGGCAGGGATAATCTTACCTTTTGTGCATATATTCTGTGTGCCAGGGATCACTGTTGTATTTTAAGAAGAGAATCAAAATATCATTGTGGGCAAAATTCTGCCCTCGGTTACTTGTGCAAAGCCTCCAGCTGAGTCAGTAAGGAGTTGTGTGCATGTTTCAAAAGGAACAATTTGCTCCTTTGTGAGACAGACAGATTTGCTGAATTTACAATATTGTATATTTTTAAAAATACATTACACATTTAGTAGACTAGAATCTATAAAAAATATGATTTCAGATCTTTCAAAATGAAAGTTGTGTGTTGAGGAACTAAGAATTACTGCAGGAGAGAAACAACTTATCGAAATCTTTGAATGCATTAAATATGCTAATAAATTTCATATGCTTGTGATATAAGATTGGTAAATTTCTAACTGATTGCTGTGCTTTCTGTGTTGCATTACATTTCACCTGTCATGTTTTAAACTTCTTCTAAATTAAAAGTAAAAAGTGAAGAGATTTGGGGCTCTTTAAGAGTCCAGCATTATGTTGTTGTGATGACCAAAGTTGAAAAATATGTACATAGGATTGCTCACCAAAAAGTTCTAATTCTTAAAGACATCATGCCATTTGTCTAGCATTATTTGTCTTTAACATCATATTGGTGGTAGTTCATTAAATTTATTTCAATATATTGTCTTCGGGTAGTGTTCAATAGTTGTCCTATGTGATTTAGGTGCCTATATCTCGTTTTCAAAGCTGACTTTAGTCTATTGTTTTAAACCACCCCCCCAGTTATTAGTCTTAAGCTCCTAAGTGCCTAAGTCAACTTTGAAGATGAGACTTAAGTGACATAGACCCAGTCTAAACTACAAACTTACATCAGCATAACTACATTATTTAGGAGTGTGAAAAATCCACACCCGTGGCAATGCAGTTGTACTGACCTAACCCCCATTATAGACGGAGCCAATGGGAGGGCTTCTCACATAGCTACTGCCTCTTGTGGGGAGGTAGATTAACTATGCCGATGGGAGAAGATTTTTTCAATCTGCAGAGTAGCGTCTTCACAGAAGCACTACAATGCTGTAGCTACACCAGTGCAGCATTTTAAGTGTAGACAAGTCCTGAGAAGCCTGAGCTTTTGAAACCATTACCCTATATCTACAAATAGCAAATAAGTAGCTCTTACCCTTGTGAGAATTGTCCATAGAAACAATGCAATGTTCCGTTATTATTTTTGCATTTCCACCAGACATTAGAGCTTTTGTTTTATTATGGCACTTTTTTAAAAAAACGAGAAAAATGTCAAGATTATGGGCATAGGTTTCCTGTTTTAGTGCAACTCACTGCAAAATTTGCTTGAGCTGTGTATTGGTGGACATTAAAAGGTTTGAATGTAGCAGTTGTTGACTTATCTCTGCAAACCCAAGATAATTCTAAGTATTCTCAATATAGTTGACTAAAAATATTTTGAATTTTGAAAACTTTTGATGAAAAGGAAACATTTTTTTTCAAGAAAATGTTCCTGTTTTTATCAGCTCTCATTCTCTGTGAAATATAAAAAATTCTTATCATGTCTACCAACCCCCATGCAAAATTAATGGATCATTTTTTAAAAAGCAGTGTAAGTCACAGAATCCATCAAAACAATGAAGGCTTATGAATCTCATAAACAGACTGGGTCTCTTTTGGAGGAAATACAACAAATTGCCTTGATGACAATGCAAAGGTGAGTAGCATTTACACAGTACAATCTAAATATGAAGGGTAGATTCTTGGCTAGTATGAAGAAGCATAGCTCCACTGAAATCAATGGAGCAATGTTAATTTGCACCCAGGGAGAATTTGGCCCACTAATTAGTGATTGGAATCAGGTAAATAAGTAAAAAATAATACTGCAGATTCTTATGACTGAATCTTTTTAGGAAACTGAATCTAAATAACATAGGTGCTGGAACTAGAGGTGCTGAGATACTGCCGTGCCCCTTGGCTTGAAGTCAATTGCACTATATACATGGTTTCAGCCCCTTCTAGCCCCTTCCAGCTCCTTCTTTGCTAGTGTTATGCTTACACAAGTACCTGGGTTAATCCATATTCCATCCAATTTTCAAAATCATCTTTAATATATTTCAACCTATGAGTTTTATGCATTATTTACAACAGAGATTCTCGGCATACAGGGTTCGCCCAGTGTAAGGACATCCCTTTTCTCAGAAACACGTACTGTACATTCCACTGACTCTATACCAGGTGGGAATTCCTTTTACATAAGGGGTACTGGTTAAGCCCACTCTCTGATGCCAGAGCAGACCAGAAAACCAGACCTAGGGAGTTTAAGCAATTTACAAATCTGTACGTATGACAGACTTTTATCTACTAGATCACAACATGTCTCATACAAATTTATTCAAATTTCTGTTGTTAATTAGGTCAGTGGTGAAATGAAGATAAAGAAATCTACACATTTTTGAGATCTACAGATGGAAAACACTAGACAAAGGCAAAGCATGAGTAACAGCATTTTTCAGAAGGAGTAATAGAGGGGGCCAGTAACTTAGCTAGGAAACACTATAGCCTGGAGTGTCATGCTTTTTGATTATGTGAGAGACATACCATAGGTTCTAGTCTGAAAATTTGCATTTGCTTTGTAGTTCTTCTTACCAACCTTTGGGGTGAATATAGGTTGCACCGTGGCTGTATGTACAGCATACCAAGGGCACATGTGTGTCTTGTCACACATGCATCAAATGAGGTCAGGATCAATGGGTGTCATTATTAGTTTACTCCGTCCCTCATTGTAATAGTCTGGTAACCCGTCCATCCTAGTTACTGACAGCATCAACAAAATCTAAACGCTTGAAAGCAAGGAAAGGAATAATTAAGGACATAAAAAGTCTTACATTGTCCACATAATAAGCAAATACATTAGCAAGTATTAAAAAATGAAAATTTTATCAGAACCATCAGAGGTTTCAATGAAAATGTCTGGGCTTATTCCAGCAACCCTTAATCATATAAACAGCCCTTATTCACAGGTATAGTTCTATTGACATCAACTAGTCATGTCTTTAACTGTTGAAGGATTATCCCCTACATTTATCTATCATTTCACGTTCCTAGAAAGGATCAATAATAATTTGCTACAGTGATTTTGAAATATTTTCTTAGTTGCCTGATTCCAATCACAGGCAAGTTTTCACTCAACATTTAGAGATATCTTCCTCTTCAACTTACTTTTTCTTCTACAGAACCAAAACTAATAGAATGAAAATATAAAACGTCATATATGTTTGAGATGCACTATTTTCTTATTTCATAATTTCAGGGATCCAATGGATAATACCTAATCTGGTTCCACATAGTCTGTTTCTTATTTGGAGGATTCTACTTCAAGACGTAAGGTGCATGTCAGCAATCAGCACCGATTCCACCAAAACACTGTTGTGGCCTGAAGCTGCATTAGATTTTCCATTAAGATTCTTCCATGCTAGGAAATGCCCTTTAACAAGGCTTCCAGGGCAGTGAGAGTCCTGGCAATACAGCATAGAGCTGCTGCCTCAGGGCCTAAACCAGAGGTTAGGCTCCCCAGTGCCAATATTAAGGCATAGAGACTTCATATGCGTGGCCTTGTGTCCTTATCAGACCCTTTAAAATTAGCACATGTCTCAAGGGATCTGAGCTATCATTTAGTGGGTATCATAATGAGTTGTTATTCTCAGGGTAGAAGTGCTGCCAACTCTGCATAAAACAGGCTTGTGGATGGGATAGCAGGAAACCCCATCTCCCCAAATGGAAAACTCCTTGAGGATAATGTTAATAATTTCATTCCCTAAATCCACGTCCTGCAATCTGGTCCAGGGTCTTAAAAAATTACTGGAAACATAATTTCTTAATTGCTTAGGGTTTTTTTTCAACAAAATACATTATATGTTCAAAACCTGTTACTATAATATTCTATAGCCATCATTTCATTTGATCTGGACATCCACAGTAATATATCCCCAAACACAGTTCATAATTATTCTTTCTTGAAAGAAAGGTTCAGTGACTACAAGACTTGCAGGATGGCTGGTTCTGCCACTCTCTCCTGCCAAAATGTGACAGGCACAGCAGGATTGGATGGAGGTTTGGCCTTTGAGTAATTTTCTAGCTTTGCTCCTGTTTCCTATTTTCCAGCCGCAGCCAATAATTATGATAATATTTTACATATATAGAGAACTTTTCATCCCAGAAGATCACAAAGTGCTTTACAAACTCGGGCTTGACTGTGGCATATAGCCAGAGGTCTGCCTCCAGGGTAATGGGGAGCTCACTACTCCAAGAACTCTTAAGAGGACTGCAAATCAGATATTCCTTCTTGGAGCTTCGGAGAATGCAGCATGAACTGGCTTGCTGTATCACCTTTAGGACTGGGTGTGGTGTTTGTTCCTTATGTGCCTGGCTAGTGCCAAGGGCTGGATTGGAAAGGACCCTGACTCAGCATCCTCTCCCTTTCCTTTACAGAGACTGGAGCTGACAGTGGAGTTAGCCTGGTGGAATCCTTGGGCTCTCTAAGTGCTGGCACTCCTGTTGTGACCAGCCTCAGTGTGAGCGTTACAAACATTGGAGGGACATGTAGAGGAGCTACAATATGGCTCTAAATGTACCCAGACTCACTGAAATACAGCCACCTCTGGGATAGAGAACTGTAGCCAACTAGTACACAAGTGTTTGATGGGATAGGTCTCCCAGACCTTAGGTTATAAATACTTTGAATCAATGACTCTGTCTTCCTTTGTTTGTATAGTGCTTGGCACAATATGGCCCTGATCAACATCCTGGAATCTGGGTACTATAATAGTATAAATAATAATAAATACATGAAATCCACATTCAACTTTAAATTGATTAAATTCTGCCCAGATGCAGATATAAAATGTTATCTGAAGTCAACACACCTGTTCAGCCCTGTAGAGAAATTTCTGTCAATGATAGTATTGATTGATACATTTTAAAAGTATTTTGGATTGTGTCAGATAGCACTACCACATACAATAATCAAAGTATTATGCGGCACACATCTATTTTAAAATTAATGTGGGGTTTAGGCTTCCCAAGCTGCAAATAATACATAGTTGATCTAATAAGCCTTCTATTGTTCCTGTAGCTAGGCCAATTACTTAGTCTTAATGGAAATGGTAGAATAAGTATCAATGTTGCATTTTACTGGAAGCAATTTTCAACATGACGTATTTAAATCGAGTCTTTGATGATGACATTTTGGAGAATAATTTAATTACATGATATGATTTAAGACTGGCATGTTGATGACAGCATATCAATTAACATTTATATGTTTGAATGGTACTTTCAAATAAATAAATATAAAAGTTTTCCTTTTATCGATCTTTGAAATCCTGAAAATTATTCATCTAAATTCTTGACTCCCTTTTGACCGCTTCTGTAATTTTAAAGATAACTTTAGTCAGCTGGAAAGTGTCTGTTAAAAGAGAATAGCTCAACTGAAACAAATTCCTCTTGCTTTTGTCTCCAAGTGAACTGCACTGTGAAAGGACATGAAATGTGCATGCCTTGCCTGAGAGATTTGCAGCAGAAGATAAGGTGCAATCTGATGGGTAACTAACAACTTCTTCATAGTACAGCAAATATTCCGAATGGGAAAAGGCTGTTGGTTGAGAAACAACAAGTACAACAAGGCTTCAAGTTAAAAAAAAAAAAAAAAAAAGTATATTAATTTTTCATGTGAATTGTCCTCATAACCTCCTTAAGAGCTGCTATTAGAAGGTGAATTTTGCTGCATGAAGACACTAATGGTTACTCAGGTGTATGAAATGATATTCCATGGCAGTATGTGTGAGAACAGAAAAAACACCTCTCACTTTAATGGATGATGATATTAATTAAATTTCTGGTATTAAGAGTAATAATTCAATGTAGTAAGGGAAATTTTCTAATAATTTACAATCAAATGTTTATGCTGATTTGTGCTCGAAAACTAAGTTTATTTATGTATTTATTTTGTGCACTGAGTTTGAAAGCTTTGACCATATGCTGCATATTAAAAATCAAATTAGGGATATGTTCCTGTTTTCAATTGTATTAAGTGTTACCATGCATCTTATATGTATAACTAAATATTGGTAGATAATGCCAGCTTTCAGGAAAGTTCTCAAATTGCAATCAGGTTCTGAGGAAAATAGTCTAAAAACTACTTTTCTGTATTCAGTCTTTGTTTTCACTGTGTAGTTTTCTACGGACCACATTTTCAAAGATGTGAACTAATTTATGAAAAATTCCACATCTACGTGTGTGCATATAATTACAACAGACATTTTTGGGTATAGTCCTGATCCCAGGCCCACTGAAGTCAATGGAAAGCCTTCCATTCATTTCAGAGGGCTTTGGATCAGGCCCTATCTGCAAACACAAAATACAGCAAATTATTATTATTAATTATTTATATTACCATGGAGCCTACATTAATGCTTGCATGTACAAATAGACATTTAAGGATATAATTTTTCACTTGCATGCACATATTTGTAAGCACAGTGGCTAGGCAAATTAGGTCTGTAGTTTTGCGCAAGGACCAGGGCTCTTGGGGATTTGCTATCTGGACCTTTTCAATAGTTTGGTGTTATATTTATAAAAAAGTTATACTTAAGTTCCCCAGCTGGTCCACATAAATTAAAACTGTTGGTGTTGCATAGGCAGGAGAATAACTTGGGACCATGCTGTCTGAGTTTTACAATTTAATTAAGTCAAAAAAAGTCTGTTTTAAAAGGAGCAATTGCAAAATTTACATTTAAAAAATAATGTTCCTGAACTGTCTTCTATTCATCCCATTTTGACACCAAGGGCCTTCTCCCACTCCCCACAAATATCGAGATAAGGAAAAGACTATACAGATTGAACTATAGGAAAAAAATAGTACTCCTGCTGCCACCTGTTTACTTTACAGATTAGGTTTGGTGCACTCTCAATAAGCCTCTGAAAACTTGAGTGCTCTATGGTGCAGTATGCAAATTTGTTTTTTTGGCAAATTTTAATGCCTGATTGTAATGTGCCATAAAGTACAACTGGAAATGGCCATAGGATCAGACCCTGATTTCATTTACATTGATCTAAATCCACTGATTTCAGTGGAGTCACTCCAAATTAACAATGCTGTAAATGAGATGAGAATCTGCACTACATGCTGTTTTCTTCTTGATACACACGTCATTTCAGGCTTAATTAATTAGTGTTGCATAACATATTAAAAGGAACATATGCCACGTCTGTGTTTTAAACCACTGACCCAAACAAGAGGTGCTGAAACAAGACTCTTCTTTATGCCATCGCATTCAAAATATAACTTCGAGTTTTTTAGTTTTCTAGAAGTGGTGGCTGGATGGGGAGGAGGGGTAGGAAGTGGAGAACAAAAGTGACCAAAAGTCATTTGTATTTTGCCTCAGTTTAGCTAGCCATGCATATAGCTTCTAATGGACACCTGATGGTACCTCCATGAAATATATTCATAGTCTAAGCAGAGCAGCAGGCCAATCAGTCAATGCCCAAGATGATTTACCTACACTCTCATCCCTACAGGTGTTTCCCCAAAGTAGGAATGAGGTATGTTGGCCAGCCAAACCTATTGCTTATGTTGTCCATGTTCTATGGATATCTAGAGGATTTCAGTTTGCTGTGCTGTTAATTCTTTCATCCATTCAAGAATACTATTTTTTAAACAGCCCTTTGATTTAGATATTGATTTTAAGCATTTAGTCAAGTTTCAGACACAAAAATAAATTACAAAAGAACAAGTTGGCTTATAAAACAACTTATAAATCACCCTCCAGTTAGTTTAGATTAGAAAACCTCCAGTAACTGAATGAGAGAGCACATGAAAATTTTTGCTGCTATTACCGTTCTGTCCAGTCACCAGAGAACTGCCAGTAAAACACCTCCTGAAGAATAGTATGTGATCAGTGCAGAATGCTAACAGGAGAATACCAATGATATTAAACACCACCATGGGCCAACAGTCTATCCCTCATCCTCTACTTAATGAATGAACTGTGAAAAGCTATTGTACAACTTACAAGAACTTAAGAGGCGCTGCTTTCATTCAGTTTTTCCTTCTAACACACTGTAAATCTGACTACTGAACAATCAAATCAGTAGAACATACCAGAGGAACCAGCATGACATTCATTTATTGCACTGATGCAAACAAAAGCATTAGTTTGTTTTTCTCAGCAGATTGTTTATTTTTGGAGAACAATTCATTTTAATTATGGATGCACTATGGTAGTGACTAAAGGAACAGAAGAAATATAGTGAAGTACTGTACCATAAACAAAGTAATGAGTAGGTCTGGTTGAAAATTTTCTAGCAAACTGTTTTCACCAGAAAATTGGGTTTTCAACCAAATGCACTTTTTCACTAAACATGTCTGCTTTCCATAGAAAATTTCAATATGTTGTCAAAAAACCTGATGCTTGAAAATTCAAATAGTTATATCAGATACCTTGGCTTGGTGCCTTATGTGAACCATCGCTCAGTTTCATCATGTCCTCATTTTCCTTGATGAGCAGGGCTCCCCAACCAGCCTGCATCTCCCACAATGCACTATAGTAGGGGATGCAACTTCCTTCTCCACTATGAGGGGAGACCGTGGTTCATCATTGGAGATGTATTCTGACCTGGAAACATGCCTATAAAGGAAATAGGAACATGAGGCATCCAAACTACAAGGCTCATCAGGCATTTTCTAACTGAAATATTTTGGGTTTTGCCAAAATATTTCAGTTTCTGATATTTTGTCAAAAACATATAATTTTCCATCGGGATAAAAGGCCATTTTCTGCCCAGCTCTAATATTAAATTTATTTTTGTCAGACATCTCTAAATAGGATTCCTCCTTTCCTTCCTAGCCATCAGAAAAGTAACTAATAAAAATTTGTTATAACCCAATCTCATATATTCACCAAGAATGACATTATTGTCCTTACTAGCATTTAGTAAGTATTGAGAGCAGGTCAGCATAAATGATCTTATTGCAATTATTATTGTTTTCTAACAAGAGACACAGAAGAAATAATTCAATATAAATAGGTCTGGATGAAAATAGGTCTGCTCTTTGATGAAAAATTAGGTTTCTGACTAAACTATCTTTTGGGGAGAAAGTGTCTATTTCTTGCAGAAAATTTCACATTTGCTTAAAAAAATAAAGTGGGCAAAAAAAAATTGTGTTTTGACAAAAAGTAAGAATTTTCTCCAGAGGAAAAAAACATTTTCCAAACTGCTCTAAATATAAACTCTTGTAAATAAAAATGAACAGCCATTTTACTGCTTATGAGAACTGAGGAATCTCTTTCTTTTTCTTTCTTTCTTTCTTTCTTTTTTTCTTTTCTTTTCTTTTTCTTTCCTTTCCTTTCCTTTTTCTTTTTCTTTTTCTTGTTGCACTTTATTGGAAACTTAATTAGTTTGAGATTAACTTTAACTTAGATTAATTTGACTATTTTACATTTAAAGCAGTAGAACATCTCATACCTTAATTAATTCCAGTTCTAGAACGGAATTGCTACAGAGTTACAATCTTTCATATCATGCAGAAAGTCTGCTTTCCCTCAGTGAGAAAGTCTTTGTATCTGCTGATGAACTTGGAAAAATATCAAGATATGCATATAAAATACCTAAGTAACTGCAGTGCCTTACTTTTGTAACATATTTTATTCCTACTCCTTCCATATTGATCAATATTCTCCCTTGTGTTGTCTCTGCAATTTAGACCCTGATCCTGCAATAAGCTCAGTACATGCAGGTCTATGTGTGCCTATACAGAATCTCATTAAAGTCAAGGAGTCTCTTTGGAGGACTGAAGATGGTGGAAAGCTTCCTATTGACTCTGAGTCAGGCTGGGGCCAGTCAGACTGGGTAAGCACTATGCGATGTATGCATTCACGATAAGCACCTGGAGTATAAGTATAAAAATCCACATAACCATTTATTGTGCAATTACATATCTCCTTTTACTTTGTTGTCTAGTGCTTTGTGTTGGGCTCATTATGTGTCTCTCTCCATTTATGAGTCTTTATTTTAGTCTTACTATGTTTTGAAGTTGAGAATCTCTCCGTCTATTTACACATAGAAGTAAAAGCCCATGAAGTGCCCTGAACATGTGAGTAAGGGTTGCAGGATTAGTCCCATACTTTCCACAGCAAAAGAAACACACAAGCAAACCCAATTGTACAGAAAGACTTTGAATAACAATGCTAGAGATAGTGCTTTCAATTTTTAAATAGTCTGGGATTTTTTTCTGTGATATATCTATTCTTTTTGATGTTGGCGATAACCTACATATATCGATTTGTCTCCCTGGTGACCTGGTAAAGTTTGAGTGCATGTTGGTTGTATCTCTATTGAAATGCTGCTTATAGTTCATCCAAGTTGTTTTTGCTGCATTAATTTATCCCTCCACACGTTATCCCTTGATAGGGGAAAGAGGAAAAAAATACAGTGAGTGAGGAATGTTTTCCACTGGTCTTGCCAAACCTGTTAGGGAATGTTCCATTTATTCTTCCAAAGCTAATGTTTACCTTTTCTAATACTTCTAACTCTTTTCCTCTGAAGCCCTAATATTTTAAAAGTTTTACTTATCACTTTAAAAGTATTACTGTGCCTGTGTGTGTTATGTATTCATTGCTTGCTCTGATTCCTAGATTAAATATGAAAACGTGAGAAATCATTTGAAAACATAATGATAAGAATGAAATTCTTGACAATCTCTTTTAGCATGTGCCAGCCCTATGCACTCTACCTTATTATAGAATATTTATGGGGAAAAAATACATACTCATGGAAATATATTGCTATTTTTTAATTGTTACCTTTGCTTCATGAACAAAGTTTTTACTCTATTCAGTAACTATATTCTCCTAATCCTAGTTTTAAAATTATTAAAGGAAAATGAAGTGCAGTGTTTGGGATTTTGCGTAGACAATGTTACTTTTGCAGGTTATTAGCACACACTGGAAACTATTTTGGGTAGAAAAATAAACAAAACCCAAGTGATTTAATTTCAAAGTGGTTATTTTGCACACAATCTCTCATTCTCAATATAATATTCACTTGCATTTTTGATATGATTGACTTTCCATGCACAGGCATTCGGAAGGAAAGCATATCTCTCCCTCTGCAAAAGAAAGATCCTATTGCAAAATAATCTACATGGGAAATATTTAAGATTGCATGAAAACAGAATAGACCTCTAAAGACCCACTATGGTCTAATGAATAAAAAAATTCTGTTTAAAAATAAAATCTTATTTTGTATACCTGCATATACCTCAAACTGCTCTGTGCAATTTCTCTAACTATACTGTTTGATAGACAAAATAAGTAAACAATTAATTTATTTAAAAATCCATAAATGTAGATATATATGATAGCCTGTTATACATCCAATACTACTTATAACCTATTATAGAAATATAAATTGAAAAGAAAAAAAATTAAACATGAAATTTATATATGAGAATACCTTAGTATTATAAACCTTGTAACAAATAAAGGTTGGAAATTCAGAGTTAAGTCTCAGACTGTACCATAATTTATGCTGTTCAGATACAATAGAGTAAAATGAAATTTCTACAGTGCCCTTTGTGCTAATACCTCAGAGCACTTTACAGTGGATAAAGTTAAAATTAGCAACATAGCACTCAATTTCCTAAAGACATTATTTTAGAAAAACTAAGTAAAATCAATGCCTTAAATGTATGAATTTAAAATCCTAATGACTGGAACTCCCTTTATTTCAACTGGCAATGTGTTCCAAATCTAGTGAACAAAATGGCTGAAGGCTTTATGGATTTATATCGTTAGAAAAATGATAGTTTTGTCATCTACCAAATTCAGGGTATATACTGAGACCAACAGAGAGCAGATGTGTCTAGTAGGGAAAGATATGTAATAGTCTGTATGTCAAATAATAAAGACTGTTTGCATTTCTATAACATGTTCCATATAAGAATCTCAAAGTGCTCACTGTATTAGTTCTGAGGGAACAAAATGAAGTACAGTATTTACTAATTTGCTGTAATGTGCTGAGAAGAGAAATTCTGTGTATGTACTAAGTGCAACCTTCTGCCAATTAGACATAGTAAGGAATGGCTTGTATAGCAGGGCTGTGCACTAGTTAGGCTTGTTATAAGTGCTTATGATGCCCTCCTTCCCCTGACTATCTCACCTGTGGGGCCCAGTCTGGTAGTCTTTCTCAGAGGCTGCCTTAGAGCATGTCTACTGGATCAGACTCCCCTCAGAACACACCTGGAGAAGGAAGAAGTGGTGCCCTCTGTAACTTTTAGCCCAACAGGTAGAGCCATCGTCGGCTATCCTTCGATAAGAGTATGATGTCTGCCATGAGGAAAAAAGTCATTGATAAGACTGAAGATGGCTGAGAAGTCCAATCTGTGCTCTAGGTTTTTCCATGTATATAACAGGTGGTTTCTGGGAGAGAACACAACTGATTGACAGGATGCTGTACATTTTCCTTCCTCCTCTGCTATTTATCAGCCTCTTGAGCAAGGGGATTCTCTTCAAAATGGGCTAATGCATGATGTATGATGCAATGCCATTGCAGTCTATTGCTAGCCAATTCTTCCCAATTTGTGGTGTCAATGCCTCCCTTTTTAAGATGTACTTTCAGAGTGTCCTTGTAGCATTTCCTCTGCCCCCAGTGAGTCCTCTTACATGACTAAGTTGAAAAAAGAGGACTTGCTTTGGAAGATAAGTATCAACCATCCATACACAATGCCACTCCCCCACACCCCATGAAGTTGATGTTTCATAATCTTTGACTCAACACTGGTGATGTTAGCTGCAGAGAGAATGTTGGCTTTGGTGTGATGGGTCTTCTCATCTGAGACAGAGAATTATCATAAGGTAGTACTGTTGGTATCACTCCAGATACTTAAGATGGCTTTGGTATGTCAGCCATGTCTCACATCATAAAGAACAGTGGGGATGACTACTGCATGTAGGATCTTAGTTTCCATCTGCAGATCTCTGTCAATAAAGACACGATGGAGCAACTTACTGAAGAATGCACTAGCACAATGGATCCTATGTTCAATCTCCATGTCAAGATTGGCTATTTGAAAGAGGTGGCTACCAAGGTAAGGGAAATGTTCAATGTTTTCCAGGAGTTCACCAATTTGTAGGAGAAGGCAGGCAACTTGTGCTGGGACAGGCTGGTGAAGCATCTTAGTTTTCCAATGTTGAGGGAAAATCCCAGGCTATGTTAGGTGCCTTCTAGTTTGGATTGCAAGTCAGCCTCGGTGTGGATAGCACAGTGAGGATAGCATAGTCATCAGCATACTGAAAGTCGGTGATAATAGTCCTGGTGATCTTAATTTTAGAATGAAGACACCATATGTTGAAGAGCTGGCCATCCATGTGATACTAAATCCCAGTTCCAGAAGAAAGGTGGTAATGACTAAGAATCAAAATCATGGCAGGATAGATGGAAAAAAAGAGTTGGGGCAATAACACAGCCCGGTTTAACATCAGTATACAGGGTGAGTAGGTCCATCTCCAACCTATTACAAAAGATGGTGGCAGACATCCCATCGTGAAGTAGCCTGAGAGCACAAATGAACCTCAATGGACAACTAGGCCTAAACAACACCTTCCCTAATGGTTCATGACTGATGGAATCAAAAGCCTTATTTAGGTTAATAAATGCCATAATAAATGACTGGTGTTGTTCTCTGCACTTCTCTTGGATCCGTCATGCAACAAAAGTCTTGTCAGTGGCGCCCTGAGATGGACTCTGAAACCATATTGGGATTCCAGGAGGACATCTTCAGCAAGAGGGAAGAGATGCTTCAAAAGGATGCGAGCAAGGATTTTCCTGGCAGTGAAAATGATCACTAATATTGGCATTCTTTAGGTCACATGGTTAGAGCACTCTGCCAGGAGATCCAGATTCAATTCTTCACTTCTGCCAGATATAGAGCAATGACTGGAACCTACATCTCCTACTTCTCAGAAAAGTGTCCTAACCACTGGGCTTTGGAAGAGTCAGGGGTAGGGTTCTTCAATCTCTTCTGTTGAAAATGTTCCACTTTGTATAAAAAATTAAATAGTTATTAGCCCAGAGAATATATTAGATTGGTCAAGTTATAAAGAGTTAGAATGACAGAGGAAGAGCATCCAGTAGTTAGGACATTCTCTTTGGACGTGGGATACCCAAGTTCAAGTCCTCATCTCACTATTTAGAAAGTGAAATTGACAAGAATATTACAGGTGGGCAGCTGGGCAAGCTGAAAAAATTTCATTTTGGTTCTCTTAAACCAGATTTTCTGGAAATACTGTCTCACAAAACAGTTTGCTTTTCTGCTTTTCATCAATTGGAATAATTTTTTTTTTTTGAAGTGAAATTTTTCATGCTAAAGGATTTCTATTTTCTGGTCAGCTTTATTAAGGACTATTGAGGCATTTTACAAGTGTATACTGAAGAAAATATCTGTCTTCTGATAGCCAAGCTTCCATCTCCAAGATATTTTAAATATTTTTATATTGAGTTAGATAAAACAAAAGTTAGCGTTTAAGTTTCTGCTACATCTAGCAGAAGCGAACATATCAGTTTAACATGGAAATAAACATGGACATTCAAAAATATTGAATTCAACCAGGGATTCCAAGGCTTGTTTTAAGTTTTGGGGCTTTTTCTTATTCTGTACAGCATTACTATGTTGACTTTACATTGCAAGCCCTCTGTAACTCATTCTGCATGATGAGTGTTTTAGATGATTGTCAGTGTCAGGTTATGCAGTTTGGGGCACATGAGGAGAGGATATTTAGAACTTTCTACATGATGTTGACTACTCATAGAAACACAGAACTCAGAAATGAAAAAATACTAATAGGACATACAATTCAGAACTCTGCTAAATGCAGGATTGTTCCTTGTAGGTCTGTTCCGATGCCCATTAAAGTGAATGGGAGTCAAATCAGACCCTCTATTGTAATATTTTGTACAGTCTAGTTTTAAATGTGTCCCAGACAGTGGCTTATAGCTTATATATTTTGCTGTTCAGAAGATTTTTCTGATAGGTAAGCTATTCTATCTTTCTTTCTTAGACTTAAGGCCCCCTCTTAATAATTCCTTCTCATTTTTGGTGTTTATTTGTAGATTGTTATCCTGTTCTCCTTCAGTTGTTCCTTATGGAAATTGCTCATACAACAGTCATCATAGGGAACATTTTTAGCTTGCCCCTACACTTAGAATAGGCAACAGTATGCTATTCCCAGATGTTGTGCTGACTGATAATGGACTTGCACAAATAATGGTCTTGATTCAGAAGAACACTTAAGTATGTGCATGATTTGCATTAACTTCAGTGGGACTTAAGCACGTGCCCTGAATCAGGGACAAAGAGGTAAACAAAGGAAAATCTCTAAAGTTAAAAATGTTATAAAAATTAAACAGTGTTGCAAATTTATCTATATCATCTATAATGGGAGATAAAATTGACTTTCAAACTTTCTAAGAGCATTATAAGGAATCATCAAACACACACAGTCTACTGGGACCACTGTGTCTGCCAGAGCGATCAGTTGATGGCATGGCACCAGGTGTTGTGTATTCAAGGTTTCCCAGATCTGTCTCAGTCCTGTGAATTCCCAAATCTCTGAGATGACCCTGCAGGCAGTTCCACATAGGGTCAGTGCATGCCCCCATTTTGAATGTCGATGGAGAGGTTGAGAGCACAGTGTGCTGGGTGGTTTTGTCCCTCTTGGTGATTTGGCCAAAGAGCATGCAATGCCACTTTTGAATATAATATATTGCAAGAAATGAAGAATTTTATAAAATATACCCCAAAAAACTATGCTGTTCTTTGCAATTTCCTTTTAAGTGATAACAACAGCTACTGGACGAATAAAATAGTATATTGCTTGTAGACGTTTACTGAACTATTCATTTGGCTATAGGCAAATACAGATCAATGCCACCTGACTAAAGTGTAGTGGGGTAATTTTTTTTTCAGCTAGTTCTTCTATAATAAATCTCTTTAAATTTTTGACACAGTCAGTCATGTGCATCATATTATGTCAAGTTACATCACATGATTTTATGTAGCCTGCTGGTAACATCACTTTGCATTATAGATTTAAAGAAATATCACTTCTTTTCACATATGAGTAGAAGATGGTAATCACCTGACAAGATTTCTTCTGCTACCCATGAGAAGAAGCCGAGTATCCAATCTACTTTCCACCCCCAACAAATAACTTTCTGTAAATCCTTGTGCATGACAGAATTCTAGCAGATAGTGGGTATTTCACAGCTGGTGAATCTCTTATTGCTTAACTCTGATGTCTGCATCTTATCACTGTGCAAATAATTTAGCAACTGCCATATTATTTATAGGTATGAATTGCACAAATTAATCTAATAAATAATTCATTTTTTTCTGTGAATTAACAGGCTGCCACAGTTAAAAATCTATTTGTGAAGCCAGTATCAATTGTTATGGTGTCTTGTGCTTAATTTCCCCAAGCCAATTCATTTTGAAAAATGTAAGTTACAATGAAGAGTGTGAGTTTTTCTTTTTTTTTTTTTAATTTTACACACACAGTCTACAGGAATCTTCCAGGTTGCAAAAAAATACCATCATGCTCTTTAATGAGAATTCTGTCATGTACAGGCATTTACAGGAAGTAATTTGATGGGGGAAAACATTGGCTCTCATCCTAACAGTATGGCAGTCTGTCACTACTGTGCCACAGGTTTGTAAACAAAAAACTATCTTAGGTGAATAATGATCCATTTTTATAACCTGAACCAAAAAAAAAATAGCTTTTTTTCCCCCATCCACAGTAAGACATAAGAATGTCATTGTGGACCTAACAGAAAGACAGTCACAAGTTTGTTTGCTAGTAGACTCCTAGGGAGCTGAACACAAAAATCCAATAAATAATTAGCTCTCCTGTGACAGGCTTCTGAATTACTGTGATACATTAATTGGACAAAATTAGCATGAATTAAGGCAAATAAGTATAACATGTAATTTATTACTTACTAAGCATGGTGCTGCAGTGGAAGCCTCAGATTTCCCTTAAGATTGCTTTAACAGCTATAATGCATTCCTTAATTTACTCTGTGGAAAATCAATTTTTTCAGAGTTCATTAAGCACCAATATGTTACAATGCAACTCCCTAGAGCACAGAGCCACAATACATTATGCAAATTCATGGCAGCATGGTACCAATATGTAAATAGCAATAATACTATTGTTAGTTGCCTATTGATAACTATACTGGAAGCATAATAACTGAGACTTCTTAAAATCCGTTTGTTTCTGATATTAATTTGTACTATCAAATGTCATTTCTTAGGAGAATTGTGGTTCTGGAGAGAGAAAGCTTTTCTTAATGGACCATTAATGTGAATGTTCTGAAGTTTCTGTTTGCAAAGAAATGGCATTTAGGACTTTCCTGCACATCTATGAGCATCAACCTTTTCAAAATGAAAACTAAATAGTTCAGTGTACGTGCATAGTTGGACATGGCTGTCTATGGATTATGGAGATATGCAGATTAATTCATGGACATAAAAAGCATTCCTAGTTTATAAGGCCTTATGGAGAAATCTAATAAGTATTATTTTGCACACAAAAAGGAAAAATAATAAGATAAATGGCATCATTTCCAACCAATCAAATGTGAGTCACAAGAAACTGGCAATAAGAGAACAAAATCTTCCAGACTATTTGATATTCACCTAATCATATGATGGATTCCAAAGCTACGGAGATCGATGTCACCAGTGAAAGGATAATTTCAACATCATTCTATGTTGTAGAAATGAGGAGGAAGGTGGTGGTAGTGGTGAAAGAAGATACCTGTGGAAAGGTGAATGGCCACAGGTCATCCTTCTACTTTTCTTTCTTGTATCAATTTGTTTTGAACAGTTTTCATTTTGATTAAAAAAGATCATCAAAATTAGTCAGTTTAAAGATCATATGGTATCATTCCATAGATCTGCAGGTATCTGGCACAATATAGCCCATAGAAAGCAGACAACTATATGGTATTGAAAATATAAACGTCTGAATAGTTGGTTTAAATCCATAATTATACCCTGGCCCTATGAGTTACTGCGCTTCAGAAAACCACTGTGCCTACACAGATCCCCATTATAGTTAATGGGTCAGAAATTCCAGCAGCATTCAGTCACTTGCAGAATTGGGGCCTTTGGGATTATTTTTTTTTTAAATCATGGCTGTTTTTACACATTAATTTTATTGTAGTCAGGGTTATAGACTGGCAGGGCCAAACAACTTGGGCAATCTCTTTTCAGCTGCAGAGGAAACAGCAACTGAGAAAGTGGCTAGCCCTATAGCTGACTGCAGCAACTGCTCCACCAAAGAATATCCTGTTACCTATTGGCTTGGTATGGGCATGTTCAGCGTTACATATAGAGTTATGCAGAATTCTTCTGTCAACCTTGCTCCGTCTACTTTGATACATCTTACCTTCACTACTCAGGGCATATCCCTGAGCTACGTAGCTGGGTCTACCTATCTCTAGTGTAGACCAGGCCTTGGAGTGTTTGAACTAAGTACAAGTCGAGACAGACTGTTAAGCATAAGCATATTGCAGGAGGTCGTTTGAAATGAACTCATGCAGAAAAATGATAAAAGACAAATTCACCGTACCACGCATGGACAAACACTTTTCACAAAGTGAGCACTCCATATCTGATCTTTCATTACTCGTCCTCAAAGGAAACCTGCACACCTTCGAAAGCTGAGCCTGGGAACTGGAATTCATAACTCTGCTAGCCACTAAAATCCAAGGACTTACCAGGGACACTGGTTTCATGGCTCATTAGAATAAACTGTAACAAACAGCTGCCTGCTGTCCCCTTAACCCTGATGCTAATCCTGCTTGCCCTTTTACATAACAATCTCACACTTATTGCCCACTCCATTTCAAATGACCTCCTACAACACGCGATATCCCTTATGTTTAATTATCTGTTCCAACTTGTATTTAGCTCAGACAGTCTTATTTCTTTCCCCAGACCTAAAGAACTTTGTGTAGTTTGAAAGCTTGTACTTTCCACCAAAAGAAGTGGTCCAAAGATAGTACCTAGCCTATCTTGTCTGTCTCAAGCTCTGAGATCAACACAGCTACAACATTACTATGTGGGGGAAAAAAGTTTGTTAGTTCTGGACAGGTTTCTCAACATCAAATGGTGAAAAATCTTGAGAGTATTGGGGGTGGTGGTGCAAAAAACCTGCAGTGCAATCTTTAGTTAAAAAATCCAGTGGGTAGTGGTTAGATTTTCACTTGTTAGAAAACAAAACTGGTAAATAAAAAGGAATGAAATTTTTAAAATGAAAAATCTCTCGTGGCAAAGACAGTGCTTGTTTGAGATTAGTATGAAATACAGCATCGGCTTTCATGTTGCTGGAGCTCTGAGCGAGACCAGATTATAGTGCCCTATATGGGTCAGAGATTGAAGAGTTTAAATCTCAGAATGAGTCTTTCACTTATGTGCCTCATACAACCACTTGCTTAAAGTCTCCCTGAGGCCTGCCCTGATTCAATACAGTATATTGTGGCATATAGCAGTAACATTTGTGACATTTTATGATTGGCTGTGTAAGTTCGTGGACTTAACACATTGCAGAGTGCAGCAGTATTTTCAGTTCAGAAAATAATGTATGACAAAGATTTTTACTGGTGCATTTAGTATGTGTAAAGCTGTATAAAGCTTCCATGTTTTACCTGTGGCAATATTGCTGGTTTTAGAATTTATTCTTTAGGTGAAGTAATATGTATTTCTCATTTTATTCCACTGTTTACCAGTGCGTGCACTCTTGAACAGTAGTTAAGAAATTTTTACAGCATTCCTCTTGATTTTTTTATCTTTAAAAATAATAATATGAAGGAATTCATAGGTAACATATTACAATTCACTGTGGTATAGAGTGAGCAAAATTTTATGAGCTTAATTTGTAATCATAGATTGCTAATGTTTAACTACAGCATTTAAATGTAAAAATGGACAACCAATGTTAATAACTAATATCTTTATTCTAATTACATAATGGTAAAATAATGTTTAACTCACTCTAAACTACAATGAACTAATTAAGCTGTCTATTATTTCACAATGTTTAAAATAATTATTGTATTTTAAAACAATATTTTCATGTTAATTTTCGCAATTCTTAGAGGAATCCAAAATAACAGTGAAATTTATTTTGCTCATTAGGATGTTAGTGCTCATGACTCTATAAACCAGAAATACATTGAAATATGTTGTTCTGGATAAATTTAGAATAATATACTACACTTTCTGTAATTGTGCATAATATTGACAGCCTCAAGATCCCACGTAGAGCAGCTGCATTAACTGGCAATCTAATGGTCAATAAGCATCTCTAATCATTTATAATAAAATAAAACAATGCTGGCAATTCAAAATATTGCTCCAAATTAGTAAACACCAGAAGGATTCTGACACTATTGACCATATACAAAGTATATATTCTCTTCCATAAAACAACTACATAACTAATCCTGTATTTCATTGTTTTGGGGACTGGGGGGAGAATCTAACTTTTACTTCAATGACAGGGTATTCTCAGGCATTCAGACACTTTCAAAGCTAACCCACAAGCTGCTAAATAAACACTTCTGGTGCTGAATTCTTCCCTCATTTACACCCATAACTGGTTTGCACTGATGTAACAGAAAGCAGAATTGGCCCATTTTGTCAGTGTCCTAGCTGAGCTGGCTGTTATAGCTGTGTTCTATTACAGAAGAAATGCAAGTTTGTAAAAATACTCTTAAGGCCAGATTTGGTCAAACACTGAAATGTGTGTTTGTTCTATTGAAGTCAATGGGAGCATGTACGTAAGTGCTTTGCTAAACTGGAGCTTTAGACTCAGTTGAAAGTCAATGGAGATTTGCATAAATATAGCACTAACACACTGTCTGTCAACTGGGCATCACTCACACATTACATCATGAATGACTGTGGTATCACGCCACATGGAAAAATGATGCTAAGAACATGGGGGCTGGAAAGAAAAAGATAATAAAGAATCCAAAAACCCTGGGTAAATGATGCATACATGAATGCATATACACTAGCTTAATAATGCTTAAGGTATTGCCATAAGTGTGAACCCAACTCCCATGGATTTCAGTGAGGAGTTGTATTAAGACTCTAGAAAGACTTGAGTCCTTCTGGTTAATACCAAAGTACTTACTTTCATGTATTTCACATTTGCCAGGAGTCTTTTTTTTTTTTTTCCTACTTAAGTGTAGGTATTTAATCAATAGCTACAGTTATACGAATTTCAACAGAAGCATGCTAGAATTTTATTGAGTGCACAGCTTCATGTGGAAATCAAATGGCAAGCATGGGCTTAAACAAGTAGGGTGACCAGATGTCCCAATTTTATAGGAGCAGTCCCGATTTTCGGGTCCTCTTCTTATATAGACTCCTATTGAGTCCCACTCCCATCCCGATTTTTCACACTTGCTGTCTGGTCACCCTACAAACAACCCTTTTGTCTATAAATGGTCTGGTTCTCTCTCTGAGTTGGAATTTATACAGGTAATTATTTTACTGCTTTCTTTGTAGCATTGAGAAAATGGTGACAAATAAATTAACTTAGCTTCTAAGCACACACAGCTCCTTTTGCCTTCCCTCATATTCTCTGTAAATATAGCTATTTCTTTTTGGTTTTTGTTGCCACTAAAAGTGTTGTAAATTTTTGGCCTGGGCATCCCTAAAGCTGTCCCATCCCTTGACCCAGTTTTTAAAAATGATGTATTAATACCGTGTTTATATTAAAAGAGAAATGTTGTTGTGACACTGCACCCTATATTCTTCATAAAGCTATTATGATATGATTATGACATAATTATGTGTTTTATGCAAGATAGGTCATGTAAGATATCACTGCATTCAGAGTGAGGTGCCTACAAGAAATAGCTATGGGGCCTGGATCTCCAGCACCTTGCACTTTGTGCATGCAGACACCCTCTATTAGGGCCTCTGAACTGAACTGGGAGTGTTCCAGCTGGGAAGATCCTGGGTGCTGCAATCTAGCCTTGGAGACTACAACTCCCATGATGCCTCGGGAGAGGGAGAGCAACTTCTACTTCCTGACATGCCAAGTGGGCAGAAGAAAGGCAGAAAATGGGCTTATTTTTAGCTTAATTAGCTTATGAATTGCTTGTTCACTAGTTTTTGCCTTGTAACTTGTTGCTTCTTTTTCTTTTATTGGCTCCTGGCAAGCAGGGACAAGAAGAAAGCAGGGGTAAGGGCAGGGGTTGCAAAGAGAGCATACAGTGGGGTCCATCTTGGAGGAGAGCTGTGATTTGAAGAGCTCTGTCCAAGCCAGGAGCTGCTGCTGAGAGTCTACTGGGGCTTTGACCAAGCAGAGAGCATCAGAAGTGTTTGGTGGGCTTCACCGGGAGCCAGGGCACAAACTGTTGCTGTATTGGAGCTGACTGAGGTGGGCCTGCAAGGAAGACTGTGTAAGTAATCTCTGCCTGTGGTGTTTGGAAAAGTGTTTGCAGGGGAAAGGGGACAACAAAGAGACCTTAAAGGGTTGCCCCAGTCTGAGAAGAGATGAAGTGGTCTTGTCATCTATCCAGAATCCAGGGTTACTGTCTTCTTGTTAAAACAACTCCCACCTTGAGAAGGCTTGTGCAGCTTGGAATGATCTAAAGTTAGAGTTGCTCTGCCTCCTTTGCCTAAGCTGGACTGTTTTACTGGGCCAACAGAGTACTGTCCCCCACTTCAAGATCTGAGGCAAATGTTTAGAACTCTGTAATTCAGTACAGTCGGGAGGGGTAAACGGTCAAAACTAGTTAAGTTTCATTTACGACGATAAACTGCATTTGTTAATTGATTTAGTGATGTGCCTCCTACTGATTTATATTGGTTATGACATTTTTCAATTAATTTCCATCTATTATGTTTTTATTAAGTTGTTAAGTGAAGGTGTGTTAACTCTAAGTGTCTAGTTCTTGTGTATTGAATTAGACCCATTGCTTAAATTAGCTCAGGTTTATTCCTGGAGGCCCCTTAGGCCTCCAGAGGAGTGTGCACAGGGCCAGCCAGGTGGAGGCACTGCCAAGATGAATTTCCTTTACATGCAAAAGAACTGCAGTAGAGGGGTGGTTAGAGGATTCCCACCTATCCAACATCACCACCGGCATACTCAGGATCTCTTTTACTGTTGACATCATCAAGCACTGGACACATAGTTGAGTGTTGCCTGCTCCTGAGTAACCCAAGAAGGAAAGTGTGTATGTGTGTCTGTGGTGGTGGTGGTGGTGCGGGGGAGATTACATGTAGTTATTCACATCCGTGCATAAACTGCTAGCATTCTGATTTGCTGGTAATCTCCCCTCACTTTGTACATGTCTAAATAACTACACAAGGTGTTAGGCAGTGGACAATCAGATCCAAACTAAATTGTAAAACAACCATCCATGTTTTATTTTGTTGAAAAATCAAGATATGAACCTATCACTACCTTAACTGCTTGTTTGTATATTATTTCCTTTTCACTCATCCACTGTCTGCTTTTAGATTGTAAACACTGTGGGACAAGGACTGTTTCTTCAAATATTATGTGCAGCACCTGACACTTTTTGAACACTACTGTAGTATAGATAATAATTTAAATCCCATCTAACAAGGTCTGCAAGTTGTGAACCTTGGCTGTTGGCGTTCATTTTGTTTAAGAGAAATCTTTCTGAACTAAACAGGACTGTCCATTTCACACAATCCATTTCGGTGCTCTACAAAGCTTGAATCCTTTTCTTTGCATCCATTACTTGGTCTCCAGTATCAAACTTCTCCTTTCGTTACCTGCACTTTGGTACCAAAGGAGTATTTATGTTGCTTCCTTGTGAATTTATTTTCCCAGGGCCCTGGAGTGATTGGTAATCTTATCAAATCTGTCTTCATGGTGTTGTTTACTCTCACATCGATTATAATCAACAGGTAACCTCATCATTATTCAGGCTATCCAGCCCCTGCTGGTCACCACATTGGTTTCCTCTCCCAGGAAGTAGCATTCCAAAACAGCTACAGATCAGTAAAACGTTCCTCTTCCTTTTTACTGCTAGCATGTTGCCGTTTTCTTTCAAATATTGACTGAGAATGCCTGCAAAAAATCTGGAAGTAATTGCTAAATAATAGATGTTGAGCCAAGCAGCAGTACAGTACCTAGCACATGTAGTACCACTTAAAGTGAATAATCATATGACTTCACACTCCCGCACAGAGTGCTGCACAATTCAGAAAAGAAATGGAACCTTCTGACAACTCAACCCTATCTAGGACTGAACTAAAAACAAATGTTTTGCAGATTCGGTTGGTGGTTCGAGCAGAAAAAGCTTGAAGGGAGGACCCTTGAGAGCTATTTTTTTTCTTTCCTTTCATTTTGTGTGTGCTCCTTTACATGATCCTGTTTTCCCTTCTTTATGTGATAGCTGTGATACTGAATGCTTCCAGTCCCAGTAGGCCACCATTGGATGCAAATATTGAGTGAAAACTTTTTCAGCTAATTTTCAGCCAAAAGTGGGTAATATTTAGGTGCTAATGGCTAGTGGGTATTAGAATGGCAATTAGTGTCTTCTAGCATCCTGAGTCAGGGACTCAGCTATTCCACTTGTGTAGTAGAAGTCATGGCTTTTTCATCCATTCTTTTCCATTCCTTTTAATTCCCTAAATCCCATAATCCAGCAATGTATTATGCAGCACAGACCAGGAAGGTGGGCTGTAGTAAATGCTGCTTTATGAATCAAGCGGTAGGAAGTACTACACTTTTCCCCCAGAGACTGACAGCTTTACATCAATCAGCATACTGACAATGACAGCCTTGAGTTTGCTTCTGAAGTTACCTGTAGCATAGCTATGTGGCAAATCATTATCCAGCATTCAGTTTTTTAAAGAACACACGTAATTTAAACACTGAAGCACAAGATGGCCATTTTGTCTGACTCTGAGAACCTTTCTCACTGATCACCTCTTTATGTGCAACAGGGAGGAGACAGAATGTACTTTGTCCTTTTCAAGTAAAGTGCCTGAATAATCTCACCTGCTATAGATAGTGCTTGTGAATTTTTGTGACACAGGACCAAGATTTGCACATAAATATAAATGGAATATGAGGAACATCAGTCTAACTTTATCTGAAAAACCAAGTTGCATCAATTGCACTCAGTATCATGTAAAACTAAAATCAGTCGACAAACATATTTTGGGGTATGGTATGAATTACGCTGCAACCATTTTGTAAACCTTCAGTCTGCTTTAACATGTTTTGGACATTGTGCAAGGAGATAGACTATGTTCTTTATGCTTTCTCCATCTGGAGCTTTCATACAATTCGTTTAGCAGCTAATCTTGCAATGAGCACAAACCCCTGTTCTTGCATGCATCTCATTGCAGAATCACATCGTACAGATGTAAGGAAGACCAACAGCACAAGCGGCTATGATGGCTTTCTGGGATAAAATCCTGTTTGCAGTGACATCAGTGGTAAAGTTCATATTGACTGCAGTAGGGCTAGGATTTTATCCCTGCTTTGGGGGTTCTGTTTCTTCGTGGCTGTATTATGGCAATGAGTGACTGCCCTTAGTAGGGACAAATCTGCTCCAATCTCCCTGGTATGCAAGGGGAGTTTGCAAGCTGCATCATCTTTTAGGGTTGTGTTAAGCTAGCTCCACAGTTTTTAGGGTGTACCTATTGGTAGTCAGTTAGCTTCATACATCTGCATGATGCAGGGCCCTGGGGATGATTTCTCCTGGTCTTTGCTTGTGGTTCACAGATAAGAAAGGCTCCTTGGCTTTCTCCCGCCACTATCTATGCCAGGTCATGAGACAGCCTGACCTTTTTCATTTTAATCATTTTGATTTTAAAACATCTGTCTCTTCTAACCTTATTTCCCTATATTTTTCTATTTTTCTTTTCAGGTTACACTGCTGTGCTCCTGAACATCTCTAGCTATGTGTGAATTTTTTAGGTATCATCCTCGTTTCATAGGCAGAGATGCATGCTTAGATGTGAAGAGAGAGTTATCCAAAGAACATCCACACATGAAAAATGTTGCTTAATTGTTTTTTCCTTCTTTCATTCAATTCGTTTTTCAAATGTAATTAGCATGTCTGTGACTGATGGCCCATCTCAAAATCTACATTACCATAGGACAGCATGTCGTCTTCCCAATGATGTTACATGTTATTTTAGTTGGATGGTTTCCTTCAACTTTTTCAGGGCATTATTTCAGTATCATAATTTCCAGTTGACTGTATTCTTTAAAAAAAAAATGACCCAGATTAATCCCCCTGCTGGCACAGGTGCTGGTGCAAGGAAAGAGGGAGCAGCAGTTTGCTTCTCCTCTATTCAGAGAATGTGGGAACTAATGTGGACCCCACTGCTGGCCAATAAAAGTGTAACTTGGATTTATTTTTTTTTCTTTCAATTCATTCTTCACGTGTAAAGTGATTATGGCGCAATGGTTTAGAGCAGCGATTATCAAACTGTGCGTCGTGACCCTATTTTAATGGGTCACCAGGGCTGGCGTTAGATTTGCCTGGGTCTGGGGCAGAAGCCAAAGTCTGAGCCCCACTGCCTGGGGCTGAAGTTGAAGCCTGAGCCCCACTTCCCAGGGTCTAAGCCAAATCCCAAGGGCTTCAGCCCTAGACAGTGGGGCTCAGGTTACAGGCCCCTTGCCTGGGGCTGCAGCATTGGTCTTTGGCCCTTCCACCTGGGATGCTGGGGATTGCACGGGGTGAGGCTTCAGTCCCCCCTCCTGGGGTTATGTAGTATTTTTTGTTATCAGAAGGGGGAATCCCTGGTTTAGAGCACCCAGATGTCAATCTTCTTGGGAGTTGCTTGCAGTAGATTAGTGGACTAAGATCTGATTATCATAGGTTATTTTTATCTCTTCATGAGCTGCCAAGCATCCCACAAGGATGGTGCAGCTACCTGTGCATGGGGTTGAATGGAATCTCAGGAGTAGAAGGCAGAGTGTTTGTTGTCATGACACTCCAGCTAGGAACTGTTCAGATAAAAGTGCAAGACCACTTAGTTGCTAAAGTCTTCACTCGATAATGGCTTCTTTCTCAGGTTCAGGAGTAAGAAGAGAAGAAAAAAAGTGATGCATTGAGAGGTGGAGCATTATGGTTGTTTTGTACATCAGAAGGTATTATCTTTATATTTTTGTTCTGCCATGCCATGGTAATAAGTAGTTTAGAAATACAATGATGGGGAGAGATTCTTCCTAACCTCCCACTTCCCAAGCATAAGGAAAGGTGACTCCAGGAAAGAGTTCTCTGTACTCCTGCAAACACCCTTAAAGAGCTATGTCTCAGTGACCCTAACTCTGACTTGGGCTTTGTCTACTCTACACGTGAAAGTTGATCTAAGCTACGCAATTTAAGTTACATTAATAGCGTAACACATGTCGACATAGCTAAAATCTACTTATGGTGGGGTACACTACGCAAGGTTGATGGGAGATGCTCTCCAGTTGACTGCCCTTTCTCATCTTGTGGTGGTGGAGTACAGGAGTCGATGGGATAGCGATCTGTGGTCGATTGCATCGATCGCCCGGGGAAGTGTAGACAAGCCCCGAAGAGGCCTAGAAATATCTCTTTGCACTTGTCTGTCAACATTGCCCCATACCTCAGCCAGAAGGGCTCACTTCTTTTGAAGTAAATGGTAGCTCTGCCTGCCTACGTATTGCACGGTTTTGCATTCCAAGGACTCTGAACATTTGTCATTTTAACTGTTTTTATGACAATAAAACAAAGATCTGATTAAAGGTAAAGTATCAGAAAATGTCAGGTATATATTCTAATATTCGTTAGACTGCTGGTTGACAGAGGAAAGTTAGGCCTTACCTTTTTGTTTTCTTACATTAATACCTTTTATATATGGGAAAATTAATATGTATCTGGCCCTTTCTTTATACATTAGCATAAAGCCAATAGATTTGTTCAGAGTTTTTCATTATATATACAATGATACTGAATGAAGAGAATGATAGCAATTTGTTAAGGAATGCTTTCCTTGACCTTCTGCAAAGTAGTATAAATGACTTCCCTGCCTTATTTTACTGAATAGAAATAATAGCAAATTGTTTTGTTTATATATGTTGATAAGTGTTATTTATGGCTTATTTCCATTTACCTCCATATGAGTACTAGAACAAGAAAAGGAGGAGAGGCCACTGTGTCTTCAAGTTTTGACCCTTTTAATGCACCCAGGAGAACATCTGATTGTTTCTTGATGAATCCCAAGGCTCATTTGTGGAAAGAGCTTGTTTTGTAAAGGAGACCATTCACATTTTATTCCAACTCCTTGTAACTGAATTATAAGATGCATATAATAAACTGAAGACAATCACTAATTCTTAATCAAACAGGGTGCATTTGCCTCACATGCAAGCTATGATGAGTCCTTGAGAAATAGATGGCACACGTTCATTTGTTGTAGAATACCCAGAGCAATTATTTCACCTGCTCTTTGTACTTGTAAATTGCCAGCTGCAACAGAGGATGAGAGAGAGAATGAACTACATATGATACATTTGAGCTCTGTGGCTTAATGCAATACTGGAAGGCACTCAGATCTATAGGAGTGAATAGTAGTAGTAGAACCTATATACAAGAGACTAAAATTAAAGTCCATTTTATGCTTGCCATTTATCTTGCTGCTTCTTTCCATGACTCAGTGAAACACCTTTTTGGGATGCTTTTGGTCTAAAATGAACAAAATGTAGTGTACAGTACTTCTCTGATGCCTCAGTGCTATAATTCTGTTTTGATGAAATGCATGGGACATGTAAATGCCTTTGCTACTGCTGCATTTCTTGTGTGTGTGTGTGTGTGTGATATCAAGGTGTCCAACTCATTATTCTTAAGGGGCTGTGCATCTTCTGTAGTTATGTAAGGTATAATCCTGCTCCATTGAAGTCAATGGTAGCTTTACCATTAACTTCAATGGGAGCAAACTGTGCATAAGTGTAAATGACTGCACAAGATGCAAAGTAGTGTAGGCTGTCAGGCCCAAGGTGTTTTTACATGTCACTGAAGGTGTCTTTACATCACTGAAAGCTGGGCCTCTGCTTTTTAGTTTTTGCTGATATTTTTTGAGGTTATGTAAGAATTGTAAATGGTTTACATTTTATTTAGTCTGCAAAAAGTATTACATTCAAGCATCTCTTTACTGCTTCTTGTAATGCATTTTGATTACTTTTGGTAACTCAAAGTAATATTTAATAACTGTTAGTTTTCTTTTAGAGAGTTCTTACCAATAAAACAAGACTTCTTACAGCTACATGGATAATTAACTTGAAGCTTCTCTGTCCCTTGGGGGATATCAGCTATGTAAATAAAGAACTGAAATCTTAACAAGGCATGCTAGGGAATCGCAACAAGTTTCACTACACTAAAATACTGGTACTAAAATCCTAAATGTTTTAATATATTGTTATAAATGAACATATTTTTACAGAGCAAAAATGTGTTTTATGTTTTGCTGTGTAAGAGCTAAAAAACATGTAAGTTTTAATTTTTAGAAAGATGGAGGTAAAATTCTGAACTATTATCTAAAAAGTAAGCTACCCTTTGGGAAACATAGATTACAGTGTGTTCTGTTTTCTTCTATAGAATTCTTAAGCTATAAGCTTATACTAAAGGTAAATGAATTCTTTGCATCAGTCTTCATGGCAGAGGATGTTAGAGAGATTTCCAAACCTGAGCCATTCTTTTTAGGTGACAAATTTGAGGAACTGTGTGAGTTTTAGGTATGATTAGAGGAGGTTTTGGAACAAATTGATAAACTAAATAGTAAAAGTCACCAGGACCAGATGGTATTCACCCAAGAGTTCTGAACAATCAAATGTGAAATTGCAGAATTACTAACTGTAATATTCAATCTATCATTTAAATCAGTTTCTCTACCAGATGATTGGAGGATAGCTAATGTGATGCCAATTTTTTAAAAAGGCTCCAGAGGCGATCCCGGTAACTACAGGCTGGTAACCTAACTTCAGTACCAGATAAACTAGTTGAACCTATAGTAAAGAACAAAATTATCAGACACAGCGATGAATATGATTTGTTGGGGAAGATTCAACATGTTTTTTGTAAAGGGAAATCATGCCTCACCAATCTACTAGAATTTTTTGAGGGGGTCAACCAGCATGTAGACAAGGGTGATCGGATGGATATAGTGTACTTAGATTTTCAGAAAGTCTTTGACAAGTTCCCTCACCATAGGCTCTTAAGCAGTGGATCTCAAACTTTTTGTATTGGTGACCCCCTTCAAACACCAAGCCTCTGATTGTGACCCCCCCCTTAGAAATTTAAAACACATTTTTGTTCTTTAATACTGTTAAATACTAAATGTAAACCCTATTGCTTAAAATGAATTTACCTTTTCTCACTGCTTTTAAATTAAGACTAAAACACCTTTTTATTGAATTAAATATAAGTGGAAAAATGATGCCCCTATCCTCAGTGAGGGAGCGGGGGGGAATCATTTGAGCTCCCCGCCTCAGGTGCCAAAATGTCGTGGGCCAGCCCTGGTTATATATTTACTCAACAGTACAAAATCCTGACAAATACTGTGGAGTTTGCTTTGAGAAGCACCAAGATCCCACAGTTCCCATAGACTTCAGTATCTTGCAAGGGGGAAATCGGATTTTGCATCAGTATAAAATATATGAAAAGCATTTCACACTTATCTGTGTCTTTTGCTGTTGACGTATTTTTTGATTCATTAATTCCCTACCATCTAGCTTATGGCGACTGTTTAAATAGTGAATATACACAATGGTGCAGAATCAAGAGTATCAGTAAAAGTGTGAGGGATCACGGGCCTCAAGCCCAGGTCCATAGGTTCCCAGGCAGTGCCCAGACCCTGACTGCCACCAAGCAGCTCACCTAAGTAACCAGGGGTCGGGGTTGGGACTGGCAGCTTGGCGCAGGGGTCGGGGCTGGCAGCTCAATGCAGGGGTCGGGGTTGGGGCTGGCATCTCACCCCCTGAGGGGTCGCAACTCCCAGTTTGAGAACCAATGCTCTTAAGCAAAGTAAGCTGTCATGGGATAAGAGGGAAGGTCCTCTCATAGGAAATAAAGGGTAGGAATAATTGGTCAGTTTTTGGAAAGCAGAAAGGTAAATAGTGGTGTCCCCCAGGGGTCTGTACTGGGACCGGTACTATTCAATATATTTATAAATGATCTGGAAAAAGGGTTAAACAACGAGGTGACAAAACCAACCTATTGCACAAAGACTGGAAGCACTTTAGCCTGTTGCAAAAACCACCATAACTGTTAGCAAGTGCACATAAAGACTGTACTACCTTTTCCTTCTTAAAGGTGTATCCTTCATATCAATTTCAAAGGCACATTGATAGCAGTACAAGGAATTCATCCTTGCAATGTCTATGCTAGATCCCTTCTAGGAATAGACAACAGCTGCTTATAGTACTGTTAATCTAGCACCTTTTGTGTGCACCAAATTCACTGAAAACATAAACATATATATTCATGCGGGGTTTATTTTCCATAGACTCTCTTCTTTTTAGTAACTAAGCCCTGGATTAAGTAAAACACTTAAGCAAGTTGTGAAGCTGGCAGACCAGGAGCCATCTCATGCCAAGCCTCTTAGGCCTCACGGAACACTAACAAATGCCTAGCGGGAAACATTGTTAAAATAGGTGTTGAGTTAATAACGTATTTAGTGTTCAGACCTGCTGATGATTATAGGATGCTGCATGTTTTGATCTCACTTATCTAGGGTTATCATAAGTCCGGATTCTCCGGGACATGTCCGGGTTTTTGAGTTATAAATAGTATCCGGGCAGAAACTGGAAAAGGTCCAGATTTCCCTCACCTCCCTGTGCAGAGCGCAGCACAGCTGACAGAGAGGCTGGCTGGATTGATCCACGCTGACAGCGAGAGCTGCTCTTCCACCTCCCCTCCCTTGCTGCATTCTCAGATCACCAGCCTGTGCAGTTCTAAAGCTCTTCCCCTCCTCCTCTTTCCCCCCATGCATTCTCAGGTTGCCGGCTGGCCGGGCCGTTAGCATCGGCCTCCAGAAGCTCTAGAGCTGAGCTCCTCCCCTCCCCTCCTTCTCCCCTGCTCTCCTGCAGCCTCAGATTGCCAGCCTGGCCCTAGTACTATCGGGGCCTCCTCCAGCTGTAGAGATCCTCCGCCCCGCTGCCCAACACACCGCTCCAGCAGCACTCTGCAGGGGCGGGGACCAGGCTGTGCATTGTGCTGGGGAGTGCGGCAGCCCCCTCCTGGGACCCCTGCCCCTAACTGCCCCCCAGAACCCCAGCCCCTATCTAGGCCTCCCTAAAGCTCCTTGTCCCCTGATTGCCCCCTCCTGAGACCCCCCACCCTAACTGCCCCCCTAGGACTCCACCCCCTTCCTGACCCCTGACTGCCCTGACCTTTATCCACATCCCTGCCCC
>ML677341.1:37488241-37654873 GCA_007922305.1 Dermatemys mawii | reverse complement strand
CCCCCAGACAGATCCCCAGGACTCCCACGGCCTATCCAACTGCTCCCTGACAGAGCCCGACATGCTGTTTTGAGCGGCACAATAAGGGAGCCAGGGGGTTGGAGAAGGGGCAGGGGGGTTCTGGAGTGGGCAGTCAAGGGACAGGGAGTGGGGACATTGGATGGATTGGGGGTTCTGGGAGCTTTGTCGGGGTGGGGAGCAGTTGGATAAGACGTGGGAGTCCTGGGGGGGTCTGTCTGAGGGTGGGAGTGTAGATAAGGGTCAGGACAGTCAGGGGACAGGTAGGGGATAAGGTCCTGGAGGGAAGTTAGAGTGCGGAGGTCCCAGGAGGGGGCAGTCAGGGGATAAGGAAAGGGGAAGTGGGAGGGAGTGGATGGGTGAGGGCGGTGCTAGGGTGGGCCCCACCCTGTGTCCTCTTTTTTGTTTAATGAAATTTGGTAACCCAACTTATAACATCTATAGCCCATAGTATAAAGCTATACTGAGAGTTTGAGTGGAGTCTTCTGTAATTGTGTAACTCAACAAACAGGAAAGAAGTCCATTGAAACCAAAGGAGCCATTGGGAAACATCAAGCATGGGTGGAGGGATAGCTTGCTATATCTGGGGTTATGAGTTCCATCCTTGAGGGTGCCATTTAGGGATGTGGGGCAAAAAAATCTGTCAGGGGACAGTAATTGCTCCTGTTAGTGTAGGAAGGGGAGTGGACTACATGACCTTTCAAGGTCTTTCCAGCTCTATGAGATAGATGTTTGTTTATATATTTATTTTTTTTAAAGGACAAAGACTTTGTTGATTGCTCCTCCCTACACCCATGAAGAGGAGATAGGTGCCAACACTTGTACCATCAGTTTAAACTCTGGGGGAAGGGAATGAATATCTCTGATCGGAAGGAACTACATTGCCATGCTGCTTGGAATTTAGAGAGGACAATATTTTGAAGAATAAGCAAGAATAAGCTGCTTAGCTAGGATAAGCCCTAAAGGACATCTAGAGCTTGCATATTACAGCAGCTTCTATTATCTTATTAAACCTAAGACAGTAACTCTTTTGGATGTGTATAGAAAACTAGGAATACTTGTAGCACTTTAGAGACTAACCAGTTTATTTCAGCATAAGCTTTCGTGGGCTATAGCCCACTTCATTGGATGCATGGAATGTGTATATTTACCTGCTTTATCCTTGTAAATAATTCTCATTTCTTCTTCTTAGTTAATAAACCTTTAGTTAGTTTATTATAAGATTGGCTACAAGCATTGTCTTTGTTAAGAGATCTAAGGTACATTTGACCTGGGGTAAGTGACTGGTTCTTTAAGACTGTGAGTACCTAAATATTTGTTGTGATTTTTGGAGTAAAGTGACCATCTATCAGAAAGAAAAGCTTGCTTGGGTACCTAGATAGACCAGACCACTCAAGGGGACTGTCTGTGAGTCCATGCTAAGGATGTTACAGTGCTTGAGGAGTTCACTTGGTTGGTGACCTCTAAGTATAGAGTTCACAACCAGTTTGGGTTTTGTGCACTGAGATTGGCAATCATGGTCATGAGCCACTCTAGACAGCTTGTTGCAAGTATGTAATTTAAGCACATGAATAGCACTAATCACTTCAGTGGTGCTTCATGGACTTAAACTTATCCATTCCCTCAAGTGCTTTGCTGCATCAGGCCTAAAGAAGAAAGAATATAAAATGCTCTAGTAGCTAGCTTTGCTCCCCCATGCGCCAAAAATGCTGATTCATCATCACTATTTAAGTCACCAGAGGAGTGCACAATGCAGCTGCAGTTAAAATTCACAGGGGGGGTTGCATGAAGCTTTTGTTTGGTTTTGCTTCACCTGAATTTGCACCTTGGGTTCAAAACTAGCCAAAAATTCAAAGTGAAATTCAGTCAGTTTTCACTGGGTTTCACACTGAAACCTTCGATATCACAATACTACAATTCAGTCTAAGTTCACTCCAACCACAAGTCCCTGGAAAAGATGTGAATCATTTGACAAACATGGACTACACTTAAAGATTTAACAAAGCCCTTTACCAGTTTTGCCTTGTTTCTGGATTCAAATTCCAAATACCTCACATAGCTCTTCTTAGCTATGTGAATGGACTCAGGAGAGTATAAGTTGTCCTTTGAAAATTTTACATTAAAGTAGCACAATTCTCCCATCTGTTGTGTGTGCAACTCCCACGAAAGTCAATGGGAAGAAGGCGTGCTCAGCTGATGAGGCATTGGGGCCCTTGTATTTGGAGGAAAATATTGAAGATTGTTGCATTGTTTAATATATGGAGATTGTCATCCTGAAAATGAAATGCCTATTTATGGCTGACTCCCCATAAGTTTTCATCTATGCACTTTTTAGAAGCATAAAGTGAGGTTAAGGTAATTGCTTGCAGTAGAGTTGGGAATTCATGAACTGGAAAAACGTGACTGTGGCTCATAAATTGCATTCTGTGTTACTAATTTCAAGACATTCTCCAAGTAAAAGGTGAATAAATTCATTTACATGATTTGCGAATTGTGCCACTGGAGCTCAAGAGTAAAGAAGTGTATATTGTGTATTAACGCCAATGCTAAAAATAGATTGTAATATAATTGAAATGCAACAAGGAGCATTTGGTTCTGCACCATTCAGTTAAAGCTGTATTCACTAAATTAACAACAAAACAAACACACAAAAAACCCCACCTTAACAAATAGATTAGGTAAATTGTTATAAGCCAAAACATTTATGATTTGTTCTCCAGTGCACTTTCCTTGTAAAAGTGAAAGAAAAAAAGACAGAAAAAATAAGGGAGAGCTATCTTCTATATTTTGGTGACTTGCTTATGTTTTGTAAAATACATTCCCAATATGCATTGTTCAATCAAACAGACTGTTCTAACACAATATGACTTTTAACTGTGAATATTTTCTGTAAGTCTGGTTTCAGAGCTTGTTTTTTTGTGAGAACACACTATCTTTGATTTAATTTTTTCCGACACTGTGCCCACTGCACAGTAGAAAAAAAAAAAGTGTAATTGTAGTTTTGTCCTTTACAGCACAGGACAAATAAATGTCAAAATCAAATGGTGGTGTCCCCCAAGGGAAAATATACTTCAGTTATGAAATATTCTTACTCAGTTCCCATTGCTATTCCTATGAACACCTAGGCGAAGCTGCCTCAGGACCTAATCAGATGCTACTCATTTACATATAATAATTGTGCAATGAGGTTTTAGAGCAACTATGAGGAAAAATGCATAATGTCTCTTTAAAATCGTCTGGTGTAAAACTAGTGCTGTTTGGCTCTGGATAAATGGTTGCCAGCTCTTGAAGAGAGTAGGTTGACAAGACCTGGTATGAAATGAACATCTGTTTTTATTGTTGGCATTTTAATTGTCAGTTTAATTCTGTGTTTAATAAACATGCTTTAAAGTGGCACAGTGCTATTTCCTGTTCTGTTTCTTGGAAATGCTGTGATATTGATAAAGTGTCAGACTCTTACTTGGGAATGACAATAACAATCAACTTTACAAAGGAATCATTAAGGAAGCTTTAAGAGGAGACTGATGCAGGGAAAAGGCCATTCTTGGGCTTTATTAGCAATCTTAATTGCATTGGTATTTAGAGTAAGTGAAAACTAGTCACCCTTGGTTCATAAATGTGTTTTGCACCTTTGTGGAAACTGTGGATTTAAAATTTGGGATTTTTTTTTCCCTTTAAACCCAGAGATGTATTGAAGAACCTGCTAAGGAGTCAAAATGAAAGCAAACTCATTGCCCTTCATTAGGACAATTAATTTGCTGTCCTCAGCAAGTTATGTGTGCTTCCGAAACATCTTAGCTTTAGCTTTTGCATATGTGTAGGGCCGGATGTCACAAATGGTCTCTAGTCCTTTCACTTCAAACCTCAAATCCTTCCTTTATATTGCCACATCAGAGTCCACCTTCCCACCCTCCCTTTCAGGCTGATGCAGAATCTTGTCCTTGGCTGCTCAGGTATTATGATTGCGTTGAGATGATGCCGTGGTGCCACGTACACATTATCCATCCAGCCATCCACGGACTGCTCTCATTTCATTCTTTACCAGATCATGTGAGGTATACCTGTCTTCCCTTGTAGATGTTAACCGTTTCCCAGCCTTAGCCTCATGACCCTCTACTAGGTACAGCCTTGCACTTCTTGTCTGCCAGGCAGCACTCCTTTCTTTGCAATGAAAAATCGTATTGTTGAAAATTTCCCAACCAACTCTAATTATAACGCATATGCTCAGAGGGGCTTTTTGAGCTGTAAATTATGCTTTAAGGCAGGGGTTGTCAAAAACCCAGCCTGTGGGGCAAATTGGCCCATTTTTTATATATATATATATATATATATAAAAATCTGCAAATGCACATATGCTTGTGTTCATTTCAGTCTTTCCATGCCAGAGCAGCTGTAAAGTAGGCTAATATGTGGAGAGCTACATCTGATTTTGGGACTTCAGAAAGTTACTATTTCTTTGTTCATTGGAGAATGTATATAATATGGAACAGAGAAACTCTCCATTTGGAAAGGTGTATGTTCTGACAGTACCCCATAGGACAATCCATGGAATGGTTGAAAATCATTTCAAGGTCTTCTCTTAAAACCATGGAAACATTAGTAGGAGACTGATGGTAGCAGCAGGCTCAGACTGGGTTTATCTTGTGGCTCTGTCAGTTACTGCTATAATAAAATCTGTCATGTTTTTTTCTAGGTTGACAGCAGAGCAAATCTGTCTTGGCTGCTAACTGAAGGTGGGTATCTACAGTGTGATGAAGTCAAAGCCTGAGTGTTGAGGAGACATATTTAATACCTGAGGTTCATCAATATATATTGTTCTTGAGCTTGAGATCTAACTGTGGTACATAACCGCCCCCAATTATCATAGTATCTGGGCACCTCCACTGTGGTGAGTCGACCGCGGCATCTCCCTCGTCGACTCCACTTACTCCTCTTGCGGAGCTGGAGTACCGGAGTTGACGGGAGCGTGTTCAGGGATTGATTTATCTCATCCTGATCAGACGCGATAAATCGATCCCCGATACACTGAACACTACCCGCCGGAGGGTTGGGTAGTGTAGAGGTACCCTAAGAGATCCACCCAAAGTCACACAGAAAGTCTGTGGCAGATCTGAGGATTGAGCCCTGGTCTCCACAGATCCAGTTTAGTGCTCTCATTCTTCCTCTATAAAATGCTCCATATCCTCTAAACAAGTATTTTCTTTAATTTATTTTTTAAGGAACTGGACATAAAGCAGTGGAATTGTGACGAGGATATTGGTCCTCTACTAGCTGGAAATGGTAGAATTATCAGTAATAAAAAGGCAGAAAAAGGTGTTCCGTAATTATTTCCATTCTGTATTTGGGGAATAAAACAGATAATATCCTATCAAAATGATGAGAATACTCTTTCCATTTCACATCACTCCATCTCAGGAGGATGTTAAACAGCATATATTAAAGTGAGACATTTTAAATTAGCAGGTCCAGATAACTTACATCCAAGAGTTTTAAAAGAACTGACCGGGGAGCTTGGTGGACCTGAATGTTGATTTTCAATATATCTTGGAATATTGGAAGCCTGGGGTAGTGGTAGTGGGGCTCTGGTGCCTATTTAAAGGGACCAGGGCTCCCGCTGCCTCTAGTGACGTGGACCCTTTAAATAGCTATTAGAGTCTCACTTCTGCTACCTCAGGGCTCCGGGGAGAATTTAAAGGCCCAGGGTGGTAGCAGCAGCCAGAGCCCCAGACCCTTTAAATTATCCCCAAAGCCATGTTGCCGGAGCCTTGGGGAGGTGGTGCCAGGGCTCCAGCAGCTATTTAAAGGTCCAGGGCTCCGGCCACTGCTACCTCTCAGCCCTTTAGATAGCCCCCCCGGGGAATCTGGTCCGCCCCGGTATGGTGCACCATACTTTCTGGCCATCACTGTTGAGTTCTAGAGGAATCTATGTCCAGCTCTCCTCACCAGAGACATGGTCAGCCTCACTTTGTGTGCTTATGATTTGGGATTGCAGAAGAAGAGAGTCTGAAGGGATTCAGGACCATGCAGCACTCAGCTACAATGGTGATTGGACATGGTATAAAAACCTAGATAGATCAATTCCAATTCTGGAAAAAAAAACATTTTTTAAAAAATATTAATATTGTATCAGAGTGTAGCAGGCATCATATTTCTCTCATTAGTCCACAGAATTAGGGATACAATAGCCTCTCTGATCGTGTATTCCTATGCCATTGGGGGCGGGGGTGGGGGTGGAATTGGCTAGTGGATCTCCAAAGTTGTGGATCCACCAGGCCTGCTCATTCTTTGTCTCCATGGCAGCACTGTAGAGTAATTTCAGAACTGGCCTTTGTACCTGTGTGGGCTTTTAGCATCATATCCACATTAGTTCCACTGCAGGCAGGCCTATTCACAGCTGTGGAGGCAGGGACAGGACTTTCCCCTGTAAGCTTAGAACTATGTTCTCCCAATGAGTCATAACAAAGTACTCTAGTCATGTCCATTATTTTTTTGGCACCAATTATCTTTGTTACTATCACCTCATATTTAAGAGGTGAAAATAATCATGTCTCTGTGTTGATTCATGTTTTGCAAATGTTTCCATAAACAAAAACAGAGTTTATAGGGGGGAAAAAAGCACAGTTTTCTTTATTTTCTCCTCTTCTCTATCATCAGTCCCTTTTCTCAAAGGTATCAGTAGAGTAGTAAGGATCTGACAAAGTCAGATTTATTGAAAGTTATATAGGTAAATTATAGGTCAGTTCTTTTCATGAGTTGAGACTGTGTGGTCCTTTTCTACCTGGGGAATCCATTTTTTCCTGAAAACCTCTATTGTACTCAATACAGAGGAGATTAGACGCATCAGCTACTTTTTATTCAAAACATATTTGCATTAAATTACAACAGGTTACTTTGCAGCCAGACATATGAAAGCCATATGTATGTTGTGTGGAGAAGAGTGTTAAAATTCCCCCGAAGTGGTAGAAATATGAGAGGCAGAGAGAAAATACAATGTTGGCAATAGTAGTCAATACAGTGAGGCTAAACTGAGCTTTATCTCTGTGGTACTTTTAGCAAAGAAGACATATATCTTGAAAGTCGTTCAAATATATTCCAAACATAAAGTGTATGAGGAGGTCACTGGTAATTCCAAACTATGCTGCATAAAACCACATATATGTTCCAGATAGTAAGTGAGCTGAAGACTACTCTGTGTATGCTATACTTTGGCACATTTTGTATTATTTTAATAGCTGAGGATTAGTGTTTTCCCTCATGGTATCATAGATATGTACTAAAAATAACTTGCAAAGGGAACAGTTTCTATTTGGTGAATTATGTTAAATCATGTTGTCAAAGCTAGTATAGCTATATGTACTTTGCACCAACTTTACTGTTGCAGTAACAGCTTACATCACAGATGAATTTAGCTCATCAAGTTCAAGCACTACTGCTTTTTTAATTTGTTAATTACTGAATATTAATATTAATTAATTTTAATATGCCTGGTGTTTGCAACCATGTTACTTGGCTAGGAAATAGAGAGCTCCACCATCAGCCAGGGGAAAATGATTTGATCACATACAATAATACTTTAAGGTGGTGCACGTTTGGATGAATTGTGTGACATTGTCACTTCTGTACACAGTGCTCTAATTTCTATAGAGAGTCCCCGTTTGCGAGCACTTTACTTGAACAATAAGATTTAATTTATTTGTTATTTTATAAAGCATTTTTATGCCTAGAAAAAGTGCTAGTTGTTTGCACATGCTGGTTATGTGGTATTCTTACATGATTTCATGCTTTGCTGATGGAAAATTAGACCCTTGTGTATTATAAAAGAATAAAAGATAGCTATAGAATCAGGATGCGATTGCCTCCAGACATTCTGTTGACAGCTAGAAATATATACAGACAAAGCAATGTCACTGGATGCTAATGTGAACTATAGAAGTTGACGAGTACAGTAAATCCCTGTAAAAAGAAAAGTCTAACCCCTTTTATTTTGCAGGATTTGCCTTTAAAATTTCCAGCAGGTAAACATTTCAATAGTTGTGTTAAATAAAAACTATTATTAATGTTTTATAATTATATGTCTTAATGTACATAACGTTTATATGTTTGTGTCAATATCTCTGTATTCAGAAAATAAAATGGTCCTCTTAGAGGGCCAAACCCTTACTCACCATTCAGGTGAAACTCTCATTGACTTAAGTAGGAGTTGTGAGGGTGTAAGGAATGCTGGATTGGACTGGTACTGAGCTGGAATAAGAAGGCTCATATTATCAGTTTACCTGAAACTATAGCAAATTTGCCTTAGCAGTTACAGTAGCTTTCCTGACTTCTTTGTGCGTTCAGTAATCATACTAGATGCTCCACAGAGCAGATCTTAGTGCAGAGGTGTGAATTTGCTTTTACTGAATCTAATGCTAGCAGGATAGTATTTCATTCCCATGATCTAACAATTTACTTTACTATGTTTTTTCTCTAACAACTCAAGTAAAATGAAACTCTTTTGATGTTGGCTGGCCAGTTCTGCTTTCTTGTTTGTTTAAATTTTAATGATATAGCAGGAATATATGAAGTTTATATACTGATACAAAGTTAAGTGAAAATATCTTCTTTAGTGATGTTAAGGTGATAGTGATTTGCATATCAGCCATTTTTTTCACCGTTACTATTCTACTCCAATTTAAGAATATTTTTAATGTCAGCAACCTTGTCTTTTGAGCTAAGACAAACATAATTACTTTTATTATTCTAACTAGAAAACTCTAAATTGCACTCCACGGCCCAGTTCTACTTTGATACGTTGGTGTCAGTCCAGAATAATTCTGATTTATGCCTGTTGTAACTGAGAGCAAATCTGAGTTCTGCACATGTAGAGAAATTGAGACTGTCAGAACTACTATACACAGTTTGTTCCTAATTTGGGTCCAGATCATATCACTAGACAGGATAAGAAATCTTGTGCTTGCCTTGCTGGAATGAGGGATTTCTCTGCTCGAGAAGGTGCAGGAGCTTCAGATCTCTAATGTTTTGGGACCCTGAGATGGCGTATACAAAACCCAGCTAGCCAAGAAGGCATTAACAAGCCTGTGGGCTCAATCAGCCTTACCCTACTACACTTGCAGTAGAAAGTGTCTGACCTGGAGGGAGACATTAAAAGGCTCAGCCTGCTCAATTAGAAGCTGACCTGATTGCTGGCTCTCAGTGAGTGAAAATGAAATAGTTGTGGGGTGGGAGGCAAAATGTTGTCATGGCTAAGATGCAAGAAACAGAGTAGGAATAAATGGTTAATTTTTATCCTGGGGGAAAAAAAAAGCTAACAGTGGGGTGCTTCATGGTTTGTGAGAGGGACCTATCTAAATCTAGGTGATTGGGCATCATAATGACAGTTCATTTCTGATTAATACAATGTAACGCATGTTGGAGTGAAGAAATTGAATTGTTCATACACCTTGCAGGGTTCTAAAGTAACTATATGAACTGATGAAAGCGACTTGGGCATCATTGTTGACAGCTCAATGAAGACCTTTGCTCACTGCTGCCAACAAAGCAAACAGGGTGTTAGCACTGGTAAGAAATGAGATTGCGAATAAAATGGGAAAAATATTATAATGCCATTATGTAAATCAGGGGTGTAGCCTCATCTAGAAGTATGTGTACAGTGCTAGACACCCATCCCAAAGCCCATCATTTTGTGCTAGCAATTGTCATCTGCCCTTGGGGAATCAGGAAAAAGCCAGCTACTCACATTCATCTTCATTGTGCCACAACGTGCCTGTGTTTTGAGTTCTGCAAGGGAGGTTTATGGACATCAGTTACCTGAATTTTGAAACAAGAAAAAAATTGGAAAATTAGAGGTCCATAAATAAATATTTTGCAGAAGTGCAGCCTTTAATTTTTCATGGCACTTCACAAGAGAGATTCCTGTGGACAATCTGCTTTCCCAGCCTCCAAATTCCTTACCTTGTCTTCCACACCGTTCTGTCTGCCCTATAGGTCAGCAGAAATTTATCAGAGCGTAAAATCCACTGTATATACTATTAAATAAAAAAAAACATTAAAAGATGTTAAGATTGTTAAGTGAAAGTATCAGGATTAAGTTTGCCCCTGCAATCTTAATTTGGCCCCCTTATATATTATCATATAAATGGACAGTATGGGAACCGCTGCCGGGGGGTAGGAGGGTGCTAGTCCCCAGCATCTTCTGCCCGAGGTCCTGCCCCTTCCATGCCTCCCCTGCCAGAGTTCAGAGTCCCTGCCCATCAGCCCCCGCTCCAGGCTAGTCCCTCCAGTGCTAGAATGCCAAGAGAACAGGCAGTGCCGGGCTGCAGTCCCCCAGCCCCGGAGTGCCAGGAGGGCTAGTGGCATGTGGCCACCGCTTCAGGTGCCGGTGGCACGTGGCCCCAGCCCCCGAACACCGGAACGGTGGGTGGCATGTGGCCCCAGACTGAGATGGGGCCACTGCAGGGTGGGACTGGAGCCCCATGCAGAGTGGAAAGTGGGCAGGAGAGGGGGACCTGGGGGTAGAGCATGGCCAGGGCCATGCCTGGGTGTTTGGGGAGGCACAGCCTCCCCTAGCCTATGGTACTGCTGTCCATGATGATATAGTCTCTAATTATATGATCACTAAGGCTCTGTCTGCACAGCGCTGCAGTTCGGACTATAGCAGCATGCACTAGTGTGCTGTACTATAACTTCCCTGTGTGGTCGCTGCTGCGGATAGCAGGGTGGTGGCATTCTTCTCCTTTCATCCAGCATAGTGACAGTATTCCTGTTCCAGCCTCTTAAATCTGGAAGTCCCTCGTGACAAGGACCTATTTAAATTCAACACTTTAATTTGTGTCGTCTTGCTCATGTTAGGCAAAAGATGGTGCCCATATATATAAACAGTGCAGACCCAAATTCTACCCTCACATGGGCATCCTCTCTCCCCTACTGAATGTACCTGAAATCAGAATGTGGTCTTCATAATGGACAAGTGGTGCATGGATGCAAACCCCTAAGAATACTGTATGCTGTTGTGCTTGCTTAAAGCACTAGATGGAGAGAATACTGGACAGAGCATACACCCCTGGTGCCACTAAGAACATATGGCATAATCCAAGACAGGTGTTTGTAAATCCAAACGATCACATTAGACCCCCTTAGGCTACAACCTGAATGACAGCAGTGGAATTTTGTAGTTTATGTAGGACCCTAAATGAAATTGTCACCCTGAGTTTGTGGAAGACACCTAACTGGGGTGAAGGGGAGTTATGATTTCTTCTTGCACGGCATGATGGAATTTCTTCCAATTACTTTTGCCTACATTTTGCTTGAAGTGTATCTTTTTTAAAGCATTTTTTAACTGTTACTTTAGTAGATTAGATTTTTTAAAGAAATGTGTCTAGAAGTGTGTCACTGGACTTTGGGGTCCCTGGAATATACACACGTTCTTTCCAGGATGAATCATTTGAACACATGCTGAATATTGGAAACCTGCTTGGATTGATGAATTCTGATTGGCTCTGGCAGCTGTCCATTCTAAGGAAATAGATTAATACACATAAACCATCAAGTTTAGCAGAAACTACTGTTCAATATTGTAAACTGCCAACTTTATAATCCTTAAGCAAAAAAATAGTTTTTCTCCCCAGCAAAGACTTTTTATAAAAGCAATAAGGTAACGGCATGAAGCGTGCTTATCATGATATAATCACACCCCAGGGGGAATGAGAGGTGCTCGACTGCACCTCATGCTTTGTAATGACCCAGGGGTGTGATTATCTTATGATAACCACACTCCCTGTCATGCCTTATTGCATATATATTCCACATGTCATAATGAATCCTGAAGCACTTTCTAGGTCTCGTAGCAAAGGCAATGACTTTGAAGTATAGGAAGTAGCCAGATTTTCTAGGTACATACAGATTAATATTGTATACATTAGGAGGAATTATGAATGACTACTTATCTGTACTAGCCAGGCCATAGTTTTTAACTGTTTCTGGGAACTTTAGGTTTCACATTATGTTTTATTGGTGCATGCTAAATTGTTCGATCAAAATGCAGTATAAGAGCTAAGCAAAATATACCATGATATTCTAGTACCATCAAAGCAATGACATCTGTGACACAAGAAGCTTGTACCTTCCTGGTAGGACCGTTCTATAGGAAAGCATATGAGTATGATTACACTGGTCTACAATTTTTTAGAAGTCGTCTGCTTCAGAGATAAAATGTGATATTTATTATGTATTTTGATGTGCTGAATTCAAATATGACAATTAAAACAACTGATTGGCTACTGTTTCTAAGATATTTAAGTTTTGACATTTTATGTCTATGTATATTGTGTAGATAGTAGAGTTTTAATCACAAATTGTAAACCTAGGTCTTTTCATGTGTTTATGGTTGCTTTACATGATAATATTTCACCTGTCCTGTTTATGTAACACTTTAAAAATCAGCAAAAGGGTTATATAAATAAAATGTATTATGAAACAAAAGGCAAAGAACTATTATGTACATAGTTTAGTCCTATTCAGTGTCTACTTGGCGCTTCTTGGCTTGTCTCTTGTATTCATTAAATGGAGCATCTCTTGTCACTGTCCAGCAATAGTCTGCAAGCATTGATGGGCTCCATTTGCCCTGATCGCGTTTCTCCATTGCCGCAATGTCCTGGTGAAATCGCTCGCCATGCTCATCGCTCACTGCTCCGCAATTTGGTGGAAAAAAATCTAGATGAGAGTGCAAAAAATGTATCTTTAGTGACATGTTGCAACCAAGGCTTTTGTATGCCTTGAGGAGCTTTTCCACCAACAACCTGTAGTTGTCTGCCTTGTTGTTTCCGAGAAAATGTATTGCCACTGACTGGAAGGCTTTCCATGCCGTCTTTTCCTTGCCACGCAGTGCATGGTCAAATACATCATCTCGAAGAAGTTCACGAATCTGAGGACCAACAAAGACACCTTCCTTTATCTTAGCTTCACTTAACCTTGGAAATTTTCCACGGAGGTACTTGAAAGCTGCTTGTGTTTTGTCAATGGCCTTGACAAAATTCTTCATCAGACCCAGCTTTATGTGTAAGGGTGGTAACAAAATCTTCCTTGATTCAACAAGTGGTGGATGCTGAACACTTTTCCTCTCAGGCTCCAGTGACTGTTGGAGCGGCCAACCTTTCTTGATGTAGTGGGAATCTCTTGCATGACTATCCCATTCGCAGAGAAAACAGTAGTACTTTGTGTATCCAGTCTGCAGACCAAGCAAGAGAGCAACAACCTTCAAATCACCACAGAGCTGCCACTGATGTTGGTCATAGTTGATGCACCTCAAAAGTTGTTCCATGTTGTCATAGGTTTCCTTCATATGGACTGCATGACCAACTGGAATTGATGGCAAAACATTGCCATTATGCAGCAAAACAGCTTTAAGACTCGTCTTGGATGAATCAATGAAGAGTCTCCACTCATCTGGATCGTGAACGATGTTGAAGGCTGCCATCACACCATCGATGTTGTTGCAGGCTACAGGATCACCTTCCATGAAAAAGAATGGGACAAGATCCTTTGAACGGTCACGGAACATGGAAACCCTAACATCACCTGCCAGGAGATTCCACTGCTGTAGTCTGGAGCCCAACAGCTCTGCCTTACTCTTGGGTAGTTCCAAATCCATGACAAGGTCATTCAGTTCAGCTTGTGTTATGAGGTGTGGTTCAGAGGAGGAGGATGGGAGAAAATGTGGGTCCTGTGACATTGATGGTTCAGGACCAGAAGTTTCATCCTCTTCTCTTCCTTGTCTGACTCAAGTGAGAATGATTCTGGTGCATCAAGAACCGGCAGTCCTCTCTGTGGGGTATTGGGCGTAAAGCTGATGGAATGTTTGGATAATGCACAGTCCACTTTTTCTTCTTTGACACACCTTTCCCAACTGGAGGCACCATGCAGAAGTAACAATTGCTGGTATGATCTGTTGGCTCTCTCCAAATCATTGGCACTGCAAAAGGCATAGATTTCCTTTTCCTGTTCAACCACTGGCGAAGATTTGTTGCACAAGTGTTGCAATATACGTGTGGGGCCCACCTCTTGTCCTGATCTCCAATTTTGCAGCCAAAATAAAGGTGATAGGCTTTCTTAACCATAGTGGTTAGACTGTGCTTTTGTGATGCAAAAGTCACTTCACCACAAACACAGCAGAAGTTATCTGCACTGTTCACAGAAGTACGAGGCATCTCTGCTCACTTTGGCGAAACAGAAATGTGTCCCTTTGCAAAATCAAACACTGACAAATAAGAGAGCACGACACTGTATGATTTCTAGAGCTGATATAGGGCAATTTCTTCAGCAGAGTGATGTAAGCTTCGTTATGATTGCACCATCCATGACTTCTAGGAATAACATGATGCAATTCACATCATGTATGACGCAATACCAGCTTCAGATTGTATCATTCATTGTTCTGCCTAAAAAGCAAGTACTGTCCAAACCCAGTCATAGATTTATTCATAGATCCAGTCAAAGATGTATTTTAGTCATTTCTGGTTTAAATTGAGATCCCTTCCCTTTATAACTCACTTATCCTCCGCCATTCCCTTGTCAAGGGTCGTATATATTGACCCAATAGCATATCTTGAAAACTAGAGCCAATCAACAATTTTAAGCATCATTTTCATTCTCAGTGACCCAGAATTAGTAAAGTTATTTCAGAAGCATTTTGGCTGTAGAGCAGTGTTATCTGACTTTACTCTAGGAATCATTGTACTTTTAGTTACCCTTTAATCAAGAATTATAGTCACTCTGGCTATAGAGTTCTGAATCTTGAGGTCTAGGTTTTGGCAATGGTGGAAAAGGAGAGAATGGTTAAAAGAAATGTCAGGAGTTCTTTTCAATGGTGACTGAATATCATATGGGCCTCTCTGCTACTGGAGTTATATCAGAAAGTTGTGTGTCATCTGGAGACATCTATTTAGTTTTAAAATTCTACACTTTAATAATAAAAGTAGTAATACATTCTAATTAAAATGAATAGGGCTAATGGGAGGTCCATAAGGGAACTGGAAGATCAAGATCAAGGGACTTCTGAATTCACAATTATGGACTGACATAAAAGACAACAGGATAATAAACTAAGCAATTATCTTTGATATACCTTATGATATAATTGCACCACAGGGTGAATCTACACCTCAGGGAATGGTTTCTCAGCAACTTTGCAACCTTAATCTGATATATGTCACAGACAACATTTAAATACTACTGCACTGTGCAGGAAAATCTACAGTACTGTTTCATGCTTGTCAACATAAATTGGTAGATAAAGATGATGGCCTATCATTATGACCACTGATGGGTTGATTCATTGTCCGCATCAGCTCTGAGATCAGTCAAGTTAACTGTAGGTCATCATAGGGAAATCTGTGTCTAAACTAAAGTTTATTTAGCTGTATAGTGCACAAGTGGAATACTACTGATTATCATAAAGGTCAGACATGCACATTTTAACTGGTGGTAATGAGTAGTTTTAAAGATGTTTGAGCCTTTTCTTAATCTTGCCATGTCACAAGGCTTCTATTGTTATGCACCATAGAATATGCCTTTAATTGTACCATTTGCCCTATTGTGTCTTGATCACAGAGTGGGTAGTATGATGTTACTTGTGATAACTGCCTACCACATGTCCTAATAATTACTAGTCTTCAGTAAATTGCACAGTGAAGTAACACAGAAGTCTGGTAAAACAAAAGGCTCCAAAAAGTTGAAAGCAATATTTAAATAGTTTCATGTAGTGTACCGTATTGGGCTGAATGTAGGGGATAAAAAGTAAATAACTCTCAAGCTTGAGTTATAGAAACTGTAAAGACACTAGAAAGAATTTTAAGAAGTCTTATAGTAATTAAGAATTATTTTAGTTTCTGTGGCTGTTCAGGCTGATTTAAGGAGGAAATACCAAAAAGATACTGGAGACTCTGTGATTCATCAACAAAATTAATGCCGCTGGCAAATTATCTTATGAACTAAGGACATTCATTGCATGTAGAAAGTGGTTTTCAGACAGAGATGTGCAAACACTACTTATGGTTTCCAGAGGATGTGCTATCTCAGTTGCACTTGTAACAGCTCTGAGCAATTAGTTCCCCTAGTATTTCAGAAAAAAAGCAGCTAGCTTGAAAAATGACAAGTTCAGATAATTTGGAATGGTAGTGTCCATGAAAACCTCAACAGACATGTAAAATAATCTGAGAAGAATTCTAATTGCTGTCAGTGGCTTGGGTAGTGGCCTGACTGAACCAACGCCGTTTTGAACATTTTCTTAAAATATCTATTTAAATTTAACTTTAAATATAATGCTCTTTTCCTAATGTTCTTTATTTCGATTACCTAGCCATGTATGGAAACTGTTCCCTTAAAAGTGAGTGTGCTTGAAAAAAGGAGCTTGGAGAAAGCATTTGATGTCATAGGTTGAAGAACTGACTAGGACATTCCTTATACTGACTGCAGACAGTAAAGGCTGGTAAATAAATTAGGGTTTAAATTCTGGCCTCACTGAAGTTAATGGCAAAACTCCCATTGACTTTAGAGGGGCCAGGATTTATCTCCACAGTTTTTTGAAATTAACAGACTAAGGACCTGATGTTTGAAAGTGCTCAGTGCCTCCTATGAGGTGCTGACCTCTGTAACTACTACTGTCTTCACAGGATGTGCTCAGCATCTTATAGGATTGAGCCCCCATCTAGACCTCTGTGTGGTCCTTACCTTTAATCAGGTGAGTGTCATTTCATTCCTTTGAAGTCTGGAAGTTCAAGTGACCTTCACAGGATGTTGTGAAGATCTGTACAATAAATATGTATACAATGGAGTTTTTAAAAGATGTAATGTGGTCTATAAGTGCTAAGTATTTGTAGTAGTAGTAGTAGTAGTATTTGTTATTTATTCAGTGCTGTATATTAGACCAAATTCATCCTGGGCATAGGAACATGCACCATCACTGTCTGTATTGCAGTTTTTCCTGTTTATATCATAAATGAATGTGGTGAGGTTTTTTTTTTTTTGTCTTTCTCTGATCTTTGAGGTGTATTTTTCATGTGAGTTGGAAACATTCATGTTCGGTTAGTGACTCTGGGGTCCTCTGGTGTAACCACTGCAATGTCTTATAGCTCCATAAGGCACTAGCACTGGAAGGAAGCCTGGGCAGGAATTGTGCTGATTCTCCACTTTGCTTTCAGCAGTTCACTTCAGAACGCTGGTGCAGCGGGGAGCATATTCTACATCCCTGCTGCCTCCCTCCCTCTAGATTTAACCTGAGGATTTAATCAGCAGGAATGTTAATGTGCACCCACCTCTCCTGGTTAGCTTTTCTGAATCTGGTCCCTTTAATTAATAATATAGTTTTGCCTCAAAATTATAGATTTTTGCATTTTAAAAAACATTTGGCAGCATAGTGTTAACACTGAAGCATCCAGTGGATCTCAGAGACCTGGGGAAATACATCTGAGAAATGACTTTGTAACAAACAAACTGTAATGAGTGAAAAACGTATCATTTAATTCACCATCAAGCTTATTTCAGTGACTTTTATAGCACCTCCTCCCCCCAAAAAAGTAATCCAGATTTATTTTACTTTATTTCCCCCTTTAATATTCTGAAAAAGGCACAGGTTACTAATATTCCTGTATGTGAAATGAAGGACCTGATTCTGCACATGCAGAAGACGCACGGCCTGGTGAACCTTCCATTGTTTGGGAACTCTGCAAGGGCTACCTCTGGATAGGCCATGGATGGAATTTGGCCAAGAATATTTTAAACCAGGTCATATATTGCTATTAAGGGTCCAATCCTACGTTCTCTGCTTGCCCCCAAAGTTTCACTGATGTCAGTGGGAGATCAAGAGTACACAAGGAATGCAGTACTGGGTCTCTTAATAAATACACTTTCTCAAGGCAGGCTTAGTATCTCTTATCCAGTAAGGGTGACGTTGAAGCATGATTTTATGTTTCAGGCATGGTAGTTATGCTAAAGGACAACAGGTTTTCCCCAGCAATTTACAGAATCAAAAATTTTTTTTTTTTTTTTTTAAACTGCGTAGTTGAAAGGAAATGTAAGTGGCTATAGAGACTTTCCATTTCTAGGTCACTTGTTTGAAAACATCCCAGGTAATATTTACCAGTTGACGAATATCTTTCATATTTGATGGCTGTTTGGTAACTTGTGTGAAATAAATTGGTGGTCCTTTTGGATGGTATCCACGTCTCAAAAAAATTATCACTTTTGGCATTAATTGCTACCTTTGGCAGAGAACTCAATGACGGAATTGGCAGAAGTATGAAGTCTCAACCCTAGAAGTGATCCATCCACATCAAGATTCAGGCTCACTGTGAAGAAGCTTTGATTGTAACTGTTTGTGCTTTACTTATGCTGCGGAAAAACAGATGACTTCACACTCCAGCAGGGAACTGTGAACTGATACAGAAAAGAAATGGAACTTTCTGCCAACCTCAGACACATTGAGAACTGAACTCAAACCAAATGTTTTTCAGGTTTAAGTTTCAATAATTTGTTTAAATTATTTACATTGTTCTGCACCTCTTCACTTCAGGGTTCTGGCTACAACTAAAGCAGAAATAACATGGAGTGGTATGGTAATCTTTAAAATGTTTCTGATTGGATGATTCCTGGGTGGTTCTGGAAAACAATTTTTTTGTTCCCTCATTGAATCAGTCCAGCTTAATTAACTCCTGTCCATCATGATCACACTAATATGGACTCTAACAAGGGGGACCTCTGGAAATAGTTTCAGTGGACTTTAAAATCTAGACCTAGGCAACTGTAGGAAAAAACACAAACAAATTGTGATCTTTAGGAGAAATCAGTAACAAGTATGAATCCCTAGCAATTGGTTTGCCTGGGTTGGTGTTTTCTAGGCTACCTTCTCAAGCAAAGAAATTAGTAAATTCCTTTTTTAAATGAACGCTGAGATTCTCCTTCCCATTTCTAAGACCACCAAATGAGGGTTATCCTGTAGGTTCAGGCCAATAGTTAAACCCAGTGTGGTGCCACATTAATCTCTGGAGCTTCTTCTCCGCAGCCTCCAATACCTGAAACACCCTCCCTGATCAGAAGTAACAAAGAGTCCTGTGGCACCTTAAAGACTAACTAAAGTTTTAGAGCGTGGGCTAATATCCACTTCGTCGGATGCATGCAGTGGAAGTATCCAGGGGCAGGTATAAATAGGTAGGTAAGAACCAGGTGGGAGATAACAGGGTTAGGCCAATGAGGCTGAACCAGCTTGTTATCTCTAATCAGGGATGGTGAGGTGTTCTTCTAGTAGCTGAACTGGAGGTGTGAATAGCGAGAGAAGAGAAGCTGCTTTTGTAGTTAGCTAGCCACTCGTAATCTTTGTTCAATCCTTGATTGATTGTATCAAATTTGCAAATGAATTGCAGCTCTGCAGTCTCTTTGCAGTCTGGACTTGAAGTTTTTTTGCTGCAAAATGCTGACCTTTAAATCTTTTATGGTGTGTCCAGCGAGGTTGAAGTGCTCTCCTACAGGTTTTTGTATATTGCCATTCCTGATATCTGATTTGTGTCCATTTATCCTTTTTCGTAGGGACTGTCCAGTTTGGCCGATGTACATAGCAGAGGGACATTGCTGGCACATAATGGCGTATATTACATTGGTAGATGAGCAGGTGAATGAACCAGTGATGGTGTGGCTGGTCTGGTTTGGTCCTGTGATGGTGTTGCTGGTGTAGATGTGTGGGCAGAGTTGACATCGAGTTTTGTTGCATGGATTGGTTCCTGAGTTAGAGTTATTATGGCGCGGTGTGCTGTTGCTGGTGAGAATATGCTTGACGGCATATTAACATGGCTACACCTCTGATTCCTCCCTGCTCAGGTCCACCAGGCCTTATCTCCCACCTCTTTCAAGTCCCTCAGAAACGCATGTTTCTTCCAAAAGGCTCATACATTATCATGCTCTACCTGTCTCTTGGCCCAGAGAAGTGTTTACACATTAGTTTCATTTTTTTTTTTAAATTTCCAGCTAACATATGCTTGCAAAAATGTATTGTTCAAACACATTACTTGTAATTTTTTCTACCTCTATCTTTCATGTATAGCCTGTAAACAGATTAGGATAAAAACCTTTTCTCAGTATCTGACTATCAAATACCTAGTCCACTAAAACTATACAATAAAAATAATAATGCCAGAAATAACTTGATAAAACCACTTCTCATGAGATTACAGTCCAGTTTACAAACAAACAGTTTACAAATCAAGATTTGTTTGGGAGAGTTTTGGGCAAGCATCCAAATTTTGGTTGTCAAAGTCCCAGAATGAATCATAAAATATATAGCTCGAAGGGACCTCAACAGGGCAACTAGTCCAGTCCCCTGCTCTGAGGCAGAAGCACATATTCCTATACCATCCCTGACAAGTGTTTATCTACTTTTCTTAAAAACCTCCAAAGATTCCACAACATCTCTTGGAAGCCTATTCCAGTGTTTAATTATCTTTACAGTTAGAATGTTTTTCCTAATATCTAACCTGAATTGCCCTTGCTGCAGATTAAGCTGATTATTTCTTGTCCTGTCTTCAGTGGACATGGAGAACAATTGGCATTATCCTCTTTATAACAGCCCTTAACATACTTGAAGTCTATCAGGTTCCCCCTCAGTCATTTTTTCTCAAGATTAAACATGTCCAATTTTTGTAATCTTTCCTCATAGGTAGGACCCTACCTAATTCACAGTCCATTTGGTGGATTCTACAGTCATAGATTTTTAAAATAGTAAATTTCATGATTTCAGCTATTTAAATCTGAAATGTCATGGTGTTGTAATTATAGAGGTCCTGACACAAAAAGGAGTTGTGTGGGTGTGAGGGGGTGTTGTGGGGAGGGGATTGTGCTACTGCTACACTTATTTCTGCACTGCAGTAGGCGGTGGCAATGTCTTCAGAGCTGGAGAGTGGCAGGTGCTGGTTGGAAGCCCAGCTTTGAAGGCAGCAGCAGCTCTGAAGTAAGGATGGCATGGTTTTGGTATTGCCACCCTTACTTCTACGCTGCTGCTGGTGAGGCATTGTCTTCAGAGCTGGGCACTCAGTCAACAGCCGCCTCTCTCTGACTGCCGAGATCTGAAGGCAGCGCAGATGTAAGGGTGGCAATACCATGATCCTCCTAAAATAACCTTGTGACCCCCCTGCAACTCCCTTTTGGATCAGGACCCCCAACTGGGAAAACTCTAATCACTCCAGTGAAATCTTTAAAGGGTAAAAGTACACACAAGGTCAGATTTCGTGGGGGAGACCATATTTTACGGTCTGTGATGCATTTTTCATGGCTGTGAATTTAGTAGGGCTCTACTTATATGTCAGGTTTCTAAACCTTTTATCATTTTGCTATTCTCCTCTGGATTCTCTAATTTGTCCACATCTCTTTTAAATTGTAGTGCCCAGAACTGAACACAGTACTCCAGCCTCACCAGTGCTGGTTAGAGTGGGACAATTACCTGCCATGTCTTACATCCAACACTCCTGTTAATACACACCAGAATGCTATTAGCCATTTCCACAGCTGCATCACACTGTTGACTCCTACTCAGTTTGTGATCCACTATAACCTCCACATCCTTTTCAGCAGTACTACTGCCTAGCCAGTTATTCCTCATTTTGTAGTTGTGTATTTGATTTTTCTTTCCTACGAGTAGTACTTTCTACTTGTTCGTACCGAATTTCATCCTGTTGATTTCAGACCAACTCTCTAATTTGTCAGGATTGTTTCGAATTGTTGTCCTGAAGTCTCCTCCATGGTAGGTCTCCCTCTCTCCATGCAGAAATGGGGGCTGGGAGCAGTACTACGAAATGCCCATCTTTGTTGGATCTTGTGTGGAAGGGGTTCTGCTGAGTTTTGGAGGTAATACAGCACCATCCCTGCCAACTCCACAGATATGCCAATTAATATCTGTGTAGGTGACAATGTACATAAACTCTAAAGTCAGAAGGACCATCATGATCATCTGGCTGCTTGAACAGAGCCCTGGAAAGACAGACTCTGTGGTAGATGGTGCAAACCCCCACACAATCTCTCCAAATCCTCATCCTCCACACCCCTGTTTCTAAAGCGCACTGAGATTCTTGGGTAGCAGAAACCACATTATGGAGATAAGTAGTGACTCTGTAGTAAAAGTTGCATTGGGTCCTGTGGCAGGACTAAAATTCCTCTATTTCACACTTCACAGATTGAATTTAGTTTCCAAATTTGGCACAATAACTCTTCAGAGAACAGTTGAATTTTCTGTGTAATTTTTTTTAGTAAAATATTTACTTACTTTTACAGAGAAAATAGTTGATGATGATCCTTCTTCGAAGTTTTGGTATGGTTCCTGCCCCTCCACTTACCCACAAACAACCCTTTTAAAATTTTAAAATTAAACACAGTTATTCCCTGCATTCACATTAATATAATTGAGCTTTGCCATGAGTAGCCAGCAGAATTGCTCAGATTGGTCAGTGACTTCTGTTTTTTGAGGCGAGGCACCCGAGTTACCATCTTGCTCTGCTCCATCTGGAAGAGTTCTCCAAATCAGTGGCATTAAGTATCAGCAGCACAGAAGACCACTGTGCCAATACACTAGTTCAAATGGTTCTTGTACAACAAATCATTGTATTTCAAGAGAAACCTGAGAGCATTTTGTGACATTAGATCCTCTGTCCATGGACAAATAACAAGTTGTGTTTATTCTAACTTTTAAATACTTAACGCACACAAAAGAAAATATGAAAAGTAAAATCCTTAAAAAAAGGGGCCATAGGCCTTTGATGTAGAGTTATTTATAATCTCATAGACTAATGCATTCCCGATTCTTCTTTGCTCCCTATCAGATAAAAACCAAACAATGATGTCAGTGGTCCACAGAGGTGAGAAATTTGACAAGTTAGTATGTTTGATCAGGGAGTGTGTGCTTCAATAACGTTTTTAGAGTTGTTCATTTTCAAATACCTGTGAAGAGCTTACAAAGTAGAGAGCTCCCTGATCTTTGCATTTTTTCCCTCTTTAAAGGTTCTAAAACATTGATGTCACCACCACAGGGGTTATCTAAATTTTTGTTCTCATTATTCTCAGCATTTTATTTTCTTTCCAGAAAGGAGTCTTTGGTTTTGACTTGTATTTGCCACAATTAACTTTTTCTTTAACTCCTTGTAATTCTTTTGTAACATTCCATTCAAATAAGGGGCAAAAATGCAAACCTAAGTGGAACAAATGAAACTTTTCAGAGTTCTTTCACAAGCAAAAATTCTCTTAGATGAAACTGTCTGGGGTTACACACCTCCACCTGAAATATAAATGTCCTGAAACCAAATAAGTAAAAAGGGAAAATCAGTTGACTTGTTTTGTGTTGGATTGCAGGTTTTATGCATATCAAAGTCAAACGAATAGCAAATTGAGAATAATTCTACTTATGGTTAGAAAGTCAGTGATAGTCATAACTACATAATTGTGTAAATCTGTCCTTATTTATGTGAACTTCTTGTGAGATTTACTTCGGGGTATAACCTGTGAAGTGCTAATGATCTTACACTGCAGTCTTGACTGTCAAATCAAATTATAATGCCATTGCGTTTATTTTTCAAGCAGTTGCAACATAGATTAAACTTCCATTAGATGTAGGACTAAGCACCTCATTAAGTGGGTTAGAATCTATGTTGATTTCTCTATTAAAATGAATAGCCTGTTATTGATCAGTCATTGCTAAACTATGCAAAGCTGTTGTTGATCAGGAATTAGATGCCACTTTAAAGAGTAAATTTATTTTATTATTACTGCCATTCAATGCATCTTAACTTTATTCTGTTGCAACCCCTTTAATTTAACAGAAAACTGTATCGTGTATATTGAAATCTATGATAGGTTTAACAACCTGGTAGCTATTTGTCTGCCTGGGGAGTGTGAGCCATTGTGTTAATCTTTCAGGTCATTTTGCCTCTAGGACAATTAAGAATTTCTCATACTCTAAATAGAGATTTACAATGCAAATGCTGACAGATCCTTAATCAAGGTTATTAAAGTTACTGGAACTGTTCTCTTTCTTAGAGTAGATTTACACTAGTGTAACTCCACTGACTGTAATGGAGCAGCTCCTGATTTATACTGGCATAAGTGAATGAAGGATCAGACCCATTTTCTTATGAAGTACTTGTTAGTGGAATGGGAATGTAATGTTACATGTGACTGGTGACTCATAAAGTAATAGATTACTGATTATTTTTGCATTTTATAGGTGGATTGTACTCTGAGAAGGACCTTTTCAATTTAACTGCATTTCTCACAAGGTCACATCAACAACAGCAAATCTGAGAAGACTTCTGCATGGTAGGCAGATTCCCCATGTAGCGGGATAGTGTATGTATACCAATAATAGCACCCTCAAAGAACAAGAAAGTCTATCATAAAAAAAATCTTGAAATACAATGACTTGTTGTACACGAACCATTTGAACTAATGTATTGGCAACGGCTCTTACTCTTGGGTCTGTTGCAGTATGTACAATTTAGAGCTGTACACAATTTAGATTGCTCCTGGGGACTAGACTATGGCCTGGAAGCCTTAGGACAGGCAGCAGCAAAGATTTCTTTTAGCTGATGATCACATGGTCTGAAATTAGAGTTTGTGATGAAACATGTAACCAGAAGTAATTTCGATTTTGTCATAAAGGTTTCTCACAGATTCTGCCCTTAAATTCCAAATGTCATTATGTACTGCAGTGCATAGTACTAGCTCAGTGTGCATGGATCATGTCACCTGTGACAGAGTGGGAATGTTCTTAATGGTTCCTCTGAATATTGTGTGGGGATGGGTGACTCTCCTTTCTGGACATCTGTAACCTGAGCCCAGGTGGGGGATGGAGGAGATGACACCTTCTGTCCAAGAGACAAAGGAAAAGCAGAGGAGGGGCTAGAGAGGGGGTTTTGCAATCTGGATCTGGCTGGGGGCAGGTGGAGAGCTACAGGCAGGCTGTCTGTCTCTTTGGCCCCCACAATGGACCCAGCGGAGGGGTCGCGTTCGCTCTATCTACAAGCTCTGTTTTAGATCATGTTCCTGTCATCTAATAAAACTCTGTTTTACTGGCTGTCTGAGAGTCACATCTGACTGTGGAGCTGCGATGCAGGACCGACAGGCTTCCTCAGGACCCCGCCTGGGCGGGCTTGCTGTGGGAAGCGCATGGAGGGGCAGAAGGTGCCGAATGCTCTGAGGTCAGACCCAGGAAGGCGGAAGCTGTAAGCTGTGAAGAAGCTTCCCCACAGAGTCCTGACTGGCTTTCTAGGGAGCAGTTCCAAAGCATCGCCCCGGGGACTTCATGACATCACCTTCTAGAGGGCAGCTGGATAAGAGTCCAGCTTGTGCTCTTCTTACTAAATATTCTGGATTCTATTCATACTAAGGACCAATGTATCTATATATGCTTATAAAGATTGGCACCTGACCTTTGGATAGGAACATCTGTGAACCTCAGCTGCTAAGGAAGAAACTGTCTTGAAGGGAGTTACTGGCACAGTGTGTGCTCTCATATTGCCACAAGTGACTGGCTCACAGAAAGAATATGAGATTACTGCTGTGTGATCAAGTGCCAAGTCACTTAGGATTTAATTCACCTATAACATGGAGGGCCAGTGCAAGGCCCTTTGTACCACACAGGTGGACTGGGGACCAGGTAGGGAGATGAGCAGCTGAAATTGCCCCACCAATCCTCACAACTGTTATTTAGGGGCTGCAGGAACCTTGGATTTTGGATTGTGATTCTTATGTGATTTTTGTAGATGGTGTGGATTTCATCCTCGTCTCTTCTTCCATTTACCCATTTGCAATGTGAATGTAATAGTAGTTGCATATGTTATCTCACAGAGAGGGCAACTGTTTTTCTGGGATGATTTAATTGGGGTTGGTCCTGCTTTGAGCAGGGGGTTGGACTAGATGACCTCCTGAGGTCCCTTCCAACCCTGATATTCTATGATTCTATGATTAAGTTTTGTGAGGCTTAATCGAATAATATTTTTTAAATACCCTGAAGTCCTTTGATGAAAGGCTTTATGTTGTTATTTGTTAGACGCAAATGTGTTCTCCATAATACACCTTAACAATATTATAAATAATTTTTTAAATATCTTTTATTAAGTGTGGTAAGATTTACATCTATAATGTCTTTTTTTTGTTATTTTACTGCTCTTTGTGCTCGAGGCATTTCTAGCAAACTAAGAGATCTTCACATGCATAGACAAGTCGCACTCTGGCTATCTGTAGAGAAATGATTTAGAATAAAGAGAACATCATTTTTAGTGCACTACAATAAGTAAAGATTTTACAGTGAATTAATAGAATTAATATTTAATAAAATCCCAGTCTTATTTTGTTTGTGTAACATCTATTTCTTATTATCATTTTTGGCCATCGCTCAATGCTGTTGCCATTCAAAACAAGTAAAAGTATTTTTTTTTCTTACAAATCCTGCAAGTGGGCAAAGTGCATCTCTTTTACAAACCTCTCAAAATTCAGAATATACAGAGAGAGAGAGAGAGAGAGAGTTCTTAAACCATTAAAATGACAATTAGCTTATCTGGTCTTTTGTGGCACTGTGCAAAATGATACAGGATTTCTGACATCAAAATCAGCAATACAGATAGCCTTTAAAAATACAAAATGTGTTGCTTATGTCAGGAAACAGTGTCTCACAAATAACAGAAAGGATCTTTTGTTCTTTAGTTAATTAGATCATTAAACTGTAGGTTCATAATTCTTTCTAGAAAAGCAAACACATCTGAACAGGAATCACGAAAAAGTTATGGATGATAAATTCAGGCAGTGTAAAAACGTTAAAGATGTCGACTTTCCATGAAAGATGTATGTGGTAGCATGAAAGAATTTAAGCTTGTGGAACCAATGCTGGTGTAATGTTTTAATTCCTATCAGTTAAAAAGACGTTCTATTGTTTGTAAATAAAAAGGAAATATTTCACTGAGGCACTTCCATCTGTTACCTTAACAATGAGTGAAGTCATGCAGTTAATCACAGCGTTTTCTAAAAAAGGATTTAAACTTGAAGCTCGGCTCTGATATCCCCATGCAGTTATAAAACACTTACCCACCAAGAACAACTATTTCTGACTGTCAGTGTTGTGTTTTAATTCCAGTATGGACTAGTTCAGAACTCAAAGACATGGATTTCCTACTGAGTGCTGAGATCTGCTGCCTGGAATGGCTGCTTTCCCAGGAAATGTGCTACCTTTTCAAGATAAGTGTTCTCGGGTGAAAGGATGTCTTCACTGCTGAATATGTTTGCTTGCAACATTTGTAGCAATATGTCATCTTCCAAATATTTAATTTAAGCAATCTATCCAACATAAAAATAATGGGGAAAGAAAAACCTTAAAGCTAGCTTGATGGCTCAGAACGCTAATCCTTTCTAGCGCTAGTGGTGTGCTCTGCTGAGGACTGTGATTCCAATCAGTGTACTGCTCTCAAAGCTGGGAAACAGACTAGCAGGACTAGCACTGCAAGGCAAGTTTCAAGTTAGGTTGCTCAATAAAAAGCCCTTCTTTCTTTTAACTACAGATATTGCTTTTCCCTAGGCAAGGAATGCTGGGACAATACTGGTGCATACTGGGAAATTTTAGGTCATATTATTTATCTACATAGCCCATCACGGACTAGTAAATAGGCTATTTTGAAGCATAATGGATAGTGACACTTTTTTTGCTGTTGCGTTTACTCAGCCATCTGGTCTAAGCATCCCTGGTGGTGATGTAAAATCAGGAAAAATGTTACTTTCATCATGGAGAATTCCTGAGGAAAACTGAAAAATGTTCAAAGGCAAATAGCAGTTTCAAAGATGTCTTTGACACTCCATACCGCTTCACAGAGTGCAGGGTTGCTGCAGTGAAAAGATTGCCTATGTGACATGTACCTGAAATTAGTAAGTGGAGGATATTGCTTCCTTTAAATAAAAAAAAATAAATGTTTGCTCTGGAAACTTTAAACCACAACCACTGACATAAATGCTAGTATAGGAGTGCCTTTTAAAACAGGCATACAATTTAAAACGGTATAATTACATTGTGTTTGAAACACCGACATTTCATATATAAATGTGAGGCATAGAAAAGAGGGGCACAGGCACTATTCAGTATACAAAAAATATACAAAATTCTTTTTACTGTTTGAGATTCACTTCCATTCCAACCCTAAAAAGGAAGCACCCTCTGCTGGCTCCTACAAGATATTACTTTATTCCTTTGAAACATGGCAGCTATAAACTAAGCTAAATTGCTCTGAATTAGGTTCCTGAAGTTCATTTCTGATCAACAGAGATGAGTTTGTTAATCTGAGTGGTACTTCTTGTGGCTAATTGAGGAAAAATTACTCTTAACTCATTCCCTTTAAGGTAATGATAGTGATACTAAGCCAGGATCAAAAAGGTGTCACATATTACCTTTAAATTAATGTTATCGTTCTGTGTAAGCAGATAATGCAATCTACACTTAAATTTTTTTACTGAACATTTAAACCAAATACTGGCTATTTTTTGTATTGATATGTAAAACATGCAGTCCTGGGACGGAGAGACAGGAAAGTTTTAGAACTAATCTAACTGTGTATTTGAGATAGGAAAAATGTATTGAGACAAATGTAGTCCATCAAAATGAGGGGATGGGGCTGGAAGTGCTCCCTGATTTCTAGAAAGTGAGAATTGATGCATTAAATGTCCTTTTTACTGTTAAAATATTGAAAGAACAACATGCCATATATTTCTGCTAGCTTATGTTACTCAATAAAATAAAAGTTTCTTTCTTTTTTATTTTGTAAGTTAAAAAATTAAAAATCAAATAGTTTTTTTTCCAAAATGTCCATATGATTTGCTATATCAGATTGTGCCAGTCAGTGTCTTGATAAAAAAAGGGGCAACTGAAAGTGATCTCTCTTTAGTACAATGTATGTATTCCTCTCTGAGAGCTGAAATGGGCAAAGGCTGTCCCATATCTTTGTAGTTCGTTTGCCAGCTCTGACCCTCTCAGTTGATTTAAACTTTCTCAAATAGTGGTAGTATATATTTGTCACTTGTGCCCAAAATGAGGATTTTAGGACCCTGATGGAGCAAAGCATGTGCTTAACTTTAAGAACATGAGCTGAATCTGGGGCCTTAAGTAGTAGAATATACTCTACCCATTTTCCAAAGTGATTCTACACATTCAGCATGGCTTTCAGGAATATAGTATTTTAAAGTTTTGTCAACATCCCCCACTGAACTGCTTTCATAATTGAGAGAGTCCACAAGTTAGCCATTAAGATTCTGAATTTGATGGACTAGATGGTAGTTTGGTTGGTTGTACTTTTTTTTGGTGGGGGGTGGTGGTGAAGTGGGTTTGCTAGTGTATAGCCATGTGAGAGATTTCTTTTAGGAATCGGCAACCATTTCCCCCATTTTCATGAAATATTTTACTACATATATCTATGTAGTAGCAATGGCACTGAACATAGCTGCAGCATTGCAGGATGCTATACTGTGGAAGAACTAAATGAAGAGTGGGATTTAATAGTTCAGGCAGTTTTAATAATTATTTTAAAAAATGGAAAATAACCTGATATTTGAAAACTAATCTGAATATAACTTATTAGCATGTCAGTCCTGGACAACAACCCAAATATGGTCAAACTCATGCAACATCGAGTGGCAGCTAGAGATTATAGATTATAAAGTGTCATACACCTTGGAGTTCAAAATTACAGTTAATGTTGTATGCATTTGATTTGAAAAGAAGAAATGTGTATGTTACTACAAAGTGTTGAAAATAGCTACATGAGTAGAACTGGGCCAACTGGCAATGCAGTTCAGAAATAGAATGTTTTTATTGTCTACACACACTGAAAGATAATCTCTGAGGATTTTTAGGCTCAAATTCTTCCAGTATCCTGTAGAGAAATGACCACTTTTGTAGCATATTTTCTCTGGCAACATTCCAGGCCATTTCACTTTCAGTTTTGTGATATGCCTTTATTTAACAGGCCTTTTCATGTCTTTTCTTCCTTTCATTGTGTGCTAGATTTTTCTAAAACATTGCACTTTTGTAGCGTTTATATTCTGAAAGCTTTACAGAGTAATTCTAATAGAGTTTTTAGATAGCATGCACAAAGAGAGAACATAAAGGCAAGAGAAGAAAAAACTGTTCTCAGATGAACTTGGGAATGAGATGGAGAATTGATAAAGTGGAGGGTACTGGAAGACAGTTCCAGATGACAGGAACTGCAGAAGAAAAGACTCTCATGTCAACAGTGGGAGATTCTTTGCAGGGCAGATGGACTAGAAATGGTGAGTGGAGATTTCTGAAATGTAAGAACTGAAAAAAAAAGAAGTACCCCAGTATTATAAATGCATGTGTTCTGAAAGTCATGTAAACTCCCATTCTGTTATTGTGGACCACTTTACCCATGAAGAGACTCCATGTGAGTTCAAGGGTCCACACTAGTATCTTTGTCTGAAGACTCTGGGCCAATAGCTCTTAAATCATTTTGGGCTGATGCGTAAATACATCACATTTGGAGAATTTTAAAAAAACATATTCAGAGTGACTTCTACAATGTGCGTTTCTCCCTGCAGTGGTTCAGAAGATGCTACTGTGTGGTTAGATCTTTGGGTAAATTTAAGGATATAAATTATAGAGACATTTTGGTTCTTATACTGCCCCTGTCACCTTGGTGTCTGACCGTAGGCACCAATTCCATGGGTGCTCCAGTCCTGAAGCACCCATGGAAAAAAATTAGGGGGTGCTTAGCACCCACCGGCAGCTAAGCTCTCCTCCTCTCCCCCCGACTTCTGCCCACCTGTGGCCCTCAGCAATCAACTCCCTCCCCTATCTCCCAATGCCTCCTGCACAATGCGGAACAGCTGTTGTGCAGCATGCAGGAGGTGCACTCAGGGGTGGGGGTGGAATGTGGATGGGAAGAGGCGGGGATGTATGGGAGTTTGAGGTAAGGGGTGTAGTTGGGGCAGGTATTGAGCAGCCCGGAGGAAAATTAGAAGCCAACACATGTGTCTCTGACCACCTAGAACACATGTTTTCCTTAGAAACAATAATAGCACTTTTGAAGCACATAAAGGTCTGCTGTGTAAAAATATTTCTTTGTCTTTAATAAAAACAGTGGTGCCTAGGCTTCCTTCCAATTAGTGGTAGGGAAAGAATAAATTAAATAGAAAATCATGGAGGATCCATGTAGGGGGGATGGTGACTAAGTGGGGCTCTCCCTTGTGCCCTGTTTAGTCATCTTTTCCCTCTGCAAAATATGTGGGCAGGCCCAGGGGTTGGAGCAAGATCACACTAAGCACTATGCTCCCTGCAGCAAATGCAGCTGAGCCGTGAGAAAAGTCTGTGGAGAATTAATGTAGCCTGAGGCGGTATTAATTCAAGATGTGCACACTATGACTCTCTTCTGCAAAGTCACAGTGCAGCAAGGGGCCTGTCACCAACAGCTGTGGATTCTCAGATCACGGTGTGGATATCCATGATATCTGAGCATCTCCAATAGTAACTATTCTCACTCCACTGCAGATTGCAAAACTGAGGCAGAGAGGTTAGTGACTTGAGCAAGATCACACAATGAGTTAGTGTAAGAACTAGGATTAAAACTCTAGAATTCCAGGCTCCGAGTCCTAAACTCAACCCTCTAAACTAGGGGTGGGAAACTTTTTGGCCCAAGGGCCACATGGGGTTGTAAAACAGTATGGAGGGCCGGGTAGGGAAGGCTGTGCTTCCCCAAACAGCCCCCAGCCCCCTGTCCACCCCCTCCCACTTCCCATTCCCAAACTGTAAATACATATATAGGTTGAATAACATATGTTATATGTTATTCAACCTATATATGCATTTACATATATATGAAAATACATATATAACATATAATGCTATATATTACATATTTAGCTTGAATAACATAACGTTATTTTATAACATATAAATACATATATAAGTTGAATAACTTTTAGTTATATTTTCTTCAAAGTCATCACACTGTTTGCAAGGTGGGGTTATTTGTTTGTTTGTTTTTTTAGAGGATTGAATGAAAAGAAATAATCTGGAGTGGAAAATATTTATTTTCAGAATCAGAAAAGTGTCTGCAGAGCTTAATTTTTACTTGAAGATAAAAACAATGATTCCAAAACCAGAAGAAGCCAAAGAGCTTCATCCCAATTCTTCTTGTTGTTCCACAGCATGCTGCCTGCCTCACTGAATGCTCAGCTTCTGCTAGCGTACCATGTGGCATTCTACCAGCTGCTGAACAGTTGCTTGCAACAGACAGCTGCCGAGAGTCACATATGAGTGATGTTTGTAAGAACTACAATGTAACATGACTGATGTCTCCCCCTTTCCATTATTAGGTATTCTTTCCTGTGTGCCTGCTCTGCAAAATGGAAGTAATACTGGAATGTATTATGCTGCATTTTTTTGATGATGTTGCTTTGGCTTTTTCAAAATTGGCTGAAAAGTTAAAGAGCGGATTGAATGTACTTCTTGATGACCTTCAGGGTCATGATGTTGCCCCTTTTGCATTGTCCAATTGATATTGCAGGGATTGGAACATGATTTGCATTGAAGACCTCTAATGCACCATTTGATGTTTTGTAATTGTCTCCGATGGTCCTGCTTTATAGGAGTATCTTTGACAGCCAATCTTGTCAAGTGTTATAGTAATGAGGGTTGTAATAAAGGGGAGTTGAGAGCAATCGTGCATTAGTAGCTATTGACAAAGAGTCTTACAAGGAGGGAGTGAATTATTTAAATTATTAATTTTGCATTATATTTATTGCTAAATAGTTTCTGATATGTTGAAGTAACATTTTATACAGTAAGTTGATTGTCTCTTCTTTACATTTATTAGTACTCTTCCTGGTAATTTTTCTCATTTAACGATGGCTTTACCTCAAGTCAGCAAAAAAAAATTGCCTCATGTGGAAAGAACTTTGCAGCATACCGCAACTTGATTATTCACACTTCAAAGCAACCCTAAGACAAACTGTAAATAAGGACTAGGCATAAAAATATAGCAGCACCTGGGAATACTCAGCACACTGCACAATAGAACAGAATCCAAGCCCAGGCAAACAGCCAACCACTGGGGCCAAATCTGGAAGGGCTTAATATTTACTGAAGAGTTGATCCACTTGGAAACAAACTATGTGGGTGCCATTAGCTCCTTGTCACATACTGTACTCATTTGACTACTTTGACTATAAAATAGATCTTGTCATCATGTAATAGACCAGAACCTAGCGTGGCTGGTGTGCCATAATAAAATTCTAAAATTATAAGAAGTACTCTCACTTATCACAAAACTTTCCAGGTTTTTTGTTGTTATTTTTAACATACAGCTTCCTATGGACATTAAGACTGAAGAAAACGGTTATGAAATAGAAATAGAAAAGTGGAGATACTGTAATGCAGGTGGGGAGAGATAATTGGGTGAGTACTAATAAGTCTGAGTCATATAAAAGCACTGGATAAGTCATCTGTAGAAGTTGCCATAGTTATACAACAAAACATGAGGTTTCTGTTTATACATGGACATATTAGCTATTTCCTGTGAACTTTAACAATAGTTATTTATACAGGTTGCCCTTAAAATAATTTTCACCTGTTAAAAATTGATATAAAACATAGGCAGATAGGCTAATGCCATTTGAAATTGAAACTACTGTCTTAAGACAGACAACAGGCCACATGTGTATTTTAGAATATGAAACAAGAAAAAGTCTAGAGCTTTTCAGAAAGATAGCTGAGCAATAAAACTTTGCAACACAAAAGCTTTGTCAGTCAAAGAGATCTGTAAAAAGTAATTATTAAGTGCAACATGAAATGTAGATTTCTATTAGGTTTGCTGTATATCCCAGTTTCTCTTTCCCTTCAGTATATATTGCTCTATTGTTGCAGGTTTCACCAGGGAAATGCCAGCTTCAAATTTATCCCTAAGCTAAAACCTATAAATGATTGACAAAATACTAGGAAACTTGAAAACTGAGTTAAATAGAAATTCTCTTGCTATTGGAGGTATATTCTTTACTCAGTGAGCATCTGCAACTCCCATTTGTACTCAATAAGGAGAAAATATTCTCCACCTAATTTTTTTTTAGCTAAAACCTTTTGTAGTTCTAGGAAGCACGCATGACAACATCTTAGTTTCTATATGTGAATGCAGACATTTGTAGGGTTTTCATTGGATCTTGAATTTCTTCCATTAAACTGAGCCTGTAAACCTCCCTCCACCCCCACCAACAATTTTCATTCAAGCTCCTGCTGTAGTTTAATTGTTGGCATATGTATATATTTAATCACACAAGTAGGAAATACAAATGAAATAATGAATAAATCCTTTTACTACTGCAAACTGTGCTAGTAACATAGCCAATCATATTAATAACCAAATGTGCCTCAATGGTGCTTTCTGTGGAAAAATATCTATGCCATTAAGAATAATGATTTGATTACTGCCTCACTGGACCTTCCCCAGGAAAAGCAGGTCATTAATTTATGATCTGTAAATCTCCCTTGACCATATTATGTTTTACTTGTTAACCCTTTCCACTGTGTGGGCTATTTTAGTCACAGTCATGGGATGACCTTCCAATAAGTACTCCTGGGACTTGCTAACCATTGAATATGTGGAATACCAGATTCTTCCTGAATGAGCTGTAGAAGAACTGATACTAGCTGCACCGTCCATTTAAACCAATGACCACCTGTTCATTAAGTGGTGGTTTGGTGTTCAGCCCTTTTGAAAATCAAGCTGTGAGTTTTCAGTGAGACCTCGTAGGCCTAAATATTTAACATAGCAATCTGGGTTTACAGGAGAATATGGAATATATTGTAACATAATGTATGAAGTGTATGCTGTGACACTGTGTTTTTTTCTATCCTTGCTTTAAAACCCTCTTTGGGATCAGAGGTATATGCTTGTCCCCATTCTTATATCTGTTTAGAAGGGTCTACCAGGACTATAAGTACACTGTAGTGACATCACCAGACTAATGAAGAATTTAGACAAAAGAAGACAAATATAAGTGCTGCTAAAACCAGTGCTACACCCTGCCCAGGCTGGAAACAATTGAGAGATGGATACACACCATTATTGTAGATTTCCTTATTTTCATTTGTGACATAAATGTTGCGAGAAGCTGTGGCGCTGTGTCATCTAGCACCATACTGATATATTCTTTCTACAAAAGTACACGGATATGTTTCTTACTCACTCCCTAGTCCATGCTCTCTGTGTGTAAAGGTATATACAAATTTGATTTGGTGACTATGAAAGCTGTGGACGAAAAGTCCTAGAACTGGAAGTTCTCTGTTTAAGTTGTACAGCAGGGGCGGCAACATCTGTTCAAGCTGCCCCATCCTGCTCTCGCAGTGTACGTCAACCCTGATCTTAAGGGACCATCTCCAATGATGAGAAGGGAGCTCTCTCCCCTTGACCATGTTGCTGAAACTACCTGAAAGAGTGTCAAATAGAATGGTGTAGGGATGAATTTGATACTAGTGTGAGTAAACCAAACCAGAACGGAGGTGTTTTATTCAAAAATGTTTAGGGCTATAGCATTGTTTCATATATGTTAATGACATGAAAGGCACGTCTCTCATTCACTTTCTTTTACCTTTGTCATATCCTCTAGGGAAGGCAGTGCCATGCCATCCAGTATCAGTACAAAGAGCAAATATATGATATGCCTTTCACCACACTACAGACAAAAAATTACAACCAACGGGGAGGCCAGGCCTAAACCTAGCTGAAAATATACCCCATAAAACCTTCTTTTGGCACTATAATCTTCAGAAAAAAGTCTCCATTTCACAATAATGTACAGCTATTTCCCTCAAAACCAAGGCACAATTTATAATATAGTCATGATGTACACAGGGCTATATGGAAACCAAGGAGTGACACTATAAAAAGCAAAAATCAGAGGGGTAGCCATGTTAGTCTGGAATTGCAGAAGTGACAAAGAGTCCTGTGGCACCTTAAAGACTAACTAAAGTATTAGAGCATAAGCTTTCGTGGGCTAATACCCACTTCGTTGAATGCATGCAGTGGAAGAATCCAGGGGCAGGTATAAATAGGTAGGCAAAGAAATGTAAAATATTTAGGTCACATTCTACCGTTCTTACTTGGTTTGATCGCACCACTCCCAGAGCAAGGCGCTACACAACAGAAGTAAAGGTGACAGATCTGGCTCTAAATTACATTATTGTGAATAATATGGATAGTCTCTAAACAATTACCTAAGGGTCATATCATATCATTGATTTTTAAACCGGAGTCCCACTGAAATCTATGTGGAGCTGTGCTTAAAAATAGATGGGATGTAAGAAAAGATAATTGTGCATCTTGTTCTTTATATTTCCCATTTTCTGCAGTAAGAGGTACACTTAAAACCTCTCTTTGTTTCAATTTAGAAGGCCATGCAGTAAAGTCCTCATTTTCTACCCTCAATTTTTAGTTCATTCAATATACGAAGAATAAATAGCTTGGTGTCAGTATCTGAAGGTAGAATGCTTTTCATATTTTTTCCCATTTACTGTACCTCTACATTTATTGCACATTCACAGTTGCATGACAGTTCCTTCTGCCCTAATGAGACCCATAGTTGGACTGAGACATTATTAGAGATCTCTCTGAACTGGTCAGACAGCATATTATTATAGAATAAGGAAAAAAGTGTGCTGTTTTTAACATGGTCAGTAAACAAAAGACACAGCTCTCTAAAAGCCTCTTGAAGTGAAAGACTTGAAACATTTCAGTCCATTGTGGTTTATAATCAGCAAATATACATGAATAATATAGATGAGATGAGCTCCCTAAGAAGTTCAAGTGCTTTCCAACATGTAGATTCTTACCTAATGACCTTTAGTTTAAAGGCGAACTGCAAAGGATTTGTAAATATATGTTTGTGCCCTCTTTTGCTTCTTTCTGATATATAAAAAGAGCCGAATGGTTTATTTTTTACAAGATTTTTCTGCTTGCTTTTTAAGTTAGAACGATCAAGAATATAATTTTGATTTACTTTGGTTTTGTTGGAGGACCACTGAGTGGTCTCGGGGATGTTTATTGTAATCTTTTAGCATCTCAGTTCAAGGTGTGAGAATGGTAAACCTTTAACAAAGATTTCTTTTATTCAAAATGAGAATTGAAGTGCAATAAGTGTTACAAAAATAAACAAAACATAAAGCGTACTAGTCAAAGCTCTCAACGCATGCTAAATATGTCATTTAAATTGTTTTATTCTGTGGATTATCTTTGAAAGAATTCATGGACTGTAAACTCCTTGGGGCGAAGACTGTCTCTGTGCTGTCTGTGTACAGTGCCTAGCACAGTAGGGTCTTTGATTGGGGTCTCTATGCACTACTGCAATGCAAATAATTATTAATAATAGAAGACTGTTTTTGGAATGGGGTTTAAGAAGAGGAAAATAATGCTACATGTCAGGTTCCAGTGATGACTTTTAAATAGGAGCCACTACACGTGAGTCTTCTTCCTTACAGCAAGAGCTGTGCTAGCTCAGGAAAAACTGCCCAACGTAAACAATTGCCTTTGAACAACAAAACAAAATCCTAGACCAGAAAAGTAAAGATAAAGAATTCTTTAAAAAATCAAGAGGAGATAAGCCTACTCCCAAGTATTATGATTTCCTTTCTATTTCATATTGCAATCAGTAGTTAATAATAATTAGTCTTTGTTCTGTGAAAAAAAATGACACACATTTGACAATAATTTCACTGATTCTTTGTGTGGCTTTTTAAAAGTCAGTCATCTCTTAGGCATGAAAGTCAGGGCTGTTAAATGCTGATATGGTACCATGGGATTCATGATCAGAATTTTCATTGCAATGTAGCCTGTCATCCAGAACTGACATTACACCCCACTCAAAAGAGTGTCAGTATGAGAAGCAGCGTCATTAGTTGTAACAGAAGCAGCGGTGTCATCTGGACAAAAAAGTCTACATATTTACCTTTAGGAGTGTCTGATCCTTTATGTTTGCATAATTGTTCACAGCTTCAATAACCACTTTCTCAGCTCCACCAGAATGAGGACAATAAATCAGGAAAAGATTCCTGTAGTTATGTTACAGGCCTGGGCTTAGGAGCTTTTTGGGTCTGGTTTCCTTTTCTGCAGATTTCTTGTCTGACCTTGGTTAAATCACTTAATCTCTCTTTGCTTGAGTTCCCCATCTATAAAAGACTTCCCTACTTCTCAGGGGGTAAGTGATGATAAGTTCTTTCAGGCTTGTGAAGTGCCCGGAGACTAGCATAATGGGGACCATCATTCATTTACAAAGCTCCCATTTGTGCTGTGACTGCTTTCTGATTATATAGTGATTGATGGGCAACTGAATTACAGTATCTATATAATGGTGACCACAGTGTTCAGTTTCCTTGTTGTTGTGGCAGAAGCCTCACATTGGTGTTCACTGTTCTTTGTTTTTCTTTTAAAAATAGACTTCCATTAGACACAGAATAGAGGTGCTCGTTTGCACTGAAAGGAGAAGGGCTTTGTTGTCCCATCCTGTGAAGGCCTGGCTGAATGGAGTCTGTATTAGACATTAGCGGCATATTTAAATTTTCATGGAGGATACTGAGAGCATTGGAGCACAGTTATTGTCCTTTGATGTTGGTCTTTTTCTCCTTTCTGTTTTGTCCTCTTCGAACAATTAGTGGGGAAAAACATCCACTTGGACATCCATCTTGGCACAAAAAGTGTGCCAAACCACTTTGGAAAAAGATTTAAGATGTTTCAACGCAATACTGTTCACGTTGCAGCATCCTTGACTGCCTTGGATCCACTGAGAGATGTTTAAAGAGGGTACAAATGACCATAGCACTCTTTAAATGTAGAAATGTTGCTCTTTGCTTTGGCAGTCTTTGAGTTAGCAGGCAAGTTATTGTGATAACTGATGCTGTTGTTTGCTGCCTGTCCTTCTCTTGTCGATTCCTTAATGGTGTCCATTTTTCATATAACACACCATGAACTTTACTGTGAACATCTCATTGTGTACCATATTGTTCAACACTGAATGCTTTTGCTTGAGGAGCCTAAGAAAAGGAAATGCCATTATACAAATCATAATGCCACTATATAAATCCATAGTATGCTCACACCTTGAATACCATGTGCAGTTCTGGTTGCCCTATCTCAAAAAAAGATCCACTAGAATTGGAAAAGGTACAGAGATGGGCAACAAAAATGATGAGCAGTGTGGAACAGCTTCAATATGAGGAGAGATTAAAAAGACTATGACTGTTCAGGCTGGCAAAAAGAAATCTAAGGGAGGGATATGATAGAAGTGAATAGGAAATGTTATTTACCCCCTTCACATAACACAAGAATAAGGGCTCACCCAATTAAATGAATAGGCCGCAGGTTTAAAACAAACACAAGGAAGTACTTCTTCACACAATGCACAGCCAACCTGCAGGACTCATTTCGAGGCGATAGTGTGAGGGCCAAAAGTATAACTGGGTTAAAAAAAGAGTTTGATAAATTCATGGAGTTTAGGTCCATCAATGGCTATTAGGTAAGATAGTCAGGAATGCGACCCCATGCTATGGATGGCCGTAAGCCTCTGACTGCCAGAAGCTGGGATGAACAGCAGGGAATGGATCACTCAATAATTGCCCTGTTTTGTTCATTCTTTCTGAAGCATGTGGTAGTGGCCATTGCTGAAAGACAGATAACTGGGTTAGATAGACCACTGGTCATGACTCAGCATGGCTATTTTTCTGTTCTTAAAGTGGTATTCCCAGATGGGTGCAGACTCCTTTTCAGCTGATGAAACAGCAAATTGTGTTTTCCATGCAGCTGTTTTAATACCCTGAATGCTACTGCAGTGTCTGAAATGACCAGCTTTTATGTCCAGGCACCAACCTGTTGTGAACATTCTTTTTATGATGGAAACGTCAAACACTACCCCGTTGATTGCAGATAAAACATGGTATGTACAGAAATTCAGCATATTCACTTTTTGCTCCATTGTCCCAAATAACATATTAGGGTTAGCCAAATCATATACCAATTATTTTCTTCAGAGTAGCGAGTGGGTTCTTAGTAGAATGTTTTTCTCCCGCAATGCCAGCAGTAGAAAGGGAAACCTCCCTTTAGAGGTCTTTGGGGGAAGAAATCCTATAAGGAATAACAAATTCAAGGAGGAAAGAAAATGATATTCCCTCATATTTATTAGTTTGTTTCTAATGCACGGTTCCAATCCTTTTGATTTATGCATGCATAATATTCTGTGGTAGTTCAACATAACTTCGCTGGTGCATGTGCTTCATAGTATTTCATTCATTGGACGTTAAGGTACGGAATGGAAGCAGTATTTTTGTAGATGTATAAAGGAATAAATTGCAAATAAAGTCAGTGAGAGGGATTCCATTTTTGATTACCATGCAAGGAATTATCTTGCTAGTGAAAAGATCAGTATTATGCATCACATGAAAAAAAAATATTGTAAACAGATCCTGTCCTTTCGTTTTAATTGGCATGCTGCTTTTACCTGTAATAAATTACAGAGTAGCACCTAAAGGATGTGATAATCTACTCACATTTACATTGCTACTTAAATTAAGCACATGTTCACACTTACTGTTTCAGCACAGGTCATTTTTTGTTCAGCATCTTCTAGAAGTTGGTGGTGTGAAACAATGGGCATTTCTGCCTTCTCTTGTTTACTGGCTGTATAGGACAGAAGATACAAGTACAGATGAGCCCTTCATGCAAGGTCCAAGAAATGGTGCTCGCACTGAGGGAGGAGGGCAATTTTACCTTTGGCTGCCTGGTATGTGTCATCCTTGTGTTGTTTGGGATGGATGAAACTTTTATTCTCTTTTTGTAATATTATGTATTTCCATTAGTTGTTCAGTTGATGTGTCTGCAATGGCCATAAGAACCATCTGAGAGCTTCATCCATTCCTTGAACCTATATGAGTTGAGTAAGATCCCTATGGAGGGTGTTCAGAGATGCCCCCCATCCCAAATTTTTCTTCTTTCTTTGGTGATGAGGTTTAGCTGACTTTCTGCTGTTGTATTGTTTCTTTGTTTTAGGTCTTGCACATAATCAAGACAAACTTCCTCACAGTCTTAGTTGTTTGTCACAGCCCAGAGTGCACTGTATAAATCTGTCTGAATACATCCAGACCATTCAAGGTAGTTTTACATGTCACTATGGCGACTCCTGACAGGACATTCTGTTTATATGCTCAAGTGTTGTAGGATGAGAAATGCCAGTGGAACAGTATGATAGAGTAGACTTTACCTGAAGGTTCTGATTGTTCAATAAGAGTTGGCATCAGAGATTAATGTAGACAAATATAATCAGCAATTAAATGTATAGTTAGAATAGAAGAAATTAACTCCTATGAATATATTAAGTCAGTGTAGAAGTTTGCTGTTGAGACAACATGTGCTTGGGATGATTATATTTTTAAAAATCCTTTTTTTTAATTAACACCTATTATCATACTGAAGCCAATTAGCAAGGAGGTTTTGGGCCAAGAGTGGTAAATTGTCATGCTACTTTCACAAAGATGGTTTTACATACCCTTGCCTTCTTTCGTTTCTTATAAAGATATTATGCTGAGGTACATTAGAGCTAGTTGGAAAATGCAGTTTTTTCAAAATTGAAATGTTTCACAGGAACATGTTTCTCTAGATGATATTTTTGATGGAAAAAGGTCAAAATGAATTGTTTCAGTTGTTCCAAATCCATGTTTGTTAATAGCTGTGAATCAACATGTTTGGTGGAATTTTTGTTTTATGGAAAATTTTGAAATTTTGGCTACTTTGTTCTGATTCAGAACAAAAATAAATTTTGAAATGTCAGAACTTTCTTCTGACCAGCTGTAGTGTACACATTTGAATAAATAAATCATCTTTGTTTGTCATCTGAGCAGTGCTTTGCTTAATTAGGTAAGATAACATGAGTCCTCATAGTTAGAGCTCTGTGAAATTCTTTAGTTTCAGCTAGCAGGAGATAGCAATTTTGATTCCTTGTTTTGGCTGTAGATAAATACAACTCAAAACCCTCTCGGATTTGGGCCTATATGTCGTAAAGATGGTTGATTTATTTCTTTATTGGTTTTATCTTGGCAACTGAGATTAGCTGGAATACTGGAGCTGACAGTTTCTAAATTTATCTGGAGCCTGGTTACAGAATTAGTCTGAGTTCTGCGTTTTGATTACCACTCCTCTTGGTTTAGCAGAGCCAGCATGGCCATCAGAGCATGCTGCATATCCCTTTGTCTAGGATTTTCTTCAGGTATTGTTTGATAGACACTGGTGAATTTACTTTATGGGAAGTCCTATTGTGTGGGTTAAACACTTTGTATTTTATTGTTGGCATTGTAAACATATCTAAAGATATTCTGTGGCTGCACCTAGTAACATAATACATTTTAAAAAGTGAAATGCCACAAAAATTTCTGAATTTCATCAGCTTTTGGATCAAAAGCTGGATCTTTCAAAGCTAAGGAATCTCATAAAGTTTCCACCTGAATCCATAAATCGCTTCCTGGCATTTTCCCCTTCCTCCATGCACAGATAAATCCTAGGACTCCTAGAATTGCTAGGGAAGAAGGCTCAGGATGATATCCCTGGCGTCACTTTCCTCCAAAAGTTTCTCCTCCTTTTATATGCTTATATAAGCTCCCAGTGTAATCTTGTGGCCAAAAGAGCTAATGCAATCCTAGGATTCATACACAAGGGAATCTTGAGTATAGTAAAGAGGTTATTTTATCACTGTATTTGGCATTGGTGTGACCACTACCGGAATACTGTGTTTCCAGTTCCGTTCCCCCCAATTCAAGAAGGATGTTGATTTCAACTGGAGAGGAGTCAGAGAAGAACTAGGAGAATGATTAAGGAATTGAAAAACATACCTATAGTTATAAACTCACAAAGCTCAATCTAGTTAGTTTAACAAAGAGAAGGCTAAGGGGTGAATCGAAGTATCTCCATAGGGAACAAATGTTTAATAATGGGCTCTTCAGTCTAGCAGAGAAAGGTATGACACGATCCAATGTCTAGAAGTTGGAGCTAGATGAATTCAGATTGGAAACAAGGTGTAAATTTTTAACAGTGAGAGTAATTTACCATTGGCCCAACTTACTAAGGATCTTGGTGGATTCTCCATCACTGACAATCTTTAAATCAAGATTGCATATTTTTCTAAAAAGCTACAGTCTAGAAATTATTGTGTGTGGGGCGGGGAGGGCGGTGTTTTCTGGCCTGTGTTTTATAGGAGGTCAGACTGGATGTTCTGACTTAGTGATTCTTTACCTTTTGTTGTGTTTTATGGGAGGGGAAGGACTGGTAGTGTGTTACCCTTCTCTTTGATACTTACGACTTCACAAGGTGGCTGTGTGACCTCTATTCCAAACTTTTGCAGCCTGTGCCACAACAGTTCACAATTGGTGTAGGGTCCTATGGAGACCATAACCAGTTGGCTTGAGTTAGACCATAACCAGCTGGCAAGAGTTTTAACTTACATTGATGGGTTGGGGTCAGTGCATATGCATTGTGAGAATCAGAGAGGCCTTTATTGCTGCTCACTGATAACCCCTACACCTCCTGTGCTGGGCATATGTCAGTGCAGGAGAGAATCCATTCCAACATACCAGCTTTGTAGACATTACAACATGAAGTCCTGGTTTTGCAATTGGAGCTGCTAGTGCAGAGTCCTGCTTCTGTGGTGCTTGGTGTGGGTGAAGAGGTTTGCAGTTGCTTGGTTTGATTGCAGGATCATTGTTTAAATCAGCATATTACAGATGAAGGATGGGTAGTAAACGTATTGAACTGAACAGATATGCTTGATATGTTATGATACAGCCATTATTTTTTTGTAAATAGAGAAATTCTAAAAACCTTACTCCATTTTTACATAACAATAATTCATAATACATATTTTCATGTTTGGATCTTATACCATCCATCACATAAATAAATACACATTAGAAAAGCTTATCACTACTGTGATGGTGATGTTTTCAACCCCTGGGAAAACGGCAGTATCAGAGATACTTGCAAACCTGGCAGTAATTAGCCTCCTAACTCTATTTGAGGTTTGATTTGCTATTAATGTGCAATGATACAATCAAACTTTTGAATAAATTATAGACAAAATCTCTGTTGCATAACATTTGACCTAGAGACTCTGCATCCTGCTGTTTATTAGGATATACTGTACAATTAGATGCTCTAAACACTTACAGTGATCTGTGACATGGGGGACTGCATACGCAGGGGCTCCATTAAGCAATTTAAGTATTGTTAGTGTCAGTTTTATTTTCCATTTTTTCACTTTCATTTCCTGTTCCAACTAAATACTGTATGTTCCTGTGTATATTACTGGAGAGTGGAGAAAGAAAAAATCCACCAGAAGCAGAGTTTATTTGAAACCATGTTTTGTCACCAGCAATTCTCCTTCCCCTATGGTATATAACTGCATTCTTTCTGGCCATTGGACAAAGCTCTGGTGTTCATAATAATTTTATTAGATCTATCAGCAGCCTTTGATGCCTTATAAATGAGGCATTGCTGACCTGCCTGCTGTTTGCGGATAGTTTAGTTTAATGTGTTGCTTATTTCTAGTGAATATCTTGCACCCAAAAGCCATGGTGAATGATAAAACTCATTAAAAACATAATACTCTATTTTTACCTGGGTACAGCACCATTTCTGTATACAGTAACTTGTCTCTGTTGTGTAAAATAAGAGGAAATCAGAGTTATACAATGCAAAAATGATAGTAGAATAGACTCTTTGATTTTTTTTCCTTGATAATAAAATGTCTCATTTGGCTTCCTCTGACAGGAAAGCCAACTATAAAGGTCACTTCTGTAGTGAACTTCACAGATGCTAAACTCTAATATCAAGTATTACAATCTAGTTATCTTACTGTGGTATTTGCCATCCTCGTTGGTCTCTTCCTTGCTTCTATAGTAGGTTTTTGTAGTGCTTTTGGAACAGCATGTCAATCTGTTTTAGGATTACATTTGCAGATAGTTTTTCGTCTGCCATGTTTTACCATTTTTTTCCCTGAGTAACTCTTGATTGTTAATTGTTACACAGCTCTCTTTCCATTAAGGTCAAACCACACACACACAAAAATAAAAATGTTTCCACTATGTCTGCTATATCTCAATTTTCTGACTAAATCTAAGCAGTAGCTTTAAATGAACAATGAAATGTCTACTATACATCTAGAACACAAGTTAAGAATGAGATATTAAGCTCATTATGATAGATCCAATGACACTGTGATGAGTAGGCAAATGCAAGTTGATTGATTTGTTATTTTTTAATAAGCTGAGATGTTTTATAACCATATTCATACTTCTGTTAGCTTGTCCATAGTTTTCCTATATTGTATTGTTTAGGATTGACATTCCTCATTTCATGCATTGTACATCTGGCTTATATATTTGGCACTGTGTGCTTCTTTTATCTTCCTTACTGATGCACTTTGGGAGTAGGACACTATCACTGCCTGCCTCCAATTCATTGGAAAAACATAAGAATGGCCATACCTGGTCAGGCCTTGGGTTTATTTAGACCAGCATCCTGTCTCCTGACAGAGGCCGGTGCCAGATGCTTCGGAGGGGATGAACAGAACATGGCAATTTTGGGTGATCCATCTCCTGTTATTCCCACTTCTGGCAATTGGAGGTTTGGAGACACTCAGAACATTCCTGACCATCTTGGCTAATAGCCATTGATGGACCTATCCTCCATGAACTTATCTAATTCTTTTTGGAACCCAGTTATAGTTTTGGCCTTCACAACATCTCCTGGCAATGAGTTCCACAAGTCGACTATGGTTTGTGTGCATCAATACTTTCTTTTGTTTGTTTTAAACCTGTTGCCAATTTAAGTTTATCCTCTAGTTCTTATGTTATGTGAAGGGATAAATAGCACTTCCGTACTCACTTTCTGTATATATTCATGAATTTATAGACCTCTATCATATCCCGCTTAGTCATTTCTTTTCTAAAATGACTACTCTCAGTCTTTTTAATCTCTCCTTTTATAAAAGCTCTCCATAAAAGCTCTTCCATACTCCTAATAATTTTTGTTGCTCTTCTCTTCACCTTTTCCAATTCTAATATATGTTTTTTGAGTTGAGGTGACCAGACCTGCATGCAATATTCAAGGTCTGGGAAAACCATGGATTTATATAGTGGCATAATGATATTTTCTATTTTATTATCTAGCCTTTTCCTAATGGTTCTGAAATTATTAGCATTTTTGATTGCTGCTGCAGAGTAAGCAAATGTTTTCAGAGAACTATGCATTGGCCACTGTCAGTAGACAGGATACTGGGCTAGATGGACCTTTGGTCTGACCCCGTATGACCTTTCTTATGTTCTTATGATGACTTCAAGATCTCTTTCTTCAGCTAACATAGACCCCAACATTTTTTATGGATAGTTGAGATTAGTATTTCCAGCGTGCATTACTGTTGACACTGAATTTCATCTGTCATTTTCCAGTTTCATCAGATCCCTTTATAACTCTTCACATTCAGCTTTGAACTTAACTATCTTGAGTAATTTTGTATCATCTGCAAATTTGGCTATCCTCACTGTTCACACCCTTTTCCAGATCATTTATGAGTATGTTGAACATTACTGGTCCCAGTACAGATCTTTGGGGGAATCCAGCTATTTACATCACTCCAATATGAAAACTGACCATGTATTCCCATCCTTTGTTTCTTATCTTTTAACTGATTGCTGGTCCATGAGAGGAACTTCCTCTTATCCGACTGTTTAGTTTGCTTAAGAGCCTTTGATGTGGAACCTTTTCAAAGGCTTTCTGAAAGTCCAAGTACAATATATCCACTGAATTGCACCTGTCTACAGATTTGTTAACCACCTCAAAGAGTTCTACTAGAATGATTTCCTTTACGAAAGCCATGTTGACTGTTCACCCAAGATAGTGTGTTTATCTATTCTTTAATCCCAAAATGGAGCACAGGTTGCTCCAAATCCATGACTGCTGTGTTTTGTAAGATCTACGCACACCATATACCACCGTTTCTTTTATCAAGCATTACTAAATCAGAGACAAATAGATATCATCCTAGGAACTGGCACAGAAACTGGTTAAATCCATGGTCCTTGCATGAAGCACATAAGGGGTCGTCTTTCCCAGTTGCCCGTGCATGTGAGCACTAGAGACAATCTACTTGCAGTTTCTGTTTACACTATATTAAGGCTAAATTGCTTAGCAAGGTTAAAGTGTATGAAGCAAGAAATAAGTTAACACTTTAGGGTCCTGAAATTTTGTGTTTGATCAATGTTTAGAAAATAGTCAGGAGTGAGTTAAAAATCTAGCCTGCTAAGGTTTTAACCTTGCAGTTACGGAACAACTGCACAGATTGGAAATAGTTAGGCATATTGGCTTCCCTTGGATCCATATACTAATGAAGTGGAAAAACAATGGTAGGGGAAAAACACTTTTTCTTTTAAATTCATTTCAAGCCACTTAAAATGAATAATAATACTACAAAATCACTGGAGGCCCTAGAATGCTAAGACCTGCAGTATGCTAAAATTGGCAGCTGAGTCAAGCATCTGCTGAGTGAACTCACATACCCAAGACATTAGATTATCCCACAACAATCACACGCCCTATTGTGCTTTAGTTTTTACATAATACAGTTACTCAGACATTTAAACACCAACAGCTCATAAACATTTTTATTTAACAAATAATAACTGTTCCAATATCCATCTTTTTATATGTTAGCATTGCATTTGGTTTATATACTCACTGTTTAAGTCTGAGATTTAACAACTATGACACAGTGACCGTGATAGGTAGATATGTACATTAATCATACTTCCATTTTACACTAGTTCTTGATCCTTAATAAATGTTTTTACTAATTGGTGTTTATTATTCATCATATATTATTTGAATGATTGAATGGTTTCAGAATGCATATTTGGGAATTTTAAGACATATTTTGAATAAGAATATGCTTCATTTATGTTCCCTGTATCCAGTGTGTTTTAACTCTTACCTCTTTCTGGTTTTCCAATTGATGGAAATGCTCTTCTATTAAGTTTGAAAAAGTAGAGCACTGTGTTTTTTCTAAGCTAAAGCCAGCCATGCTTTCAAATTGCTTTTACCTTTGAGCAAAATCACTGCATATCGAATGAAAAACAATTTTTTGTTCAATGGAATTCTTTGCAGTTGATGCCAAAAAAATAAATCAGCCAAATGAATTATCTTTAGTTCTGAAAAGTTACATAAAGCGTGAGGCCCAGATGCATAGTTTAATAACACGATACTGCAACTTTAACAAGGACTACATTTGTCTTTAAGTCCACATGGTAGTGAAAGCTTAATATGAAAAACTTTTGTCTAGCACAAGTGATTTGAAGATGTTTTGCTCCATGCATGTGAACTCAGCAGGTGATTCTTGCCTATCTTTGATGTCAAACAGCACAAAACTTCAGTGAGTAGTAGCTTCAGAAATGCAATAGACATAGCTGAGTCTTCATACGAAGCTCATGCTTGAACTACATCAGAAGAACTGACATCTATTATGGTGAGCAAAGACAAGTGTTTGAAAAGAGATTCAAACAGAAGTGTCAGAATTTATAGTGCATAGTTTTATATAAGTTGATTTTAACCAAGCATATCTCTATGAACTCTGCAGGATAGAAAAGAAATTTCAAAAGGCTGAGAAATTGTTGTCATCTAAGGGCATGGAATGTTTTAATAGCTTAAGGAAGAACATTTCTGAAAGGTTATATGGTGATCCATTTACTTTGACTGAGTAATAAGGCTCGTCATTGTGATGGTGAAGTTTTTAACCCTTAGAACAATGGAAATGTATAAATGCATCTGAGATATTTAGGAATCTGAGAGTAATTGGCTGTTGTGAATAAGACTTTTTGAGATTTTAGTTCATCCCAGTACACAGTTTACAGTAAGAGTTCTGAATAAATTAACTACACATTTTTCAGTCACCTTATGTCTGACCTAGACTTTTTCTGCCTCGGATTAAGACATACCTTAGGAAAAGGAGCTGCACTTACAAATGGTCACTTCTAAGGGGAGAGCATGCACACAATAGCTCCATTAAGTATCATTAAGATTGTTTATAATTTCTCTTCCATTTATTCATTTTCATTCCCTGTCCTAAATACATACTCGTGTGCATTACATGGCACTGGGAAAAGAAAAACCCTTTGTAGGAGCATAGTTTGTTTGAAACTGTGTCCTACAGGCTTACTCACAGCAGTACTCTGAAACTGTCCCCAAGGAGTCCAGTGTCACGAACCAACCTAACTGTTGTTCTTGAAATGTTGCTTCTTTTGCTAACTAAAAAAAACAAAACCACTTGGCTGAGGCACAGAAACTCAATGCCTACTGTATTTTCTAGCTTGTAATCAGCATGTAACAAAGTGATTTGTTTTTATGTTTCCTTAACTTGTAATTAATATAATTAGAAAGACACATGGTGGGCTAGTAGCCCAGTTATTACAGTTTACTGTTTAATTATATCTTTTGTAACAAATTTCCCATGTTGTATTAGCCATGAAAAAGCTCCATCTTTTATAAAAAATAAAATGACTTACAAAACTGAACTTTTCCTTGTCTCTGGAGTATACCACTTGGCTCACTTCAGAGGGTCAGATATTGAGAGGCGCTTAGCTGCCTTGAAGCCATTTGCTCAGCACCTCCCAGAGATGGCCCTCAGAGATAAGCAATGATCTATTTTCTGTTTAAGTGGCTTATTCCATACAACATTGTTTGAAACTTTGTGGGAACACATAGGTAGCCAGGCCTATGGTATATGGCGATGGTTACCCTTTTCTCCTTTATTTTGAAAGATGCATAAGGCAGTCTCACACTGAGACGCTTAGTATGACTGCAGTCTACAGAGCAGTATGTTTTAAGATCAAGAGTCCCAGAACTATGTATCCTATAGGAAAAATAATATATATAAGATGGATTCCTGTTGCTGTGGGAACTAGTTGTTAGAACCATTTTCTGAATAATATTAAACTTGAAGTGCAATTGTTTTAACTAACATTCAAAAAAAGAAGTAAATCCCTTTGCATATTGCTGCATCTGACTTACTAAGCAATGTATTTTAATGAGCAGTTTTCTTTTGTTTCAGCCTCATACCTCTGAAGTGACTTTTGAATGGTAAAATACAAAAAAGGTTTATTTACACTGAAGGAAATCTTTTAGTCTGATCTGGAATTTCCCACTCAAGTATTTTGGCTTTGATGCTCGTTTTGGTTATTTGATTGTAGTAGGCTGAGGAATATGCTAAATACAGTAGAGAGGGTTGTTATTGTATGTGTCTTCTCAATTGCTGCTTGGATTGGCACATTTACTCAGATTCTTCCACTCCAGAGTGAGTTCCTCTTATAAAATCTTTCATAGATTCTAAGGCTAGAAGACCATTGTGATCCTGTAGTCTGACATCCTGTATAACGTAGGCCATATAACTTCTCCAAAGTCATTCTTTCTTGAACTAGAGTTTAATACTAGTTACCATGGGCCTGACCAGGTAACTCCGAACCATAAAAGGCTGAAAAAAAATCTTCTCAAGGCAATTTGCACAGCGCACAGAAAGAGAAGACCTAATTTAAATGATATCCCAACACCCATGTTGCACAACTCATGGTTCTTCCAATAGAGGCCTCACAGTTTCCACAGCCACTGGCAGCACGTCTCTGAACCCAGTTCGATAGACTCATTGGGCTAGCGCTACAGTTCTAAAAATAGCTGTGTGGACAGCATGTTTAAGTGGTCGTGTGGGGTGGAGCTCTGGCTCTGAAGCCCAACCTGCTACCTAAGCTTCAGAGGTTGAGCTGCAATGTCTACATCGCTATTTTTAGTGGAGTAGCATAAGCCCTAGACATACTTCAGGGGTAGTAAATCCTCTCAACAGCTGCAGGTAGGGATATGGATGACTTTAGGCTCACAACACCTCTTGCTTCTGCTTTTTATTACAGGAGTTTGATGAGGGAAATCCTTTGATTACTTTATGCTTTGAGGACCCTCCAGCCCTAATTGGTAAGTTCCTTGTTCCTTCTCCTTGGTTTATAACTGGAATAGAGCTATCGTCCTGGTGGAGTTCAGTCTTTTGCAACCTTTTAACATTCTGCCTTGGCTGGATGCATGGCATTCGGTTACCAGGAGAAGAACTGGTTCTTCCTCTGCGAGTGGTAAAATCCATACAAGGAGTTTAAAGAGGAAGAAAGGGCATTAAAGGGGAGAGAACTTCATGAGATTCTCTTTGCAGAGAGATCCTTCTGAACTCCATTAGGTAGGATTGCTTCCCCATAGCCTAGTCTGTATATTTATATTCAATATCCACACATATCCTGGGGGATTGCTGAGAGGCCAGAGCCATTCATATAAGTGCCACTTCTTTGCTACCTGGCAATGGTTCCCTACTTTTGACTGCTGCCCCAGAACTCTCTGTGGAGTGGGATCTGCACCATGGAGCTATAACAGACTCTACAGTTGTATTACATTTTACCTCAGGTGTCTGTGGGTATGTCTACACTGTAACATAATCCCATATTTGAGTCTGGACTCAAGCCTAACTCCCCATACTTCCACACTGCAATTGTGCTAACCAGAGCTCGGACCTAGGGTCCCAGGACCCTGCAGGGCAGGAGGGTCCAAGCTCAGTGAAGCTGGGACCCAGCATCTGAACCTTATTGCTTTGTAGTGTAGATACAGCCTCACTTGGCTTGGGTCCTTGGAGTCAGCAGGAGGTATCTCACAATTCCATGGAACAACACCGTTAGTCCTCTCCATCACAACAATCAGCAATTCATTCTATTGAAACGGAGGTCATCCCACCTTTGCAAATGGCAGCAGCCCAGGCCAGCTTTAACCCATTCTCTGTGGACATCAATTTGCAAGCACACTAGCAGAGCGTCCTGGGTTTACAAAGGAGAGTGGACTGATCAAGGCTTTGCAAAGTGAGCAGTTTCCTGGTAATGTGAAGGGAGGGCATTAAAGTTTTCCCAGTGCACAACTGTCCTAGGGCTACATTCGGGACAGGGGGCATTAGGGACTCTGGGATATGTTTACTTTGACTCATATCTGAGCACTGCAGTGTGGATCCCAGAGCCCTAGGTTTGAACAAGGATTAGAAAAGTCTTAATATAGGGTTAAAATACAATATAGACACTCAAACCCAGGGTTCCCTACCATAGGTCAGCTGACTCAAGTCCCATTAACCTTGGGCTTATACTGCAGCACAGACATATCCTGTATGGCGGGTGGTGCAATGATTTGCTTCCCCTTGCTGCCTACTTTTCCTTCCTGAGCAATCAATATACTCACAGAGCATGCTTTACTGGGATGCTGAACTTCTGAGATGGATGAGCGAGATCCATCTATGATGGGACTCTCCATATGCTGTTAAAGGTGGTCTGACAGGACTTATCATTAACAGAATACAGTCAAGCTCCTTTTTTCGAATTCAGGCCACTGAAAAAGGATCTTAGTTCTAAAACTTCAGAGGTAAAAAATGACCTCTCTCAGAATGATATGTTGGAATCATATTGCATTGCTGGATCATTTCTGTACTAGTGGGCCACAGATTGAAGCTTTATTAAAAATGGTAACATGCAATGCCCATGAAAGTCCTTGACGGTCACATGAATAACAAAACAATTATATTCAATGTAATTGCAGTGAATTGATATGAAATAAATTAATAATGGAGGGGTTCTCAGGAGGAAAGAAATAATATTACAAATAAGGATGTTCAGTTTAATCTGATCATTGTAAAAAGGATGGGGCCAAGTGATGACATCGTTTTTAAACAGGTTTCCCCAATGAAGTCAAAGGGGAGTTCTGCTTTAAGAAAAAACGATGGCAAAAATCATATTTTGGTCCCAGTTACATGGCATCAAAACACAGAAGTGGGTATACTCTAAATAGCCTTTTATTTCTAGAGTGAGTGAAGTTGAAAAAGTCATCACTTTGCAAAGCTTGTAGTGGGAAGCTTAATTGTGACTGTCTGCTAAACCAGCGAATGTCTGGCCAGAACTAGATCTCTGATTTGAAAAGGTATGCTAAATACACACTTGCAAAATATATAAAATGCTAAACAAATGTGGAGATAAACAAAAAAGGTCTAAGTCAACAAAATCTATTGAATGAAAAAATAAGGTTAAACTCTGTGTTGACTGGGCCGGGGGGAAGGCTTTTGTCAGTTTATCTCAACCTTAGCATTATATAAACAGAGTGTGTTTTGTGCCTTAATATTTCAATTCAAACCCCTCTAGAAGTCCCATGAAAAACTCCTTACATGACAGAAATCTCACAGTAGCTTGGTGTTGGGGTGAGTGGGAGAGTGGCTAAACAAGCGGGCTATGTGCATGGGAATCAGACTCTAAACCAACTTTGAATAGGTCCATCTCGAGCGGAGTACTGGAGGTCTGCTGGAGAAAAAGGCTCGGGAGCCATGTTTATGTGGCTCCAACCACTGGGAGCACCCAGGAATGTAGTGCAAATACCACCTACCCACATCAAGAAGTGGGGGAACTTGATGGGGACAGCAGTGAAAAGGGACAAGGAAGAGAGACACTAACTAAGGAACAATAGGTAGCTCCTCCCTTGGGGAGTCTTTGGGATGCATGAGCCAGCTGGGGAAGATGGGTGCTGATTTGCCAGCATTCCTGACTTTCTGGATTTAACCTAGTGCAGGGGCCATGTGGAAACTTTCAGCTCTGTTCCAGCAGCCCAACCTACCCACCTGAACTAGGAATGGGAACCAGATCTGACGGATATTGCAGACCATGCTGATCCCATGTTCAGGGCATCAGGAAGCACTTTTTTCTCCCATGGACTAACTGGACAAGAATCAGGGAGTTTTTTGCCTTTCTTGTAGCATCTTTGAGCCACAGTGCGTTAAGTAGGAACATGTTTAGTACCTAACTGAGATACTGGGGTAGGGTTGTTTATTCATCATAACTTGAGGCTAGTTTCCAGTGCAATTAAGAGAATAAAATGAATGGTTTCTAAAGTTAAAAAGACCTGGGATTTGGTGATGGGCCTTGGGCTCATGTGATAGGGTCAGACCTTGTGGCTTTCTTGGGCCAAGGGCCCCCACCCTGCTGCATCCTCTGTCCCCCTAGCATTGTGGTATGTGTGGTAGGACTCAGAGAAAGCTGTGTCCTGGGGAATAAGCTGAGGAGAGCCTATCTTGCATTAATGATTATATGGTATGGAGCCCTTTTAACTCCTGCACTGGAACCAGTTAAATGCCTGGTACAGGAGAGTATGTTTGGTGGATGGGTAGTGCCCCCTACCCCATGTTAAAGTGTAATAAAAGTTGCAGCCTACCACTTAATTCCATGCATGTGTCCGTCTTCATTTGGCCACTGCATCCACATCGAAGGAGTAGTGTCTGCTATTCCAGCATATAGACTTCAGCCTGGGTTTGAGGTCATTTCCGTTCTTCGCTCCCTTTACATTTCCCAAATATAGCCTGGTTACTTTAGTTTAATGTGTGTGAGTGAATTTCCACCTCCAATTCAGATTCAGCATTCCTTACACACCCAAAACACCAAATGAAGTCAGTGGGAGTTTTCTGTGTGCATAGAACTCAGGATCAAACCTTTAATTTCCTAAACTTTGTTCTTTGTTAAACAAAATACTCTTTCAACGAAGTTTGTAAAAGGCAAGATTCCAATGGGAGTTTTGTGTAAGTAAGGACTGCAGGCTTGAGCTATGGAAGTCTTCCTATCTCTTTAGCTATATTTGTACATCAGCCGAAATGGGCCTAAATAGGGCTTTTGGGCACTAGTGTAACATAAACAGTTAATCATAATAATTAATGAATCTATTTACAGGAGAGACCAGCATGCTTTGAAACATCTAATTTACTAAATACCATTATTCTATTGCAGGTAGTGTTAATACTAATTCAGGTGCTTTTTCACAAACGAGCACTAATATCTAGTGATTAAATATATGTATAGTAAAAGACTGCTTATCTGAGAGCTGAACAATGCAGGGAAATATAGTTTGCACTCACTTTATACTTTTATGCATGTATTGTTGTCTATAGCTTTGCAACCATTTTGATTTTGTACTCATTGTATCAGTTACAATGTCTATGTAGATATGTGTATTAGTTACAGCAAGGTGTTTTTGTATATATGTTACTAATTTTCAAATTTAAAAGCTTCGCTATTTTACTTGCTTTTTTAACATCTAAACCCAACTCTATATTTCTGAATGTAAGGTGTTTGCAAAATTAAATTGTAATGATTGATGCTTGTTTTAATTATACCAGTGGAAAAAAGCATCCAGAATCAATAAGTTATTCCTTTTTCTTTCTTTTTTGTAACCCCACAATCACCAAATAGGATTATTTCATTTTTTAATACAAAATTAATTCCAAAATTGACAACTTCTATGCCAAGCATTAGACCCCAGTATATTTTTACCAGTCAGTTTTAAACTCCTGAAAATTTGAGTTTACAATGGAAATGCCACCAACTTAATGATAGCAACTTGAACAACCCATTCTAATTTAACATGTAGAATGAACCTTTATATATCTGTGGCAAATACAGACTTTTCAGCCTCCAGGGTTTGGCATTTTTAGATAAAAAAGAATCAATGTCATTATACAGTGTCTCTCTAGAGCATCATAATTATTCTGCATGCATACAATATTTATTTAAAACTTAAAATTAAACTTCAAGAGGTGGTCATTTGAAAGCTGGCAGTCAGTGAACGGATCCTGTCTTCATGAAAAAGGGAATATTTCTTCTAAAAGTTAAGGAATAGATCAAAACAGTCTTTCCAGTAACTGACACTTTAGTCATACAGATGCTTTTTATGTGTCAGATTTATTAATAAAGAAGGTCCATGGGAACGAACAGAGGAAAATCTTGAGGATGTGACTGTCAGTTTTTGATATGTCAGGTATAATTTTGTAACTCTGATTTTTGGATAGCAGTACACACACAGCATTGTACTGATGTTTGTGTACTTCTTTGTACTTCTCATTTGTGATGACTGGGAAAGAAGAGAAGGTGGGAGATGTTTTGATACAGGATTGAAACTTGAAACTACAGTCCTTCAATTTGAACAGCATTCCTTTTTCATCTTTCTTTTCATGTTATCTTTTTAACTTTTGCCACTGATGTAAAGAAAAAAGAAAATTTGAAAAGATGCCTGGTGTTGGTTCTTATCTAGGTGAAAGATCACAGAAGTTGAGAATAAAATATAGTTTGTCGTTGAGACAGAATTACGAGAGAGATCAAACACTCGTCAACAACAAATGTTTGTCCTCCTAAAAACAACATGGAATAATTTAGGTTGTGACATCTCTTCCTATTTTACATAGAATATATTCATAGTATTGTAATTAGTTGAATGTATAATACCCTTCTATTATTTATTTATTGTGCACATAATGATATTAACTTGGGTGACTCTTCGTGAAATTCAGAATGCTATTGTTCTATTTTTAAGTTATCAGAGTAAACACGGGAAAAAACCTATAGTAAAATAAACCTTTACATCAGATGAACAAAAGGAAATGAATGAATAAATGACTTTTTCCTGATTCTATTCTATTGTGGAATATATTATGTCAGAAAAGGTAAAAATGGAAACACCTTTGTTTGTGTCAAATGGTGAAATACAGTGGTTTGGATTGAGAAAGTCCATATTTTTGTGTATTCTTCACCCATGGATTCACTTGTCCAGATTGAAGAGGTCATCTTAATGTCACTCAGTTAGCAATATATAGTCTAAATATTATGTCATTGTCCTCTGCATCTCATTATTTTTAGATTTTCAGTGATACTTCTATTATCTGCATAGTCATTGATTGTACTGGTGAAACTGAACCATATTCTGCCTAACACCCTGGTTCAGTAAAGAACGTACACATGTACTTAACTCAATGAAAAGAGATAGGTGGGTGAGGTAATATCTTTTACTGGATCAGCTGTGGTTGGTGAAAGAGATACTTTTAAGCTTACACACAGCTCTTCTTCAGGTCTAGGAAAGGTACTCAGAGTTCACAGCTAAATACAAAGTGGAGCAGATTATTGAGCATAGGAAGCTAATATGCTGTAAGAGACCATTCAAGGTGAAGTGTGCAGTAGATATCTCTGCAGTTGTAGGACGAAGGAGGGTTAATGGGTTATAGATTGTTCTAATGAGCCATAAATCCAGTGTCTTCATTAAGTCCATGATTTTTAGTCTCTGGAAGAGTTGTGAATTTAAGCACCCAGACTCATCTTTTGAAGGTTTTGAGCAGGTTTCCTCTGAGGATGAGGGCTAAGAGATCAGATATGGAGAGATCAATTTGTGAAAAGTGTTCACCCATGGGTGAGTTGGTGGTTTTGTCTTCATTTTTTGTGAGTTCATTTGAGAGCGTGTCCTAGTTGCCATTTTTTAAAAAAGTAAGTTTCTAGCCATCATGATTTTAAAAACATGGTATGTGAACACTCCAAAGGCCTACAAATGATAAAGAAAATGAAAAAAACCAAACATATTTCTTAAATCTCATTACTTTTAAGCCAATCTCATGATTTCTAGGGATCTGACTCAAGATATTTGAACACTTCAGACTTGCAATTCTGCAATGTATAGACTAATTACATCACACTAAGTAATAAAGTATTAGGCAACTGTATGCCACACTCAGACTTTAGCGATGCAAGACTCACCAATGCAGCACCTCCTGTTGGTTGTCCTGGGCATTAGCTTCATTCAAGTCCGAAGCACCCTCTGCAGGCTCGTGTCTCACCTGCCTTAGAGTCCTTGTGTCCCTCCCAGACCCCGGTGCCCTTTACCTCGGGGTTCTGCCCTCTGTAGTACCCCGCCACACTGGATCTCCCCTCGCAGGGGAATCCCCAACTTTCAAACCCACCTTGCCTCAGGGGCTATTGTCAGTTTTCATCTAGCCCTTGCTCACTGGGACAGACTGCAGTCTGTAAACCACTCATCACAGTGAGCTGCCTCTGCCTAACCATGGACTGCACCTCTGCAGCCCCAGTGAGTTCTTTAAGCCTTGCACAAGGCCTGCAGCCTGGGGAGTTACCAGCCTGGAGCTCCTCAGCGACTCTTACCTTTCCCCCAGCACTACTCTACCTCAGGTACCCTTTTCTCCCAAGCAGCTAGGTCCTTCTCTCTCCAGAGCTAGAGATAGACTGACTCAGCTCCCGGTTCATAGCCCTTTTATAGGGCCAGCTGTGGCTACTTCCCCAATCAGTCTAGCCTTTCACAGAAGCGGGGTAACTGCCCCGCTACACAGACACAACGGTGAATAGGAGAAAATGCAGGATGGTTGTAGCCATGTGATCTCAAAGCTTCAGAACTAAAGAAGAGCTCTGGGATGCTTGAAAACTTGTTTCTTTTACCAGCTGAAGACGATCCAGTAAAAGATATTATGGCACTGAATTTGTCACTCTGAGGAAATGTGTTTTTATCTGACTTTTGTAATTGTATAAAAGAGATCAACTAACATACCTCCCCTCTTGCTGAGCAAAATGTCCGTTGCTGAGCTCAGTTGTGTTACATCACAGATGGAATATTTGCACCTTATCAGACAAAGGAGAAATAATCCATGACTTGTCTCATGTGATTATCCAGTGAACCAGACTTGAACTCAAATTACATTACAAATATCAGCCTGATTAAGTTATTTGCATGTGGGGATAGAGAGAAAAAATTGCTAAAAGTTTCTGCAAAGACATTCATAACATTTCAGCAATCCACTGCCAGTTTACAAATGTAGTTCAAGCTCAAATCATTTTGAGTTTTGCACTTAGGTAGTTTGGGTTGAGCAGTTTGTACGGTTCTATCCAGAAACCAATCTCCATAGTCAGGTGCCACATAGACAGAGGCTATTATCTGCCTTGTCTGTAAAGTGATGCCTCTGCATATGTATCTGAAAATCATGCTGCTTTTTATACTTCATATTGCACCGCAGACGCATATTCAACATACCGTCCATTGAACACGTATGCTACTGGGTGGTTATTCCTGTGTAGAATATGATTCTAAATAACTGTCAGGGCACCTAGAACTGTGGAAAGGCATTTAAAAATAATCCAAATTAATAAAAAATAAATATAATCCCTAAGGACCATATTTTAAAAGGTATTTAGGAGCCTAAATTTGCAGATAAACAGTGGGATTTTCAAAAGAGCCTGGGCCCTTAACTCCCACTGGTTCATTGGGAGTTAGGTGCCTAGGCTCTTTGGAAAATCCCATTAGCTGCTAAGATGCATTTTTAGGCTCCTAAATACCTTTAAAAATATGCCCTGAGTAGAGGTGGGTAGATTTTTTCAGCTGAAACTATTTTTGGAGAAAAAATGTAGGTTTAGAGACACCAAAGCATTTTGTGAATTCACGCTGGTTTCTCTGAATTGTTCCGGGGGGGGGATGGGAGCAGAGTCTGGAAAGTCAAAATATTTCATTTTGACCTTTTTGAAATGAAACATTTTGATTTTTCAGTTCCAATTGACTTTCCATTGTGGAATTTCCTTCAATTTAATTTAAAAAATGCAAAAAATATTTTAAAAATGCCTGAAATCAAAAGGAAAAGTTTAGTTCCTTTTGGATTGAACCAAAATATTTAGCTTGACACTAAACAACATTTTTCCACTTTGCAATTCATCAAAAATATTGAAAAAATTCATTTTGGTTTAATACAAACCAAGTTTTAAATTTTTTTTATTTTTTTTTAGAATTGCCAGTGAATTTTTTAAAAAATCCATTATTCTCCCAGCTCTACACTAAAGTCCCTTCCACAATAACCTGCAGTCTCTGTCTGTGTGCTCATGGGTTGTGTGGAGAAGCACACCCCTCTTGTTGGTGGGCTGTGTGGTTATACTGGGAGATGAGTTCCCTTTAGTTTTTTTTGATGTAAGCATATCTGCAGCTGGTGTGGAAGAGGTGAGTGAGCAGGTTTCCCTAAGTTGGCTGAAAAGGGTCATTCCTGGTTGGTAGGCAATTAGGGGTCAAGGCTTACCAGTTTTTCAGGCTCCAAGGTAGAGCTAGCATTAGGAATATGCAGCCTTGCAGGCACCAATGGGAAGAGACTCAGGCTGCAGTGCCTACAAGGCTTTCACTCAGTGCCATTTCCTCTGCCTCTTTGTGTGCTGCTGGAGTAGCTGATGCACAAGGGAGGATTGTGGGGACTATAGAGTTCATCCCCCCATGACCACGTACTCACATGCATTAGTGTTTGCAGGATCGGAAACTTATGCACAAGGAGCAGGGGCACTTGAGGCAGCCAGTTCCCACTGACTTCCAATAGGAGGTAAGTTCCTAATTATCATTTGTACCTTTGAAAATCACCCCCTTAAACTCCTGTATGTGATTGTTATGACAAGAAAAATGACCTAAAGCATAAATAATGGTGGAGATACCCCTTACAATAATTTTCAGACTGTCATCAGCCACATCAGGGCAGTATTACTTTCTTACCAGAATGGGAGAATTAGTTTGTTAATTGAATGAAAAAGAATTGCTTGCCCTAATTGAAATAGTCCTTAGGATATCTATATATCTATATACTATCTATCTATCTATCTATCTATCTTTGTGTCAAACTGCAGCCTTCCTGGTAGTAGTCTCATTGACATCCCTGCCAGTCAGCAGCTGCAAATACTAGCTAGTGTCCTCTCTCGTGCCAATCTGCTGGTGAGTGGTGCAGAAACATTTTAATTAATGTTGAACATCTGAAAGTTGAAGTGAAAACAATTACAGCTCAATTTTACTTTGCCTCCTCATTTTCATCACTTATATTCTCTCTTCCTTCCTCCTCCCTCTCCATTAGAGGACTTCGTTTCACAGTTGTTGAATTATAATCTAATTATTATATTTTAAAAGGCAGACAAGGCATTGTTTCTCCATCCTTCAGTTATAAAGCTCTAGAAGGACAAAGGAAAAACTATTCTCTTCTTGAGTGCCACTTGCACGGACACAACACTCATCACAGACATCTCATTCTTCCCCATCTGTTGCTTCTCCCCCACCCCACAAAAGGGATTGCATCTTTCCCTTAACAACTGTTTGCACACCAGACTCAAAGAAAGTTCATAGCCACATCACTTGTACATGGGATATGTAAGTGAAGTGATCTGTAGCGCTGCTAATTAGACCTAAATTCTTGATTTACTATTTATAAAACAAAATTGATTATTACTTCATCAACAACATTTAAAGCATCATTAAGAGAGGTCTGCTCCAGCAGCCTCAGGTTAAATTTTTTAACAAGCACTTTAGTTGCTAATCTGTGTTATTGCCAACATATGTAAACTTCCTAATGCTAATTGCATTCAGCTGTGAATCAAACAATGTCTAATTCTCTTCAGGATTAATTATGCACATGTGCTGCCTGCATTCCTAAACATGGTTCTCATAAATAATAAGAGATATATCTAGGCAGATGGGATTTTTCCAACTAAATGATCTGTTTATCCTGAATAAAACAATTGACATATACTAGACTTCTAATGCAAAGTCACCACAGCCTTCACATATTTTTAATCATAAATAATTACTGCGACAGTTGTTTGTGTGAGTACATTTTTGAACAACCAAGCACCAAAAAGCATGTTCTTCAAGACGTACTATTATCTCTATGCTGCTTCTTTTTTCCTCTAAACTGAAGGCACATAACAGAATGGTTTATATTGTGTTTGATGAATGTAGCTAACTGACTGCAATAAATGCACAACTTTTGTAAACCCCAGGAAATCTTGCTGAAGTGGACTTTGTAAGAAAAACTGCTAAAATGTTGTGTATTCTGCTTTTTCAGAGTTTGACGTATCCAGAGAAAATGTTGGTAGCATCTCTTTGGAATGTTTAAATGAATTTGAAAGTGCTGATAGTTTCCTTCATTTTTTTGGTAAGATACCTTCAAATGGAGACGAACTGTTAAATGAAAAGATGCTTGTAAAAATTGCATTTGACAGAGAGAAAAGAAATTTACCGTTAACATTTAATGAAAGGTACACATAAAGGTATTGCATTATATCACACCAGTAACACCTTTTGTTATAAGACATATATTTCTTGGTTTCCACCAAAAGAAGCTTACATAGAAAATACATAAAGAAAACAAGAGATGAATATTAGAAATAGTGGTACATATAAATTGCACTATTATGCAGAGATCATGTTTCATCATGGGCTATTGCTGCTGTTATTTTTAGTGGTATTGTGACACAACTTCTCATGACTGCATGTGTCATTTTGAATTCTTTTGGTGAGTCTGTTAATACTCTTTTTTAAAAAACATGAGTGAATTTAATGCTTGTGAAAGGTAATGAACTGATAGCCCCAGTGTCTGAAGTTCTCTTGCAACAAAACAGTTGGAACATGGTTGGTAGCAGTGCAAGCTTTCCCTGGCAGTGTGTTCTACACTACTCTCCAAGGACCATCTTGAGAGATGAGAAAGCAGTTCACTCTATCTGCTGAGTCAACCAATAGAGTTATCAATCAACCTCTGTTGTGATGTTTTCTGTAATAAGGACACCTGGGAGTCATCACTGAGATCATCAATTAATTTTCATAAAACCATCTGATGGGTTTTCAACGGTCTGTCACTTCCAGTCACTAGTGACCTTAACTGAATTTGAGCTGGTGACCTAGAAGTAAAAACCTTTGAGTTCTATTAGTAGTTCAACTGTGACACCCTGCCTTTTGCTCAGTTTAGGCAAGAAAAGCCATGTTGTGGCAATGGACTGTATGGAATACAGCTAAGCCATGAAGTGACAAAAAGCTTGATAATCTGGAAATCACATTTTCAACAGCTTGAACAGCTTTATTTCAAAATGAACCATTTGTCTGCTTTTAGAAATCAGATAATTCATGATAACAGCATGTGGCTGAAAGGATAAAAACAAGTGAAGAGTTAAGGGCATTGTAGCATTCACCTTATTCAAAATAGTATAGATGGAGAAAAAAATATGTAACAGTTTAAGATGTCACATTAGAGTAGGAGATGCAAGAACATGTTGTAGGATCTTTTCCCACTTGGTAAAGTTACATACTCCATGCTTTCTTTGTGCACTTAAAGCCTGATCCTGCACCAGTGAAGTCAGTGGTAATTTTGCCCTCACTGGATTATGATTTTTGCACTGAATTCTTCCCAAATTAGAGTTATTTTGAGAGACTAATAAAATCAAAGGGGCCAGATTCTCAGATGGTGAAATCAGTTTAGCTCCATTGACTTCAATGAATAATAGAATATCAGGGTTGGTAGGGACCTCAGGAGGTCATCTAGTTCACCCCTGCTCAAAGCAGGACCAATCCCCAATTAAATCATCCCAGCCAGACCTTAAATACCTCTAAGAATGGAGATTCCACCACCTCCCTAGGTAACCCATTCCAGTGCTTCACCACGCTCCTAGTGAAAAAGTTTTTCCTAATATCCAACCTAAACCTCCCTTACTGCAACTTGAGACCATTACTCCTTGTTCTGTCATCCTCTACCACTGAGAACAGTCTAGATCCATCCTCTTTGGAACCTTCCTTTCAGGTAGTTGAAAGCAACTATCAAATCCCCCCTCATTCTTCTCTTCTGAAGACTAAATAACCCTCGTTCCCTCAGCCTCTCCTTAAAAGTCATGTGCTTCAGTTTCCTAATCATTTTTGTTGCCCTGTGCTGGGCCCTTTCCAATTTTGCCACATCCTTCTTATAGTGTGGGGCCCAAAACTGGACACAGTACTCACAAATGCCGAATAGCAGGGAATAATCTTGTCCCTCAGTCTGCTGGCAATGCCCCTACTTATACAGCCCAAAATGCTGTTAGCCTTCTTGGCAACAAGGGCACACTGTCGACTTGTATCCAACTTCTCTTCTACTGTAACCCCTAGGTTCTTTTCTGCAGAACTGCTGCCTAGCCACTCGGTCCCTAGCCTGTAGCAGTGGAACTGTTAAAGATGATAAAGTAAAAATCAATGACATTTTCAGGAGACTATTTTGCCTTTTCATTGGGGAAAAAAAGTTTTGTCCAAAACCTGCCCAAAATAAAAACAAACAAAATATTCTATTTTTGGTGGGCTGCCGGGCAGGTTAAGACAAATAATAAAAATTTAGGAAAAGCGCACACTTTTCTCAATCATTTTCAGTTTGTGGAAAACCCAATTTTCTTTAAAAAATAGTTTGGATGGCATTTTTTTGACCAGTTCTAAGGCTACATTGATGTACATCTTTTAGAGTCTGGCCTAGTCGTTTTTTTTTTGAATTTGAGCTTTCAGGTAATGTTGAGTCCCATTGTCATTTCTGAAATGCTATCAGAACCTGTCAGGGGCTAAAGTGGAGCATTTAGTCATAGTGCAGTACCTGTGGGAGGGACTGTGTCTGTGGAAGCATGTCTCCTGCAGCTAACCAATGATGTGGGGATTTTGGATGCTGTACACCTGTTGTCCTTAGTAGGGACCTGACCGCTGCTTTCACACCATTTGGGGCATTTTGCACTCTCAGGGACCCTCCACTTCACAGAGCACAGATGGTATATGAAGGAGGTGAAGGAGGTGTGTTGAAACCATGAGCCATGAACAAAAAGTTGGGTCCTTGCCAGCTGCACTTGAGTAACTCAATAAATCAAACAATTAAAATACCAGGTGGCAATTGATATTTCTGTGCATGGAATCAGCTCCTGCAAACAAAACTTTCTGGCTATTACTAGTTTATAGTAAACTGAAGTGTAACTATTTACTGATTATAGGAGTACACCCCATTTTTGTGAAAATATAGTAACTTCTTGTTTCCAGGTTAACAAAATATGTTCAAGAAAAGAAAATGACAGCAACTGCAATGAGCTGTGCCCATTGCCCTTAATCCCTCAGGATGAAATTCACCCTGGTGCAGGAAATCAGCACAAGGCCAATGCACTGCCTAAGTCCCACTGAAGACCTAAGTGTCAGATTTTCAAAAGAGCTCAGCTCCCATTTAGGCACCTAAAAAAACTGGTCAGATTTTCAAAAGTATTCACTGTATTAAGTGCTGAGCTCTTTTGAAAAATCCAGGTGTAAGTGGGAATTAAGCCATGAATAGGTTTTATATTTGTCCCCTACACAGGAGTGAATTTCACGGTAAGTGCTGAAGGCATTTGTCTGTACCGTGGAGTTGCATCATAAGTGCATTTAACTTGTGCAAATTCAACTATACACGCTCGCCTGCCTCTCCTCGAAAAGAGAGAAAAATAACAATTTAAATAGTGCAGGCAGAGCAGGGCCGGTGGCTGGGACCCCGACTGCAAGGGGCTGGCAGCTGGAACCCCAGACCATCAGCAGGCTGAGCAGGGCCAGTGGCCGGGACCCCAGACCGGTAGCAGGCTGTGTGGCTCAGTCCACTGCTGGTCTGGGGTTCCGGCCACCGGCCCCTCTCAGCCCACCGCCGGCCTGGGGTTCCATTCACCTGGCCGGCAGCAGGCTGAGTGGGGCCAGCGGCGGACTGAGAGACTCAGTCCGCTGCTGGTCTGGGGTCCTGGCCACCAGCCCCACTCAGCCTCCTGCTGGCCTGGGTGAATGGAACCCCAGGCTGGCAGCGGGCTGAGCGGGGCTGGTGGCAGGCTGAGCGGGGCTGGTGGCGAGCTGAGTGGCTCAGCCTGCTGCCGGTCTGGGGTCTCGGCTGCTGCCTCCTGGCAGCCGGGATCCTGGTAATTTTGACTATACGTGATTTTCACCTTATGCGCTGACCTTAGAACCTAACCCCCATGTAAGATGTGATTCCACTGTAGTGCCTTTTACAGCAAACAGGAGAGCTGTCAATGAGGGCCTGCATTCCTGAAGCTCTTAGACATGGGAGTAGTCCCACCAACTACAAATGTGAGAGAGGGCTGCAGGATCTGACAGTGAGCCGCATATAAGACACCCTCCCACACACACTGTGATAGTGATCTGAATAAAGCAAATGATGTTCATGGTGCAAGAGGGAAAAGGAAAGGGAGTAAAAATTCATGCTTTTGATATTGTCTTGCACTTAAGTAACCTTTTATTTTTTTATTGTTCGTGATAACAGTTTTTAAAGGGGGAATTGCAATAGAGAAGCACTCTGTAAATTATCCTGCTTCTCAACAGGTTAAAATCCTATCTATTTATCTGTGTGAAGTTGTGAGGCAGGAAAAGCTGGGAAATGAGGACTCATGACCATTTGGAAAATAAACGGTCAAGGATAAGTCATTGGCTTATTTCTTTGTATTGTTATTATGCTGTTGTTGAGCTCTCACTCCCTATAGTATCCCATGCAGCCGAAGGCACTCGCTAACGTTTGTTTGACTGTAACTGCCACATCCACCCACGCATATACAGAAATCCCAGCATGTTAAAATAAAAAAATCATGGAACCCGTGAGGACTATAAACAAAAGTCAGGTTTTTGTTATGTGCCTCACTGCTCTTTGGCTTTGCTTCTTGGCTTTCCTGGTTTGTAATATGATTATTACTTGTTTCATATGAGTCATTGCTGGGGCTGGGACTACTTCAGAATCCTAGAATCTAACTGATATCGTGTCCTATGTTAAGTTAGCAAAGGCATCCAGTAAAACATTACCTATATATGTGATTTGCGTGCTTCTAGCAATGCAGTTGCAGTTGGTTTATGATGATAACTGCTGCTGTTTCTTCAGCTATTGCAGCATGACTCATTTATTATTTACAATGTTCAAGAGTGTACAAGGTGTGCAGTTAAAGACGTGGGAAGAAATCATGGCTCCATTGACATTAATGAAATTTTGGCATTGACTTTAGTATGTCCCAGATTTCACCCAGGGTCCCTTTTCTGAAATTCTTATGTAGCCCATGTGCCTAATAGGGAGGTATCTTTTAAAAAAATCTGTGGAGTGGAGGGGTAGACATGATTAGTCACTTGTTGCTAGGAGATGTACAATTAGCACTCCACACTCAGAAGTTTCTGGAATTGGGTGTGGTAGTTTTGGGGTGTGCTCAGTAGGTTCCCTGTAACTGGACTCAGACTCCAGCTGCTTTACAAAAGCCAATGTGCTGTGTGTGGGTTGGAAGAAGCTGAGCCATGGGAACAGAAAGTTGGCTGTTTTTCCCTAACACTGAAGCATTTTCCAGCAGGGTTGGTTTTTTTAAAAAAAATGTATTTACTAAATCTTTTTAAATCTAAATACTTAAATGGGTTGGTTAATTAATTAGCTGACTAGTCACCTGTGTGATTTCAGCAGTGAAGGAGAAAGAGTCTGCATAGATTCCAGTTGGAGGTTTCTACAAGCACGCCATGGCCGGCAGGTGAATCCTGGGCTCAGGGAGGCTAGCCTCTGACCTGGACCCTTCTGTCTGAGGCCCTGCCCCTCTCACTGGAGCCCACAGTCCTATCCTCCCAGCACGGCAGCCAGCTCTCCCACCCCACAGCCACCCGAGTGCTCGCATCCCCGGAGCGCTGGGTGGGTGAGTGAGTGGCATGCCACCTCTCCCCAACCCTGGAACACTGGGTGGGTGAGTTGGCAGCCTGTTCCCCCTCCCCCAGCCCTGCAACGCCAGGTGGGTGAGTGGGTGGCATACCACCCTCAGCTCCAGAATGTTGGGTGGGTGAGTGGGCGGTGTGCCCCCCCATCCCAGCCCTGGAATGCCAGGCAGATGAGGGCAGTGCCCTCCCTCCCAGGCCCAGAACGCCAGCAGGTGAACAAGTGACGTGCCTCCCCAATCCCAGAACGCCAGGAGGGTGGGTGATGCATCCCCCTTCCCAGCCCCTTAGCTCAGGCTGGCCCCCATTAGCTCCAGCCTGGAGTCACAGCCAGAGGAGGAAGAGCCCCTAGCCCCCAGCATAGCCAGGGAAGCAGGAAGAGGCCTGGGAGTAGAGTGTGGCTGGGGCCATGCAAGGCTGTTTGGGGCGCCCTCTCAGATTGGAAGCATGGCGCAAGTGGAGTGAAAATGTTGTTGCAGTGCTTTTGACTCAGAAGTCTTACAGATTTTGGTGTCCAAATGCTGTAAGTGAGACTCAGATGAACTCAGTCTAAGCTTTTTTGGAACTCCGAGTTACTTCCCATTGTGTTTCTGTGGGTACTGACCTGCTTAGATTTAATTTGTTGTCTTCATTTATGTTTATGTACAACTGTGAGGATAATGTATGTGGATCATAAAGTAGCCATGTTATGTGATAGAAATGAAGTTATTATTTGTATTTTTTACCATTATAAGATTTATAAAGTTGGAACTTAAGAATTAAGTTCATTCCTTTTGTTCTTTTTGGACTTGATTGTGGGGAAGTTGACCCTGTGCAATTCTTGTTGAAAATCCTCAATGACTGAATGTTGGGCCTCCATGTGCTATTCTGTGGGTGTTGTGTTTTAGGCACTAGGAGAAAGAGCAGGAAGTAAACTCTAGGTTACACTTAAGGTTACACTTACAGTCTAAATTTGGACTTGACACAACAGTTAGAGGTGCATAGTCAGAGAAACGGAGGGAAGGAAAAAAATATAACAAAGGTTGCATTGATCACATGTGGTACTCAATAGAGGATGTGCACATTTTGATAGTTCCACCCAATTATTGTTGTCGTGATTTATTAATATGTTTGGTTCTCATTTAACTTTTTTATTCACATCTAATAGGTGACCACAAAAGTAAGATTTTTAGGAGGAATCTGAATAAGGAGAGGGAGACACTTGAAATAACTTTTAGGAGAGGGCGTTCTGTGCATATAGAGTGGCATGGAGGACATTGTCTTCTGTCTCTTGCTTTGCCTTTTCTCATTACAGAAATATTTGAAGAACTTAGGCCTGGTCTACAGTTCGTGATTATTTTGGAATTAGCCGAGTTAAATTGAATTAAAACTACTTCCGTCCACACAACCAACCTGGTTTTGTCAATTTAAAGGACTCTTAAAGCTGGTCTCTGTACTCTGCCTTGGTAAGGGGAGTAGCGCTGAAATCGACATTGCAATTCCGGATTAGAGGTACTGTGGACTCAATTTGACGTTATTGGCCTTGGGAAGTCCCAGAATGCTTCATTGTGACCGCTCTGGACAACACTTTCAACTCAGATGTACTAGCCAAGTAGGCAGGAAAAGCCCTGAGAACTTTTGAATTTCATTTCCTCTTTGGCCAGCGCATCAGCACAGGCCAAAGAGTATAGTCCGTCATCACAGGAGACCACGCAGTCCCAGATTCGCAAACAAGCTCCAGCGTAGACTGAACAGGAGGTACTGGATCTCATCACAGTATAGCGAGAAGAATTTGTTACGGCAGAACTATGTTAAAAAAGAAATGCAAATACATATGCCAAAATCTCCAGGGCCATGACGGAAAGAGGCTAATCCAGGGACACACATCAGTGTCATGTTAAAATCAAGGAGCTCAGGCAAGCCTACCAAAAAAAACAGAGAAGGCACTTCTGGTATCTTTTAGTGTCTTTTAAGTACAATACAGGGTTTAAAAGCAAGTGTGTTTAGTGATTAAAAGACCTGGGATGCTTTCGCTTCCAGGACAGCTACTGGAAAAGTCTGTTAATGTGTTGGGGATTGAGCAAGAATCCTCCAAGGACATGTCCATGAAGCTTTCCTGGAGGTACTCTGCAAGCCTTTGCAGTAGGTTTCTGCGTAGGGCTGCCTTATTCCGTCCTCCATGGTAGGACACTTTGCCCCACCAGGCCAGTAGCAAGTAGTCGGGATTCATTGCTTCAGAGAGTAAGGCAGCGAATGCTCCTGGGTTTTGGTGCATTCAAGCAACATTTGTTCTTTATCTCTCTGTGTTAGCCTCATGAGAGAGATATCATTCATGGGCACCTGGTTGAAAGAGGGGAATTTGTTTAAGGGACCAATCAGACGTGTCCATTCATGCTGGGATGTTTGCATCGGGCTGAGGCCTGATCAGAGCTATGCGGGTGGGGGTGGGGGGAGGGATGGCCATGCTGGGCTGCTCCCATTTAGTTTAAAGGGCTCAACCCTGATCAGAGCCACGCGGTGGGGGCCGGGTAGTCTTTTCATGCAGGGGTGTTGGCGTTGGGCCTAAAGGGAGTCGCGGGGGGGAGGGGGGTTGAGTAAAGCGGATCATCCCAGAGAAACTGCAGGCCAGGCCCTCCTTTTCCACCTTTTAAATGGGAAACGCACCATGCATTGCTTGGTATGGGAGAGGGGGGCGATGCAGTCCAAAAGCATTGAAATGAATACAGAAGAAGCAGAACCCTGCATGCCCCAGGCCTTACCATGGCTGCCTGCAAGCCGAATTTCATTGCCCAGCCACGTGTGATGCCTTGATCACACCAAACTGGCAAAAACTTCAATATAAAAGGCAAAATGCGACCTTATACAGAAAGAACATGTGCTGTGTACTATGAATGGCTTGTTTCACTGAGAAAGATTCTCCCTTTTGTTCTCTAGAATGTTTCTTTTAAAATTCTACCCTCCCTTTTTCTCCTCCCACAGGTGCAAATTTTTCAACGCACCCCCTATCAACTCCATCCCAGAGGCTGGCCCAGATTAGGATGCGGGAAAAAACGCACTCAGGACAACATGTTTAGCAATCTTATGCAGTCCTCCTGCACTGATAGGGCCCAGCTGAATGCGTGGAGGCAAACAATTGTGGAGTCCCGTAAAGCATGCAATGAACACGAAGAGAGGAGGGACGCGCGCAATGAGAGGCGGCAGGAGCGCGATGAGAGCAGGTAGGATGCCATGCTTAAGCTGACATGCCCCATTGTCTGGTGGATCTTATGTGGGAAAGGCAGCAAGACCACAGACCACCGCTGCATTTTCTGTATAACCGCCCTCCCTCCTCCCCAAGTTCCATAGCCTCCTCACCTAGATGCCCAAGAACACGGGGCAGGGAAGGCTCCGGGTACCCCTATACTTCACCCCAGCGGATTGCCCAAGCAGCAGAAGGTTGGCATATCTGAATTTTTTATTTGTGTTCTGGACTTGTCCTCTCCTCCTCCACCCAACCGTTCCTAACCTACTATCTCCCTCCCCCGGGCTACCTTCTGATTTCTCTCAATGTGTTGTTCAACAAATAATAAAGAATATTTTTTAAACAATTGTGACTTTATTTCCTGTAATATATATAGGGGGCGGTAACTTCAAGGAGAAACAAACACAGATATCACACTGTACCCTGGCCAGTCATGAAATTAGTTTTCAAAGCTTCTCTGATGCACAGCATGCTCTGCTGTGCTCTTCTAATTACCCTGTTGTCCAACTGCATGAAATTGGCCACCAGATGATTTGCCTCAACCTCTCACCCCGCCATAAATGTCTCCCCCTTACTCTCACATGTATTGTGGCGCACGCAGCAAGCAACAATTACAATTGGAATATTGGTTTTGCCGAGATCTAACCTAGTCAACAAACAGCGCCAGCGAGCTTTCAAATGTCCAAGTGCACATTCTACCACCATTCTGAACTTGCTCAGATTATAACTGAACTGCTCCTTACTACTCTACTCCTACCGTACTCCTTACCAGGATGCCTGTGTACAGCTTCATGAGCCATGGCAAAAATGAATGGTAATTCATTACATAGGTTCATGTTAAAGTCAACAGCAAGAACTCCTGATGTACTTGAGATCAGGATACAGACTTCACTCCTGGTTCATAATTTATTCTTCTTCTTCTAACAATGTTGTTTTAAAATCAGATAATTTGGTTTTTTTTAAAGAAAATGCTTCAAATTTCCTTTGGCCTTTTTGCTCAATTTCATTGTAGGCCAATTTGCAAACACAAGTTACCCCTGCAAATTATATTCTCCCATCTGTTGCACTTTCGAAGGCTGTATTCCCATACATACCACAAGTAATGGGACAGATTCGTAGCATGCATTTCCATACACGAAACAGATGATGGGACAGGCAACCAGGAACTTGCATATAAGAACTCACATGCATACAGGTCTGTATTTTCCCAGGAAGGGGAATCATAGGTTTTGCAAGGAATGTTTTGTAAACATGTGCTTGAAATGTTGGCCATTTATGTGAGAATCTTCTCACAGCTCTAAAAAGATCCCATATTTAATATTGCTTCTATGCATCACACATTTTAATCCCATATAAAACCTTGTTTTAGCATGTGATTTTATTTAAAATAACAGTAGCTTTTTGAGAGCAGTGTGTCTGCTGTCATTCACACTTTTCCCTGCTCCATGGACAGACTGAAGCACACTACGTTTACAAGTCCTTAGTGACACTCTTAAAATTGCTTCATGAAACTGTTTGGATGATACATCTAAACTGATTAGGTCACCATGATGGGTATTAACATGCTGGAGTGTTTGATAAGGGCAGTAATGTAGTCCCTTTGGATTCTAATAACTGAAGAGTTGCATTAAAAGATAGTGTTGCTTGGCAAATATTTATTGGATCCACTAAGTTATTTTTCCTTATAGCTTCACATCTGTTGATGTTGGTTTTCAATGCGGTGTGTTTATTAATTTACTGATGAGTCAAACAGGAGCAAATAAACACATAGTTGTTGGTTTCTGAAAAGCAAAATTAATAGAATTCAACTCATTTTACTTATTTTCGGTCAATAACAGAGTTCCTGTACATAATATATTGTCATCTTCTGTTTCTGTGTGATTTTTCAAAAAGTACTGCTTGTCTGATAAGTGTTCTGATAGAACTTTGTTTTTTTGGATCATCTATCTTTATTTTTTTTTAGGAAATTTTTTTTTAAAAAAAAGACACCCCAAGTCAGCAGATTTAGCAGAAGTGCAGTTGAGCAGAAGTTCCATTTGGAATGTCAAGGCCCTCATTCTCCCTATCAGTTCAGTGTAAGGGAATCCCATCCATTGTGCTGTGACTGGGGTAGAGCAAATCCAGTGAGCCACTGCATATTCATTAGGGTTGTGGCTATGCGGGTGAAGAGAGCAGGGCCTCTAACATGCTCCATTGTGTCTTAATCCACTCTAATGCCTCTTGATGGAAGGAGTTGAAGGGGATAGTAGGAAGAAGACTAGAGGAGTTCAGAAAGAAAGAAAGTCACAGAGGATGTTAGCTAGAGGAAGGAAATAACTGCAGTGGGACTAAAGCAAAGATTTCAAAGATACCTAAAGAATTTTTAGGAGAGCAAATCCCAGTCAATGACTGATTTAATTTCCATGGGCGAGAGCACCTGTTCCTTTGCTGTGTTAGGAATATATCTAGCACATTACTGCATTTACTAATCTATATTTCTCCTGTTATTGTTAATATTGATATTGGTGTCAATACTAACATTCATATTAATATTTATTTTACTGTTATGAAGCTTTTTATAGCACAGTAAAAGTATACATCACTTACAATACAGCCCTTGCCCTCCAGAGCTGACAGTCTAACTTAGATAAATAGGGTGCATTGGGTCGAAATTAACATCTAGCATTCCTACACACACAAAAAAGGGCATTAACATCCCTATTTTACGGAAGGAAGAAGAGATGACATAACAAATCGCCATGTTTGTCTGCATCGGAGCCAAGGACTCAGGTTTTCTAGCACTCAGTGTCAGCATCATTCTACTAGATCCCGGCTGTGCCTTTCCCATCACCAAGATAGTTCATACAAAGTAAGGCCCTGATCCATTAAAGTAATTGAACATGTGAGTAGTTCCACTGAGGTTCCATAGGCTCAAAACTTGGGTGGATTGGAGGCAAGGTGAGGGTAAATGAACGATTCTTGGTGCGAAGGGCTTACTCAACCCCTTGTCTAGCTAATTTGTCTGGGGCTTGAAGTATTCCTCCATGCTGTTTCAAGCTGTGCTCTATACGAAAAATGCCACTAGTGGTGCAAATGCTGAAGGGCACAAGTACAAAGTGTGATCTTATGCTTTCTACAGACATCCATCTGAACAGTATTTTATCACTCCAATGTTTGCAAAGGGGATGTGAGAGTGGCCTGGGCAAATAAACTTTTAAATTTGAGTGAATATTTACGGTATTCAGATGTTTTTGTGGGGTACCCCTACCTCTAGCTGGCAGCACAGGGTGGAGCAATTTAAGCAGGCAGAAAATTGTGACCCTGCCTAAGATTTGGGGTCACAGGTAGCTTAAGAAAATGGAAAGTAGAGCTCATTATCAACAGGTGCTCTGGGTGGAGAAGCCTGTAAAAAAGTGGGATTTTAATATTTCTGTTTTAAAATATTACGCACCAATTTACCTCTGCTAATTTAAATGAAACTGAACTTACATGTGCCAGTGGTGAATATGACTATAGGGGTACGTCCTCACTACCGGGGGCAGCGGTCGATGTTTTAGCGATCGATTTGTCGCGTCTTGTGAGGACTCGAGAAATCGATCGCTAGTGCTGGCCCCGTCGACTCCGGAACTCCAGCTCCCCAGAGGAGTAAGCCGGAGTCGACGGGGAAGCGCGCCACCGACTGCCGTCGCCGTGAGGACGGGAGGTAAGTTGGCTGCAGATATGGCAACTTCAGCTACATGATTCACGTAGCTGAAGTTGCGTATCTGCAGTCGATCCCCCTCCCTAGTGAAGACCAGCCCTAGGAGTTTACTGCTAAAAGGAGAAAACTGGATTAAATACTTTACACAGATGCCAGTTCTAGAATTGGGTCTATATAGATGGATCCTAGCATCCATGATTTCAGTGGCGTTCCTTACAGGTATAATTCCTAACAGGCGTAGCGTCCTAACTGGCAGGTTTGGGGCTGTGAAATTCCCTACTGTGAAAAGGATTTTTAGCCCACAGACGTTTTCCAGGATTAGCACTTCAAGGTCACAGCTCAGACTGTCAGCACCCAACCATCCTTAGGTACAATATGACGTAGGGTGTGTCGCTCTCTGCTGGCTATGCCTTACAATCTCTCTCTCTCTCTCTCTCTCTTTAATATCTCTAGTCATATTTTGACAATTTGTTTTTCTTAAGTAAAAGACTATCAGGGCTGAATGAATACTGTTTTTAAAGGCTTGGCCCTACTGAACTATAGGACTTTGTGAAATTTTACTGGCAAAAATAAACCTACAATTAAACTAATGCTGTGAGTAAAGAAAACAATAATTCATAATTTCACACTTTGTAAATATATTTTTGTTGGCAAAGAAAATTATACGCACCTCCAAAACATAGTATGTCATACTAACATAACAAACATATATTACTTTGAAGTTTAATGTTCTTTTTGAGGTATACAGCACCTTTTAAAAATGTATTTATAACTGGTATATAACATATAAACAATGTAAAGCTTTCAGAGTTGGATTCATTACAGGTATTAAATGCACCCAAAATTATACCTCTCTCAATTCACTTGAGGTGACCTGTTATTTGGCACATTTTGGATGGAAATATTCCTGTTCAATTCATGGAATGTTTTCAGTTCTACTGGTACTAGTCTGTAGCAACTGTTTTATGTAGGCACACATGCACATAATACTTATAGAAGTACTGGAATGGCATACCATGAACATTAATATTCTGCTTTTCCCCTGTAGACCTTTGAATGCAAGACTTGATATTATTTTTACAGAAACTTGATATGAACCTATGTATATTAAATATATTTACTTTATTTCCAGTAATGTTTAGCACAAAGCCAACATCTTCCATAGAATTCTATATTTAATTTATGTGTAGTTTTAATGAGAGTTTACATTTTTACTGTACTATGTATATTTGAAAATATACATACTACACAAGAGGTATATTACAATATACGTGGTATATAGCATAGTCTTTTTCTTTAGGAAATACAATAGTCTCAAACTTCTGGCAATACTTTCTGCTATTGCCCTTGGTATTGTGTCAGTATATTAGGGTTTATTTTCAAAATGCTGAGTACTGTCTCAATTCTGCTTCCATTGAAGTCAATGGTAAAAAACTGGCATATCTGTATTATTCAGGAATGGAAAGTGAGTGAGATATTGTTATTAATATTTATTATTTCTATTACTGTAGCATCTGAGACCACAACTAAGATGTGGGCCTAGTTGTTGTAGGCACCTCACATACACAGGTTAAGAAACAGCTCTTGCTCCAAAGACCTAATGAGCTAACTAAGGAGATGAGACAGATAGTGGGAGAAGGAAAGTTTCATTATCTCCATTTCATAGAAAGAAACTGATGCACAAGTGATGAAGGGACTCAAACTGAAACCCAGATCTCCAGTCATAATATGATGTCTTACTCACAAGACTTATTAAGTTATGAAATAATTCAGGTCATACCAAACTAGCATAGATAATACCTTTATCATGTATTTTGTGTATGCCCCATGTTCCACTGTAAAGGGCTTAGAGGATGACATAAAAACCTCTTATATGACCTCTATTAGAATTTCTATGCATAAAAGTTGTATGTCCTTTAAGAAGTCTGAGATCTTAATTCCAGGTGTCGCTTGTACCAAGAGTCTAGAAACAAGTTCTGAATTCGTCCAGAAAGGGTGGAACCTCTTTGCAGGGCTATGAAACAGCAGTTCTTACACCCAAAATGGAAGGACTGAAGATTGATTGTTCTGGACCTTAGGCTGGTGTAATTTTCTTTCTGCAATGAAATAATTTCTTGAATCTCCACCACTGAAGTCAATGGAAGCTTTGGCTCTGACTACAGTGAGAACAAGATGAAAGCACTGATGAAAAGGAGAAACTAGCTATTTGTCTAGTAAGTAGGTGTTATTTTTTTTTAACTAAATGGCTATTTGAACTGCTCACTGTTTTGGAATTTGCAATAAGTTTCAGGGAGATGAATTAATGGGCAGAGGTGGTGAAAACTGAATGATACGTACTTAGATGGTAAGCTCTTTGTGGTCGGAGTCAGTTTTGTTCTGTGTTTGTAGAACTAGAATAATGGGGTCCTGGTCCATGGGAAGGTTTGCCAACCCTCCAAGATTTCCTGGAGTCTCCAGGAACTAAAGATTAATCTTTAATTAAATATTATTTCATGTGATGAAATCTCCAGGAATACATCCATCCAAAATTAGAAACTCTATCCATATGTAGGCCTCCTAGGTGCTATGGTAATACATATATGTATTACTATTTATATGTATCACATTGTTTAGAAATGTATTATATAAATTTTCCCTTTACCACATAGCTATCACCTCTACACATGACACATGCATATGATTACAGCTAATCTTTCAATTTATCTATTTGTGGCAGTTAAGTTAGGACATTTTCCATTATAAGCCTGATTTTCTCTCAAACTTTCTGAATAAGCTCTTTTACACACACCTCTTTCTCTCATATACTTACTTTTGTTGTTATGATTTTTTCTAAAAAATCATGATTTAGGTTTATTAAATTTTAGGTAAAATCTCAGCCCCTCTTCAGCTGCATTCTTGCCGGACCGCCCCAAATGCCAGCCTCCTGAATACCTGCCTTGACTTTTTTGCTTCTGGCAGCTAGCATCTTCTGGAAGAATTTTTCACCATCTGTGCATTTTGCTCAGATCCTTACTTTTCTCAGCATCACCAACAAGAAAACTTGGTCTGTCAATTCACACCACTCTTGGCCAGGAAGAAGGCCATAGGAAGGATGTCTTCTATAGGAACTTGTGACATTGTGGAGAAGAGGTCTCCAAGGAGACCTTCATGCAACCGAGAGAGGGGTGTAATGAAGATGTAACTCACCCCCGAGTCCAAAATATCAGGTATTCAAATGTCTTCCTTCTCCTTCTAGCAGTGTCTTTGTCTAGACAAGGTTTCCATCAGAGATAGCTGTGAGCAAAAGCAACAGAGCAGCTTTCTCAGTATCAGAATTTTTACCCTTCACCCCCACCTCCCGGAGTGATATACAGTGATAGGAGTTTTGGTCCTTTAAATAAGAGGGAGTCTAGACAGCAGTATATTCACCCCCCTCTTCTTCACAGGAGGGAGATACAGCAGAAACACCGATCACCACGACATATCTTTCATGGAGTTTGTTACAACATCTGTATATGAGAGAATAGAATTTGGCTCTCATATTTCCAGTTAAAATCTCAGCCTTAAGATTGCATCAGTGTAATTTTCTCACAATTAATCCCTTGTTGAAAAAAAAAAAGTGAGATTGATCACACATATATAGTGCATTTGTTTGAATATGTGCGAATCCAGTAGACATGTTTAGCTCTTTGTATCTTTCTTGAATTTTTGAAGTATTTCCACATTTCTGTCTTCCTGCCATACTTCTTTATTGTGTTTATATTTTGTTTGTTTTAATTTTGTTTCCTTTCTGTTCCCAACCAAACACTCAAATGACTGTTTTATGTTGCCAAAAGTTTGTATTTCAGTTCTTTCTCCTTTCAGTAGTTAATGTTTTGTTTTGCTTTTGTTTCCATTTTGTTTTATTATTTTCCATTCCCTTTGGTAACAAAGCTGGAAAATTTCACTATAAATTGAAGTAGTTCTGCTCTCCATTATATGTCTGGTATGTCTGATTTGTTATTTCAACGACAACTTCAAAGTGCATATCATTCAATGTAGATTATTCTGCCTTTGTGTTGTGTGCTGATGTCATCCAGTAAGTGAAAAAAATTGTCAAAATAGGAGAAAGTGGGGATTTCACTTGCAATATTTCCTTTTTCATTACAGTTCCAGTACCAGTGAACCATACTATGTCTGATATCTACCAGCAGTCTTGCTGATTCCTTTGCACAAGCAGGAACTGCAGACAGAAGCAAATCACCTCCATATTGCAGGCAGACAAGACAGATGCTTTCCATTAAAAAATGTGTTTATTTGGGGGTTTGAGGGTTTTTTGTTTAATTGAAGATTAATTTACTTTAAACCTGTAACATTCACACTTATTCTGAACTTTACAATTCATGTTTAATTTGAATGTATCATGTGTGGTTAATTAGATTTTGGTTTGAGTTCTTGAAGAACAAACTTACGGTTTTTGGTGACTTGTACCAAGAGAATATGCTTTTCTTGTGAAATTCCATAATAACTTATTGAGATTCTTTTGCTATTTCTGAATGATAAAGTAAATAATTCAGGTAATTTCTTTATAAACTACTGGGTCGACATTGCTGAGTACTGTGAATACAATTTTGGGTTAACTCTGGAGTTATTGCCTATGTAATGTACCCGAATTAAACTGGACACAGTTGATGAATATTACTTAACTGCAGTAAGTACAGAAGAATCTCTTTCATCAGCACTAATAATGGAGAGTGAATCCCTCAATCTGCACTATAGGTGTGAAAGGGAGGCCTGATAGACTAGTGAAGTTCACAGACTAGTGTGTGCTGAGAGTGAGGACAAAGCATAAGCTGCAGCAGCCGGAAAGGGCCTTAGCCTTATTTCAGAGCATTACTGAGTGCCAGGAGCAGAGCCTGCCATCTGGTGGTGAAGTAGCCTGCAGGGCGGATGGCATCACTCACAATGGCCATATCCCTGGCACAGCAGCAGAACTTCATCGTTCTGTGTTTCAGTAAACTGCAAACCCAGTCGTCCTGGTGATTTGTGAAGGTGCAGTTTACCAAAACATAGACTGGTGAGGGTCTCTCTAAACAAATGACACTAAAAATGAAGCCCAAAGCTATTTTTTATTCTCTTGAGCTGCTTCTCGTCCACTCATGCCCTTGTTTTTATGGACCATAACTGTGCAATTAGATTTGATGCAATTCAACACCACATTTTTTTCCATGAAAAATGGAATGGGTCTGTCAGGGTATGTCTACATGGCAATGTAAGCCCATGCTTGACCCCAGGCTCAAGGCTAGCCCTTCTTACGTTTATACTGCAGTTGCACTAACCCAGCGCTTGGACCCAAGGTCCCAGGACCCTGTAGGGCTGGAGGGTCTGAGTTCCAGTTAAGCCCAGGACCCAGGGTCTGAACCCTATTACTTTGTAGTGTAGCCACAGCCCCGCTTGATTCAGGTCCTAGGAATCAACCACAAGTACCCCACAATTCCCTGGGACAACTTCCTAATTCCTCTCTATTCCACGAATCTGCAACCTGTGCTACTGAAAATGAAAGTCCTGCCTTGAAAAATGGCAGGAGCTCAGGTCCGCATCAACCCAATCTCTTCTGATCACTGATATGCAAGCAAATAGAGAGTGAAACGATCAAGCCTTTTGCAAAGCAAGCTGCTTCCTGGTAATGTGCAGGGTAAGCAGTAAAGGTTTCCCACAGTGCACTACAATACGAGGGCTACAGCAGTACCATTGGTGGAGATGGGGTGAAGTGCTAGTGTAAGTAGGGGAATAGTCCCACTATTGTGGGGAACTCTCCTGGCTTCTGCACTATCCCTGCCCTTAAGGACTCCCCTTCCACTCTCCTGTCTGGTGGAGTCCTCGTAACCCCAACAAGGCTGGGCCCAGGATTCCTGGGGGGGCTCGACCCCAAACCTTGCTGTGGTCACCTAGGTCAGGGGCTAGGGTGTCCTCACTCTGGGGTGCTCCCTCTGCACTGGGCACTTCCCTGGCCCACTGATCATTACATACAACTTAAAGCAAATGCAAAATATTTAATCAAATGTTACATACAACATGGCTGCTGCTCTGCTTCCAGCCCCCGGGGCTGCGGCCCTGGTCCCCCGGCTCTGGCTTTTACAGCTCTGCTCCCAGGACAGCTCTGCTCTGCAGGCAGCTCCTGTGTCTCTGCCCCCAGCACTGACCTGCTTTGTGGGCTGCTTTTCTGGCCTCTCTGGCTCTGGTTTCTGCAGCTGCTCCCAGGGCAGATCTGTTCTCTCTGGGCTGTGCTCTGGCTTTGGGGCTGCAGCTCTGCTCCCAGCACAGGGTCTGTCTCTCTGGGCTGCTTCTCTGGCCTCCCTCTGAATCTGGCATAGCTCAGCTTTGGCCTCTGCTCTCTCCTTAGCTCGGCCCCACTCTGTTTTACCCAGGCAATTCCAGCTCACATGGAGGATGGGACCCACTCTGCCCTCCTGACTCCTTGATTAGCCTGACCGCCCTATCAATCAGGCTGACCTGGAGCATTGGCCTCTCACCATTGTTCCTGGGGACTGTCAGTCTCAGAGTCCTGATTGTCCATCGACCCTGCCCCTTTGGTCCTGGGAGCTAACAATCAAAACACCTCACTGAGTGTTAGTAAAAGGATTACAGTCCCCTTACACTAGGGACTCTGGGATACAGTTACTTTGAGTTGGGGTTGTGCACTTCAATGTGTAAGTCAGAGCCCTAGATTCAAGCATGGGTCACAGAATTCTTAATCTAGGATTAAAATACAGTGGGGAAGCTCAGGCCCAGAGTTCCCTAACACAGGTCAGCTGACACATGTCCCACTAACCCTGGGCTTACATTGCAGTGTATACTTACCCTCAGGCCCTAACGTGGTGCACACAGTATGCTGGGAGAGGGTGCAAGGAACTTCTGTTACCCATTATATGTTCTGAATAAGGGCTAGACAGAATTGCAATCCTTTAACTTTAGCCTTATCTTTACTAGGAAATAAAAGCTTGTTCTTATCTTGAGTTAGCTAACTCAAGGTAAAATACTAATGAAGGTGAGGCAATAAGGAACACATCCTCTTTCCTTAGTGAAGACTTAGCCTCAGGGTATGTGTAGTATAGGCCTGGGCTCAGATTAGGCTTGAGCCCAAACCTCCCTCTGTCCACACAAATCTCTCAGACTCGAGCTTGGAGTTGGGGTTGTAAGATCTTGTGGCAGTGGAGGGTCCAAGTCTGAGTCAAGCACTATTGCTTTGCAGTATAGATGTAGCCCCACTTGATTTGGGTCCTGGAAGTCCCCCAAAAGTATCCCACAATCCCCAAGGCCAACTTCCTTTGTCTTCTCTGTCCCAAGAATTTCTAATTGACTCAACCGAAAATGGAAGCAACCCTCCTTGACATACAGCAGCAGCTTAGTGAATCAGCATTAACTCTCCCATTGTCTTCTGATCATTGAGCTGCAACCACACCATAAGAGTGTGACTCACCAAAATCATGCCCCTTTTATGAGGTGTTTGACTGGGTGCTAGGTACTGTGCCTTCCATACAGCCAACCATGGTACATGATGACATGGTCAGCCAGGAGAGTGCCCTGCTAACAACACAATCCAACATGGGGACTGATGGAAGTCAATAGCAGGCACCAAGTGAGGACCATGAAATCACTCAGTTGCTAAAACATATCCCAGAACAGCTTTGGAACAGGAGCACCAGCAGCAAACCAGAGCTGTTTGTTTCCCTACCTCTCCCACAAGGAACAGCCCACTGCTAAGCCTGGAGCAGACATAGAAGGGACAGAAACCACCCCTGAATCTGGTAAGTTTCTGACTCCATTTCAGTTTTTGCTAATACAGTAATGGAAGGGGTTTCTGCTCTATGATCCAACACAAAAGTTATGAGAAGCCCTGGCTGGTGTGTATCTGCTAATGGCTCAGTGCCTCCTTTCCTCTCCCACCAGGTGGAGTTCAAAATGGTGACTGGGAAATGCAAACAGTAAAGAATACTGTAAACTGTATCTTTACTGGAAAGGCACAGATTTTTGGTAGCGCAATTCCCGTTCCTTTAAAATAATAACCTTACATTGTCATGCCTCTAAGTTGGCTGCTTGGTAACTACTCAATGGTCTATGAGCTGCCTGGAAACAGTCTGTGTGTGTTTGGGGAAAGGGGTTCCATTCACAAATCTAGTCCATTTCAATTAGAGGTAGTGCAGACAGTCCATAGGTGAGAAAATCATTTGTCCCAAGTATGATTGAGGTTTAAATTTTTGTCCAGAAATGTGTCAGGGGTTTGAAGGAGGAAGGCTGTGGAGTTCTGTGTATTTGCATGCAGCCGTAACATAAGCTTGTGGAAGCTAGTGCAGCGTCCTGTTGATTCCTTCAGGGATTCTGACCCAATCCTGGGTACTGATAGCTGCAAACTTTTCATGAAGCAGGAGCTCCGAATAGTCAATTCAATTCAGAAAGGGCTTATTTTCCAGGGCCACCTCAGTAACTGGCTGCTCATAGATGTGCTTCTCAGTCACTATACATTTGAATACTTCAGCTGCATACACTGCTGGTTTCCCACTGGTTGCTTGGAATAACACCTTCCTTTGCCAGTCAGGCATCACAAGAGCTGTTATGTCCTCCAAAATATTAAAGGCCTGAAATAATAGAAAAAACTTTTGTAGCAAGGCCACTAAGCCCTGCCTCCCCAACCCAAGTAGTTCTGCAATTTTTATGAAACAAACATCTTTGAATTTTTAACTTATCGTTGTCTCTGCACTTCTTTAACTGTCTTTAACCAGGCTGCGTCCAGGGAGACTGTGTGGCTAGAGCATACCTCAAACTGAAGTTCAGTTTGGAAATGTACGTTTTTATCTCCTTGAAATTCCACAAGGATTTTTTTAGAAAATAACCCTCTGTGTCTTGTTTTGTTCTGGGCCCCTCCCCTCTGATGGCTGCAGCACTTCTGAAGCTTGCCCACACTGCAGTAGAAGCCTGGCCGTACCTTCTGTGGTGGTGCCTACATGATGTTATAAAAATATGCTAATGAGCGTGAATATAATGTAACTGGAATATGTTTCATGCAAAAGCTTATAATTGACTGAGTGTGTTCATCCTATTTGTATGTATATATCATTCTGAAACTAGAAATATGAAATATAACTCTGAGATCCTATTGTAATTATGCATCGTGTGAGTCATTAATGATGGCTTGGAATCTTGATGGCTCCCATTAACCAGGACAATTGACTGTAGATGGCTCTGTTTACTTGTAAGTCTTCCTGTATAAGTGTATGCTGGCAAGTAGGTAATGAAATCTTACAGTTACACGTGATCATGTCACCTGAACTGGAATCCATCTTTAGCCTTGTGCTTTTCCATTTAAAAGGAGGGGTGGGAACCGAAAGAGGGACTAAGGATTCCTGCCTTGTGCAAAAGATATATAAGGGGGTGGAAGAGAACAAAGAGGGCAGCAGTCATGAGAAATGCCCTAGCTACCACTTGAGCTGCTACAAGGACTGTACTGGGGAAAGGATTGGGTCCAGACCAGGAAGGCATCCAGTCTATAATAGAAGCTTATTGAAACATCTCTGAGAGTGAGATTTTATCTGTATTCAGTTTTTTTACTGTAGTAGGCTTAGACTTGCATGTTTTATTTTATTTTGCTTGCTAATTCACTTTTCTCTGTCTGTTATTAATTGGAACCATTTAAATCCTATTTTTTGTATGTAATAAAATCACTTTTTACTTATTAATTAACCCAGAGCAAGTATTAATTCCTCGGGGAGCAAAGAGGTGTGCATAGCTCTCTATCAGTGTTATAGACAGTGAACAATTTATGAGTTTACTCTGTATAAGCTTTATACAGGCGAAACAGATTTATTTGGGGTTTGGACCCCACTGAGAGCTGGGTATCTGAGTGTTGGAGACAGGATCACTTCTTAAGCTGTTTCACGTAAGCCTGCAGCTTGTGGGGGATGTGCTTCAGACTGGATCTGTGTTTGCAGCAGGCAAGCGTGTTTGGCTCAAACCAGGCAAGGGACTGAAGTCCTAAGCTGGCAAGGAAAACAGGCTCAGAGATAGTCTAGGCTCATCAGGTGGCAGTCCCAAAGGGGATTTCTCTGATCCAACACATCACACCTTCATAGCGTGGTCCAAGGGGAAGAGTTCCCATGTTGAACTTATGGCTGAAGTTCTGGAGAGAGCCAAAAAGCAGGTCCAGTACCAGAAATAGAGACTTATGACTACAGAAAAGGCATGCAAAGAGCAGAAGGGGAGGTTCACTTTATGGTTTGAAGATAAGGTATCAGCACAGGAGCAGACACTTGCTGTGCAGTTCCTGAAACAAGAACAGTGGCTAAGGGAGCTCAGCAGATAGAATTGTCTGAGTGGCTCATCTCAATCATGGCTGCGAGAATACCAGCTCCTGCTGCCTCTCCCACTCCATGGCTGGCTGTGACATTGTCCCCTGTGACATTACATTCAGTCCAGAAATGGCTTTAAAAACTCCGTGGCTGGCTGCCTCATGCAACAGACCTGGAATGGTCTGCGGTAGCCAGTTTCCAGATGGTGATAGAAACCTGTTTCTGGACTGGCAAGGAACCCTCACATGTGTCTCTTTATGCTGCAGGATCTTTAAGCTGCTCACTAAGGTCCAGAAATGTACCTGTCTTTATGCAAAAGTTCTGGACCCTTTGCTGGTCATCACAGGTCTGCATGACAATGGAATCCCACCAGTCTGAGCTTGTAGCACTGTAATGGATGCACTGGTCTACATAGGGGGCATTAGTCGCTATACTGAGTGTAATGAGAAGTATCACCCAGTGTTTGTCTACCATGCCTGAGTCACTTCCTGGAGCAGCCCAGGCCCTGGGAAGTCAGGGAGTCTGTCTTAGCCCTGCTGTGCTGCCATCTGAGATAAGCACTGCCCAGTGGGAGCTCACATCCCTCCTGCACCCCAACCCCTTGCTCCAACCCTGAGCGCTCCCCAAGCCAGCACCCCCTATCTCTTCCTGTACACTGAACCCCCACCCCCTACTCCATCCCTGAGCCTCCCCAGAGCAAGAACCCCATAGCTTGAACTCCTCTCCCTCTCCTGCACTCCAACCCCTTGCTCCAGGCTCAGCCTGGAGCCTCCTCATATACACTCCAAACTTTATGGCACCAACCCACAGCCCATTAAAGTCAACTGAGTCATACTTGCTTACATCAGCAGTGAATTTGGCCCTACGTGTATGCAGCTATATGTCTTAAATATGTTGGCTGAGGTGGTGAAGCACTACTCCAGTCTATGGCATTGCTACTGAGTTAGGTGATTTATGAGAATTTTCACTATAATTGCTCTTTTCTATGCCTGTCTGAATTATATGTCCTCACCACCTTTATTATTTTGCATTTGCATATAACTGTAAGAAGCATGTAAGTCAATCCACAGCTAAAGAAGTTCATTTACAGCAAGTGCATCTCCCATTTTAACACTTTATTTGCTACAGTTCAGAAAAGTCATGATATATCATGTATGGTTACGTGCTTTTCTTGTGAAAAGAAACTTACACTAGAATAAATCATCTATTAGTCGTATTAAACCTCTTATAATCACATCAACTACTTATGAAATAAATAAGTTGAAACAGGTAGGGCAGTTTAAAAATGGCGTATAAATTGTACACACGGCTGCCTGTGTTAATGACATTTCATTTAGAAATGCACGTTATTTCATTTGGAAAACATACTTTATTATAAAGTCAGAAATATCGTGACAAATTGGAAAGACACATTAAATTATCATTTAATGAGTAATTTAATAAAATCAGCTTAGTCATAAGTATGGAAAAGTAATAGCAGCAAAAAAGAGAACTGTAATCCCATTTATTCCTAGTTGGAAATCACTCTCAAATTTCATTGAAATATAAGAAAAATATAATACAAGACAGGCCTATCTTCACTATGGCTTATTCTGGCTTATTCTGGTTATTCTGGAGATGAAAGGCAGATATTAGAACACGGTGAAATATTTGTCATAAAAAGTTTTTGTGCAGAAACCTTGTTTTTGAGGTTATATACTTTTTTTTTAAGAAACAGGTGTAAATCTTTAAAAATGTGAGATTTTTCAGTGAAATATTACAATGAAGCATGTTTGGTCTTGGAGGGCCAGCTGCAAAGCTCATTGAAGCTCATTGAAATTAACCCTATTTTCCATGACCCCATGTTGATTTTCATTAATGACATTACCCTTCTTTATTTCTTTATTAAGTCTCATATCATCATCCTTTCCATTATCTTTCCAGGACCAATGACAGGCTGACTGACCTATCGTTAACTGGGCATTCTGTTTACCCTTTTTTAAACATTGGCACAACATTATCTTTCTTCCAGTCTTCTGGAACTTTCCCAGTGCACCAAAACTTATTGAAAAGCATTATTAACGGTCCAGCAAGCTCCTCCACCAGATCTTTTAAAATTCTTAGTTCCAAGAGTTAAAAATATATAACTCTGTAACTGCTGAGTTAAAAATATATAACTGTAATAATTTCTATTTAACATGCTCCAGAGATGCTAATGGAAGGAAAAGAATGTTATTACCATATGATGAGACTATATTGTCTCTTCTTTCCCCTAGTATCATTGTGAGGGTCCTTTTTGTTCCAAAACTCTTTCTTATTGTTCTTAACTCTGCTGCCAATAGATTTCTCCTGAGTCCCTTTCTTCCTTTATCAATTTTCTACAATTCTGAGCTTCTGATTTATATTCAAAACTATCAAATTCCCCTTTCTTCCATTTGTTATATTGTTTAGCATTTATACAGCTGCCTTCACTTCCCCTCTAAACTAGGTTTTAATTCATTTAACATTAATTAATGTCAATTTAATTAATGTTAAGAGCTTTATAAAGATAATGACCAATTATTCTCTATGTCCACTAAAGGTAGGTCAAGAAGTAATGGACTTAATCTGCAGCAAGGGATATTTAGGTCAGATATAAGGAAAAACTTTCTAGCTATAAGCATAATTAAGCACTACCCAAAGGAGGTGGAATCCCCATCATTTGGGTTTTTTCATAACAGGTTAGACAGATCTGTTAGGATGGTCAAGATATATATGGCCCTGCCACAGCTCAGTGGGCTGAAACAGATGATGCTTGGAGGTCCCTTCCAGTCCTTCATATCTATTATTCTAATTCTCCATTTGATCATACCTGCTTAATGCCATTATAGTCCGTGGGTTCTAAAGCATGTCATGACAACATAAAACATTTTTTAAAATTTTGGAAATTCCCAGATACAATAGTTCATTATGCTGAAGGTAAGGAGGAGAAAACGTATCAGTGACTTAAGATTTAGAATGTTCAGCTCCATAAATGTATTGTTACTTACTACTACTACTTACTAAGGTTGGTCATTTAAACTTTTCAAGAAAGACTGGTTAACAAAAACAAACAAACAAACAAAACCTATGACTTAAAGACCCTGAATTCATGTCAGACTTATAGGTAATTCTACATTAATTTTCATGATCCGCCTAGGAAGAAGACGAAAAATTCCAAGAGGATCGTATTTTCTGTTTATACGCAGACAAAACTCCCATTGATTTCTTCCAGAATCCTGCTCAGGAAGACACTGAAAGATCAAGGGCTTTCAGTTAGCTGAGACCATTGGAAGACTGTCCCTCTCATGGGCTAAATAGAACAAATTGAGTTATCGCTACTGCTACAATAGTTAGGTAGTGTAAATACAATATTCAACAGCTATTGTAACATCAACTAATTTCTGTGCTCTGACTGGCTACTATAAATCTTTCCACTGTGAACTGATGTCCTCAAAACTCTTCATCCATATGCCAAGTACAAATATAACCACTTCAGCGTCAGCCCCCATCTGATGCAACTCAGTTTTTCTGAGTATCTTCTTTTCTTTTTCTAATTAAGGCTTACTCCACAGTCCCTCAAATTATGTCCTTATTAATTTTTTTGATTACATTTAATGTCTGGGTGAGCGTTACAGCAGGGAGAGATGACCAATTTTTGAGGTAGTCAAGGTAGTCCTATTCTGTTGTGGGCATATTATTGGGGAGTGCTGCATGTAGTAGCCAATCGGAGCTCAGGATTTGCATAATGATTAATGTGAAATAACAAACTGATTATTGAGAAATAACCATAATGAGAATAAGCCAGTATGTAAATTTCTGTGCTCTGGCTGTCTCAACCAGTCACAATAGACTAACAATAAGGATCCTCATCCAACTGGAGAACATGAATGTGAATAGTAATGAGTATTGTTATTGAGAAATAGTAATTATTATACAGAGCCTTTCATTCCGAATTGCTGACAGCTATTGTTAACCAGTCAGACTACAGGGTTTTGCATATCTGAAAAATTCATATAAGTTATGGATCAGTAACTGTACAGTACTCCTGCACTCTTATTGGCTGAGAAAATTCCTTTTAGTACCTTCCTGTATGTTTTCTTTCCAGGGTCTAGGTGGTACATAGTGGGAGTAAACTGTTTTTATCATTTTATCATCCAGATAAAATGTATCTAAGAAACTGTTATACACAAATCAATAAGTTTGAATTAGTGCATGATTTTTAGAGAAAACGTATTGCTGTTTTTTATGATATAGCTGTTCTGCACTTCCTTCACAGCAAGAATCTAATAGTATAATGTGTGTTCTTCAGAACACATTAAAATGACATTATGCAATCAGGATGCCAATTATAATATGACTAAAGACTGGCTATCAAGCTACAAAAAGTCAGTAATTGTGCTGATATAAACATAATGTTTATATGTCTTGAGTAGAAAAGAATGAATCCCATTTTATTACTTACGTACGGTTATTGACAAAACACTCAGGGATACATTTTCAAAGTGTTGTATGGGTTTTTCACTGCATGATTCTCATTGAAGTCAATAAGAGTCACATAGTTAAAACCCCATGTTACACTTTGCAAAATTACCACAGAGTGGCTTTTTATAGCTTAGACACACACATCATTTTATCCTTTATTAGATCATCTATGTGACAGACTAGTTGCATTGGCTGTCAGTATTCTTATCAAAAGCATCTACTAGGTTCTATACATGATTGACAAGGTTGTATTTATATGCAGATTTCAAATAATAATGCAATAATAATTTGCACTTCTATTGCTCATTTCATCAGGGTACCTCACAGTGTGGTAGAGCCATTAGTTAATTACACTTCACATCAATCCTTCAGGTAGGTAAGTGTTAATGGGTAAACTGAGGCCCAGGGGACACAGTGAGCCAGTGAGGGGCTGTCTGTATGTCTCAAAGACTGGGTCAACAGACTTGGGCTTATGCTATGGTGATAAAAATAGCCATGTAGACATTGCAGCTCAGTCTGGAGCTTGGGCTCTAAACCCTAGGGAGGTGGGTGAGCTTTAGAACCAGAGCTCCAGCCCAAGGCACAATGTCTACACAGCTATTTGTAGTGCCATACCTTGAGCAAGAGTCTACTGACCTGGGCTCTGTGACTTGCTGCCCCTTGCTGTGCAAGTGTAACCTGTAAGAGTCAGAAGCTAAACTATTAGTCACTTGTTCTAACTATTAAACAACACCCCCTGCCCATAAGGAAATAACATTCAGTAACAAGTAATGCATAAAAAATGCAAGAATTAATGGGAAATAGCTGCAGAGTGATCTCTCTATAGTCTACTGAAGTCTGATATTGCTTCTTTTCCCTGATTAATTAATTAGTTTAAAAGGGTAGGTGTGAAACAAAAATATTCTGTTTGCCAGGTCTGAATAGATATTTATTATTATTATTCATATTCATACAGAATCATAAGTGTTTTGTAGACAGTTTCAAGTTTATCCTTTTATCCATGTAAACATGGCCAGGAATGTTTAGTTCACACTGCTGCTGGGGACCTTTAGGGCCTGAACTGTGATTTGACTTTGACTGCAGTGACTAATGGGGTGCTGAGAAACCCTAACTTTGCTTAGCTGAATAAAATTACAGCCTTTACTTGCCAAACAATTGTCCTAAATTGACTCAGAGGCATCACAAGTTGCAATAGCAATAGAATAATGTCACAGGATAGAACTATACTCATTGCAAATTCTCTATTAGATATATTTGAAGATACTTACAATTTAACAACTCTTGTTTAAATATAAAAATGTTTAATAAAAGTCTTTTGTTAAATTAGAGAAATAGAGACCAACATTTTCAAACATCGTTGACCATAAGAAGTTTTGGATATCACCTAGACTGATAAGGGTTCTATCACTTCCTGCTTTGAAACTTTGGGGGTCTTAATGCTATACTGCTATGGTTCGATGCCGTCACCAGCTATGAGGTCCTACCCTGGCTTTTACTTGGCTACCTACTTCTTGCAGGGTGACCTCACCTATTTCTTCTGGTCCCAAGTCACCCCAAAACCATCTCCTCAATTCTCAGTTACAAGACACACAGAATTTTTGCCTCTGGTTCGTTACCTCTGGAGGCATGAAACACATCACATTTTAAATAAATATCGTTACACTAGTGTGTTAAGTGTAGTGAATATGACAGAGAAAAGGTGAGTGAGGTAATATTACTATTAAATGTTTGTAATAACTCTGTAGGTAGATTATGGTTACTGTTGGTAAGAAAGCAATCTTTTGAGTCGCACAGAGCTTTTCTTCTGGTCTGGGAAAAGTAGTCTGAGCCTCCAGGCTAAATGCAGGATGGAACAGATTGTTTAATATAAGTAATTACCACATATTAAAAGGGACCATTCAAGCTAAAGTGGCCCATTAACACTTCTGCAGTCATAGGTAAGGCTACAATTTAATCACGGGTATTTTTAGTAAAAGTCATGGACAGGTCATGGGCAATAAACAAAAATTCACGACCTGTGACCTGTCCATGACTTATACTAAAAATTCCTGTGATTATATTTTGTGTGCAAGTGTGTGTGAGTGTGTGTGTGTGTGTGTGTGGACACTGAAGGCCATGCTGAGGGGGCACATCAGGGGAGAGTGCTGTTGGGAAGCGGGTCATCTGGTGACACCATCTCCCAGGGGCCGTGGACTGCTTGGGGACTGCTGCCAGGATCGCAGACTGCAGCTGCTCCAGCTGGTGGACCAAGTACTGCTGCCCGGGGCCATGGACCATGGCTGCTCTGGCCGTCCCACTGGGGACTGCTGCCCAGGGCCACAGACTCTGGCTGCTCCAGCCAGCCGGCTGGGGACCACTGGCTGGGAGTGCAAAGTGAGTGGAACAGGGGAAATCCCTGCACTCCAAAACCACTCGCCAGCAGAAGTGTTGTGGGAGGGGCGATGATGGGGACTGCAGGTGGAAGGGATAGGCAGGGGCCCCCATCTGCTCTGGCTCCTCCCTAATCTACCTCTGCTCACAGCCAGTCTACAAACATGCTTATCACACTAAATGTCTGTGTACTATCCAGCCCTGGTTTGGCAGCTCTGACCCCAGCATGCTGTCTGAAGCCCCACTTTGGCTTCCCCATCATTGGTTACAACTAATAAGGTGAACCAAACACCCTCTGAGTGCCAGTTTTTCCCAACACTATGTGTCCTGAAGTGTCTGACCCTCTCCTGGACAGCTCAGAGCAATAATAATGTTAATTGTTCCTTTAAAGAAACAAAAGCATGTCTCAGTTTATTAACTTAACTGAGATAAATACACCCTTCCCTTCAAATATAGCACGAAGTTGGTCGATGGTAAACATAAGATACATTTTTGACAATAGGACGTAATTTAAGTAATAAAAGTCCTTGGGTCTATGATATCAAATAAAAGGAATAAAGTTAGAAAGGACTGCAAACAAATACAACTGAAGGTGCACATCTAAAAGTCTAGAACTTAATCTAGTAAGTACAAACTTTGTTCAAGATTTTTCTCTCAGCAATCATACTTCTTCCCAGCCATGGCTGACTTTGCTTCTGTCAGGACCCCCCCAGAGAAGTACAAGATGCTGGTTTTCCTTGCCTCACTAGATCCTTGTCTAAGCAGGTTTATTCAATTTCCAGAGAGTTCAAACTTCCCTCCCACCCCCCTTGGTTGACGAACCCATATTTCTCAGTTTGCAAGAGCATTGTTCTTTTGTATCTGTCTTGTAATGAATGCCAAAGATGACGTCTGTCCATGCTTCTATCTTCCAAAGTTCAATGACCTTGTTTCAAGGTCTTCCCATCTATTCTTTCCATCTTGTGGTCTTCCAGACCCTTTGTTGATTTCTGTGCAAATGGAGCTTCCATTGTTTCAAGTCACACCTTGCTGACTTTACACAAGACACAGGTAAATAGCTGTGACATTCCCTCCTGTCTGGGAGAGATCTTTTTCTCCCTTTGTTTGGACACAGACTGTAAAGCCTAATATCAATGAGTATCCATAAGTCCTTATGTGGTGTTAATACATACATTTTATGATGATATTAATCACCAGAGTGTCATAGGATTTCATAAAACATCTCACCCAATAAACTTTTATAATACAGCAATACTGTATACAATCAGTTGATTCAATTGCTTATCATTTGAGGTTCAAAGTCCCTGTCTTTATAGCCCAGATAAAGTTTCTCTTCCCTGTTGGAAGTTGTCTGTCCCCTAACTCTCCTCACTCCATTTGTTAGCTTGATAGCTTTGTTTACCTAGTATCTAAACAGACCTTCGTTGTCTCTGCCTGATGACAGAGCTGGTCTGAGAACCAAATACACATTCCTTTGTCTAGGACTGACCTGTTTACTGCCTTCCTCCCCAGCATGCCTGGTTTAAACACATTTTAGTCATCGATCCAGTATAGATCCATAACTCTTAATATACACTGCATACACACATCACACAAAAATATTCATGATTAGTGAGTTAATAGTGTTCCATGGCACCTTTTAGAAACAGCTTATAACCATAGTGAGATGGGGTACACTGAATAGGTCAGGGCAGCTGAAACATTACTTGGTATCAGTGAGCCCCTTGCCTTTGGAACTGGGATTCTCTGAGGTTAAGAGCATCTTAGTTTGTATTTAGGCCTCTATACAAGTGGCTTGAAAGTTTGAAAATGTTGACCATAATGTATGAAAATATAATGTATATTGTGGATTTTACAAGTTTGAATATTTACTTTTTATACTTGTTTGTGTGATGTAATCTACTTTGTTTAGAACATGTACTCCCCTGTCATCTTTATCATCATATCACTTCCACCTCTGTGTTGAAGTGATCTTCTAATAGGGGTGAAGCTGAATTCTACTCAACACGTTTGCCATGCTTTGAGTGGTCACTTAAGCCAGTAGGTGGTTTAACCTTGATTCAGCAAGGCACTGAGATCCCAGTTCAGGAGAGCATGGCTATCCAGAACATCTCTGATGTCAGTGGGCCTTGGGCAAATTAAGCACATTGTACTTAAGTTCTGTCTCAATAGGGATGAATCAAAACACCTGGTTAAGTCCAACCCTATTCAGCAAAGTCCTCATCCAAAGCCCAGTGAAGTCAATGGAAAAATTCTCATTGATTTCTCTGGGCTTTCGATGGCACTCCAAAGCACTTAGGACCAGATTTATAAAGGTATTTAGGTGCCTAACTACCATTAAATTCAAGAAGTGAAGGCACCTAAATACCTTAACAAATCTGACCTCTAAGCATGTGCTTAAGTCCTTGGCTGAATAGGGGCCTTAATAAAATTCTCTTGAATAGATTTCATTGTACTTTATATTGAAAAACTTTTTTCCTTATTTAACTTTTTTAAGATTGTCATACACTAAGCCAAGAATTGTTTTTTGCTAGTAGATTGTACCCTTGTGCCTTCATCACTTATGTTTCTATCCGTAGTGAGCGCATTATCCATTGTTAAATGATTGATAAAAATTGTTAAATAAGGCAAACACTATACATGCTGTAGTGTAATGAGGCCTATCAAGCAGGAGGAATACTCCTCATCATGATATTAAAATTAAATGTAGCATTTTTTAAATTCTTGACATAAATAAAGAAGTTATTTATCTGGATCAGTGCTTTTTCTATAAGCCCAATGTTCTGTATAAGTCACTTTTATAGCATATATTTTATTTTGTGGTAATACAGCCAGTTTTCCTCCTTTAAGTATGTTCTGAACTTAGTATCATTAATCCAAACATTGTCCAGAATTTTTAAGGCTTTTTCTATTTAGGAATGTGCCAGCTGTTCAAGGTATCCCAGTTATGATTCCTTTTCAGAGTATAAAATGGGGGACAGTAGCTTGTACAGTGTGTTGATATAGAGCATTATTTTTGAAGACATCAGCAATTTCAAAGGTCAACATACGTGCTGCACACAGAGAATATGAGAGCATACCCATTTTGCACAGGACAATACCCTGCTGCTCACAAACTGGGAAGAATTATAGGTGAAGCAAAAGTGGATGGAAACCTGGGAGGCAGTGACCATGAGATGGTCGAGTTCAGGATCCTGACACAGGGAAGAAAGGAGAGCAGCAGAATACAGATCCTGGACTTCAGAAAAGCAGACTTGGGGCTGGTCTACACTGGGGGGAGGGGTCGACTGAAGATACGCAACTACAGCTACATGAATACCATAGCTGAATTCAGCGTATCTTCAGCCGACTTACCTGCCGTCCTCATGGTGGCGGCGGTCGGCGACACGCTCCCACGTCGACTCCAGCTTGCGCCTCGTGGCAAGCTGGAGTTCTGGAGTCGACGGGGGCATCTTTCACGATTGATTTATCGCGTCTTAATGAGACGCAATAAATCGATCGCCAAAAGATTGATCGCTACCTGCCGATCCGGCGGGTAGTGAAGACCTACCCTAGGACTCCCTCAGGAAACTGATGGGTAGGATCCCCTGGGAGAATGACATGAAGGGGTAAGAAGTCCAGGAGAGCTGGCTGTATTTTAAAGAATCCTTACTGAGGTTGCAGGAACAAACCATCCCGATGTGTAGAAAGAATAGTAAATATGGCAGGTGACCAGCTTGGCTTAACAGTGAAATCCTTTCTGATCTTAAATGCAAAAAAGAAGCTTACAAGAGGTGGAAGATTGGACAAATGACCAGGGAGAAGTATAAAAATATTGCTCAGGCATGCAGGAGTGAAATCAGGAAGGCTAAATCACACTTGGAGTTGCAGCTAGCAAGGGATGTTAAGTGTAACAAGAAGGATTTCTTCAGGTATGTTAGCAACACGAAGAAAGTCAAAGAAAGTGTGGGCCCCTTACTGAATGAGGGAGGCAATTTAGTGACAGAGGATGTGGAAAAAGCAAATGTACTTAATGCTTTTTTTTTGCCTCTGTCTTCATGAACAAGGTCAGCTCCCATACTACTGCACTGGGCAGCACAGCATGGGGAGGATGTGACCAGCCCTCTGTGGAGGAAGAAGTGGTTCAAGACTATTTAGAAAAGATGGACTGGCACAAGTCTGTGGGGCCGGATGCGCTGCATCTGAGGGTGCTAAAGGAGTTGGCGGATGTGACTGCAGAGCCATTGGCCATTATCTTTGAAAACTCATGACGATCGGGGGAGGTCCCGGATGACTGGAAAAAGGCTAATGTGATACCCATCTTTAAAAAAGGGAAGAAGGAGTATTCGGGGAACTACAGGCCAGTCAGCCTCACCTCAATCCCTGGAAAAATCATGGAGCTCAAGGAATCAATTGTTAAGCACTTAGAGGAGAGGAAAGTGATCAGGAACAGTCAGCATAGATTCACCAAGGGCAGGTCGTGCCTGACTAACCTAATTGCCTTCTATGATGAGATAACTGGCTCTGTGGATGAGAGGAAAGCAGTGAACATGCTATTCCTTGACTTTAGCAAAGCTTTTGATATGGTCTCCCCCAGTATTCTTGCCAGCAAGTTAAAGAAGTATGGGCTGGATGAATGGACCGTAAGGTGGATAGAAAGCTGGCTGGATCATCAGACTGAACGGGTAGTGATCAATGGCTCCATGTCTAGTTGGCAGCTGATATCAAGCGGAGTGCCCCAAGGGTCGGTCCTGGGGCCGGTTTTGTTCAATATCTTTATCAATGATCTGGAGGATGACGTGGACTGCACCCTCAGCAAGTTTGCAAATGACACTAAACTGGGAGGAGTGGTAGATACACTGGAGGGTAGAGATAGGATACAGAGAGACCTAGACAAATTATAGGATTGGGCCAAAAGAAATGTGATGAGGTTCAGCAAGGACAAGTGCAGAGTCCTGAACTTAGGACAGAAGAATCCCATGCACTGTTACAGACTAGGGACCGAATGGCTAGGCAGCAGTTCTGCAGAAAAGAACCTAGGACTTACAGTGGACGAGAAGCTGGATATGAGTCAACAGTGTGCCCTTGTTGCCAAGAAGGCTAATGGCATTTTGGGCTGTATAAGTAGGGGCATTGCCAGCAGATTGAGGGACATGATCGTTCCCCTCTATTTGACATTGGTGAGGCCTCATCTGGAGTACTGTGTCTAGTTTTGGGGCCCACATTACAAGAAGCATGTGGAAAAATTGGAAAGAGTCCAGAGGAGGGCAACAAAAATGATTAGGGGCTTGTAGCACATGACTTACAAGGAGAAGCTGAGAGAACTGGGATTATTTAATCTACAGAAGAGAAGACTGAGGGGAGATTTGATATCTGTTTTCAACTACCTGAAAGGGGGTTCCAAAGTGGATGGATCTAAACTGTTCTAAGTGGTACCAGATGACAGAACAAGGAGTAATGGTCTCAAGTTGCAGTGGGGAATATTTAGTCTGGATATTAGGAAAAACTTTTTCATTAGGAGGGTGGTGAAGCACTGGAATGGGTTACCTACGGAGGTGGTAGAATCTCCTTCCTTAATGGTTTTTAAGGTCAGGCTTGACAAAGCCCTGGTTGGGATGATTTAGTTGGGGTTAGTCCTGCTTTAAGCAGGGGGTTGGACGAGATGACCTCCTGAGGTCCCTTCCAACCCTGATATTCTATGATTCTATGATTTTCAGATGCACTCTGGGTAAATACACAGACAAATGTGTACTTGTGAAGAAAATTAAGTTTTATATTAATAAATCCATATTTTGTGTTTGTAGTAAGTACTTCCACGCTTTTTTACTGTAGTAATACATAACGTTTTTTACTGTAGTAATACATAACATACATAAAGTAATACATGCATTAACCTTATAGTTTCAGACAATCTTGATGCTGGAATAAATGATAGATTTTTTTCTTCTCATGAAAGGTGCCAGATTGACATAACAGGAAATTAAAGTCCTTTCTTGAGCCACGGGACAGGTACCTAACCTGAAAGAACTTCTCTGAGGATGAAATGGTTTAGTTTCTCTGCTAAGTCAATCTGGCCAACAAGGCTACCAGTTATGGTGATAGTGATTTTATGTTCTGATCTAACATCATTCTTGGAATGTTTAAAAGGGTCTTTAGCTGACTCTTTTAATAATATATGTCTTGGTGTGCTCACATATTATTGGTGTGCAAATGTATCATTTGCATAGGATTTAACAGGATCTAACATAAACATAGTAAAAGATGTCATTTTTAATGTTCTGAGTCAAATTATCTGATTATAAACTCAAGAAACCTGGAAAAGTCCAATATATGTGTGCCTAGAGTACCTATGGATAGTTTGTTTAAAGTATACCAAAGTTATGATATTTGAAATACTACAGCTTCAGAATCATGTGATTTGTGTAGTGCAAGACATTGGTAGTACCCTAGTAAATGACATGGATATGCTATCATGCATATTAAAACAAGGAATGGAGGAGGAGATGATGATTGCAGAAAATGTCACTGGCTCTGGTCATGGGCTGTGTTGGGACCTCTTTGCCCTGTTCCACCCCTGCTGAGATTCCAAAGCTGGTATAGCCTGCTGCAGGAGAGTCAAGCCAGTGCAGTGCAGTGGTAGCATAATGGCTCCCATGCCCCCACTCACTCACTGTGGCAAATGGTATATGGTCAAGGCTTTGCTGTACTCTGGTGGCCACAGCTGTTTTATTAGCCACATGTGACCTTTGACAGCTATTGTAAATTGCATCACTCTTCAGGCTTCTCTGATTCTTCACAGTGGCTCCAGATTTGTGGAGCTTGAGGCTACTTGTTGCTCTGCTCATCCCACCTGTGTTGCACAGGGTGGTTCTTGATTGCTGAAAAGGATCAAGACCAGCATCTTTTGCTCAAGATCCCATTAAGAAGGCAACCCATGATGGGCTTACACTGAATTGATTTTGAAATAAAAATCCAACAGGTTTCCAAGTTGATTTTGATTTAATGGAGGCCTTTTGTATAGGGCCTCAGGGTATCCTAGCGCCAGCTATTTATCTTTATACTGGTTAGTTTATATATTTTAAGAAAATGACAAATGGTAGCTTTAAAAAAAACTCATTATGGTAATTGATTATTATAAAAAAAAACCTTGGAAACGTTATGAAAGAGAGCCACATTCTTGGAATGCCTTAGCTTTAAACCAGACTCGTAAATTAGAATAGTCCATAAACATTTATCACATTAAGAGAAGCTTGGTCAGTAAGTTCAGAAGAAAACTCTGGAGTCTTTAATGTTCTGTGTTAAAATGGCACACACTAGTGGCTTTCATTTACCACAAAGAGATGATTATTTTACTCAGTTGAGCAGAAGACCACCCACATTGTTATAAGATGCCTAACAAAAAGTGCTGGACTATAGTCTCAGTGCATCTCTCTGGGAAAGGTGATAGTGGATCCTTTATTAGAGAGTCAACAAGTATGAGAGTCTGGCAGTTGTTATTGATCAGAATGGTGTTCTGGAATACATTCTAGGGCTTGACTGATCTCCTGTCCTGCTAGCTCCGCTGACTAGTCTCTCAGCCTGTCTGCAGCCTTGAGTTCTCAGCTCAACTGCTGCCATTTTATCCCCTGTGCTTCAGCTACGGCTTATCCTGCCTCTTTCCTGACAGACTCCAACTTTGGGTCTCTGGGCAAACGAGTGCCTTGCCTAACACCAACCTCCTTTCGAATTTCAAGGCCCTTTATTTTTATTTATTTAAAAAACCATCACAGCCTGGAGATATAAAACCTGTGTTAAATTACAGTTAATTTCACTATGTGCAGTTCATTTGCTTACGTTAATATAATAAAAGCCCCAAACATTAAAACCTATGGAAATCGTAAGCCAATGTTACATAGACAATGCAGACATCAATATACATCCTACCATCTGGAATACAAAGGCAACATGGCTGCTGTGCAACCTTTTGGCATTGTGCAGCATATGCTCCTCCACCCAGCATCCTACTTCCTTTGAGAAGACTATTGCTAGCCTCTAAAAGTACTACCAGTGTTTATCATTAAACTAGAAATAAGTCTCAAAAAACCCCAGAATCGCTCCAGCTGCCAACTATGGGAAAGTTCTGATCTGAATCCAAGCTTCGTGGCTGGTCCCTATCTCTGTCAAGGGCTGAATGAAAACTTTGTGTCTAAACACGCCTGCTCTTCAAAAATTGGATCCTGATCTAGGTCTGAATTTCATGGATCAGTTTCATTTCCACTCTGAACAAGGGCTTGCATTTCATTTTCACAGCAGGATTAAATAGAGGCAGAAGCTTGGTTGTCTGGGGTAAACTATTACCAAACACAAAAATCTGAACTATTTGCAAAGAGGGTACAAAAAAGGTCTCATCCTAATGGTGCATGTAGCTGTGGAACTTTTGTTTGAAGATGCAGAGCATTACAGAAGAGATATGCACAGTGGTTTGTCATGGAGACTTAACGTTGGTCTCTGTTCTTCTTTCTTAACTTGAAGAATGTTTCAGTGAGCCAATTCTTGTGATTTTTAGCATGAGTCTCATGATGTTTGGTGTTTTTCTTAAAGCTCCAACTCCAGAGTCATGAATACTTGAGAATTTCAGCTTTCATTATAATTATTTTCCTAGCCCTTATGATTCCAGTGAATACATTTTAAAATGCATCTTGAGTGAATGCTAAAGACTGAGAAAATGAAAGGCACAAACTAACTCAAAATGAACTTTAAAGCCAAACTCATGATTTTTACGATTTTTTGAACATAGGGGTTGACATAACTGTTGTTTCTCTTAATTCATTTTATTGACATCCTCATCATTAACAGCATTATTTGTTTTCCATACACAAACTATAAACTTTCAGTATGAATGTTTATTATAGATGAAGAGAAAACAACAAAACAGGAGGGAACAAAAGTAAAGTCTCTATGAGAGGGCACAGTTTATGTCTCCCCTATACACAGACTCATAACAGTTTAGGGTATGTCTGCATTGCCATCAGAGGTGCGACTGCAGCTCAGGTCAGCATACCCACACTAGCGTTAATCTAGTTAGAGTGATTAAAAATAGCAGTGCAGAAGCAGTGGTTCAGGCTTCAGCAAGGGTTAGCAACAGGAGTATGTACTGACAGTCGCTGGCATTCTGATACAGTCCGTGCTGAATAGGATGGCCTCTCATGCATTGCTGGAATACTGGACATTCCAGTACTTCCAGGAATGGCAAGGACCTTCTGCATGATCTTACCCCTTGCATCTTGCTTGTGAGGTCACCCCACAGGAGGACAGTATTTTGAAGAACATGCTGTCTCACCTCTGCCAGTGTGACCTCGAATGAATGGTGCCTGTGAGGTCATCACCAATGGGGGTGCTGCAGTGCACTCTTTAAAATGGAATCCATTGTCCAATACCAGACACAACCATATTTTGGTTTGTCTCTGTACTGGACAGGGGACAAACTTTGGAAAAGCAGGACTGTCTGGCTTAAAGCTGGGTGAATGGCCTGCCTAATGCTGAAGCCTGTGTTTCTGCTGCTTCACTGCTATTTTAAGCTACGCTAGCAAGATTAAAGATAGATTTGGTATGTCTCTACGAGCTGCAATGTTGCAATGTAGACAGACCCTAACATAGATACATACACCATACCCAGCTACATGTCTTTTTGCCATAAATATTCTCTTTTTTCAAATTTGCTTCAGTCTACAAACCCCTCTTTAAATATAAAATAAATCTCATTGTTCTCTTTGGCAACTATGTCATTTCTTTGTCGAAAGCTCCTTAATTCAAATATTCTGCTCACAAAGATTTGTTACTTGACTCCTTGACATATCCAGTAAAACTGAATTATATCTGTTAATAGCAGAGGAGATAATTCATGCTCTTTGTGCTCTTTCATAATGGAGCATTTCAAGTTAGCCAGTATTTCAGATTGATAAATGTCAGGTAAACAATGCAGCGTATAGAGTCTGGCACTTCGATTTGTATAAGTCAATTGTCCATACAGTGAATAGGAAATAAGGACAGTCAGCATCCTACAGGATGAGGATCTAAGATTTTAAAGTATGATGTAAATGTAAATGTTATTGAACAGTCTCAGTGCTAATTTGCCCTACTGGTTGGATGGATCCTATCTTACTCTCTTGTTTTGCTTAGTAGCTGTGTTAAAAGTTAACCTGAAGCCAAGATGTGCTTAGCAGAAACTCTGACATGAAGCATATAACTGTAATCATAGATGAGATAGGAGGAGTAATGGAAGGAGAGACTATTAGATCACATGTAAAAAGAAACCTCTGAAAATCTTTCACCCATACCGTGGAAGTGATAAAGTTTACGCTTTTGCTTATTCAGTTATTTTTTTAACTAAGTGCAAACCTTCATTGTCTTGGCTCACAATGGAGGAGACACAAGAGACAAAGGATGTGGTTTAATTAGAGCACAACTTTATTTATGCAACGTAAGTGGGAATACCAGGCAATGAATTGTACAGGTCATCATTCTTTCTCTAGTTGTTCCATCTGTTTGGGAGGGTTGTCGTCAGCCCCTTCCCTTTCCAATCTGATCCTATCCTGTTACTGGGATCCTGCTGTCCTCCCCTCATATGAGCATTAAGGGAACTGGAAAAGAGGGGTGTTGTCTCCCTCCTGTACAGTTGTTAGGAGCCCCAACCTCTTTTTTTCCATCTTCCTTAAGGGATGCCTTCCCCTAAATCCCCACCCCCTTCTTATGATGGAACTGTATCCCCCCTGTAATGAGTACCTGCATGATCCTGTTGGGTCCCTCACCTGTTTTGTGGAATGTGGAAAAACTCACACCACCTCAGCCAATCAGGTGGTGAGGGGAAAATGCCTTCCCACCTCCCCAAAGAAATAAAGGTGACTAGCACAATGCTCATAGCAGATCATTGAAAGCTGGTTGTACTCTGATCCCATGATGGGAAGATAGGTGCTGCTGACTGGCGACTGATGAGGAGGGGAGAGAGAGTGAGTTCCTTTCAGAATGCACAGGGTATAAATAACTCTCCTTTCAGCTATGGAAATGGTGGGTTAGTGCCTCCATGTTGTCTGGGCCATTTTTTTTATATCCCCTTGGCTCCACTCAGGTAAGTATGTCTCCGTTCCTTCTCTCTTGAAGCCCAAATGCAGGATTCTTAAAAGAGCGCCATCCCCTTTTTCCTGCTGTCTGGACAAATAGCCACTAAATTCATTTGCCTTGGATACATTGTCATATGTCTCCCAGAGATAGTGGGATATTTGTAGGGATATTGAGGCCCAGTGGGAGTTAAACACCTAAATACCTTTGAGGATCTGGGTGTGAATTTTCACTCTTAATTGTCCATTTGATCAGTGACTTCTTTAGGTATGAGCTGGAATATGATGGTGACAAAAGCATTTAATGAATATATCCTTGCTCAAAGTCCATGGCTGTCTGTGATCAGATTTCAAATCAGTGACAATAAGTGATTACCTGAGTTTTAGGAGCAAATTTATTTTCATATAAGGCAGGAGCTACTGTTTCTTGTATTTATTCCCCCCTAGATGTACACTGCTGTAATTAGTGCAGCTCACCAATCACTTGGGGGCAAATCCACTCTGCCACTGTTGCAGAAGGTTCCTTGGAAGCAGTTCTGTTGCACAAGGAGGGCTGGTGCAGATTTTGTACTTAGAAAAGAGCCCTGTTCTAGGTGAGCTCTTTATCTAGCAGTGTGGAGGGGGCATGGCATGGGTGGGTAGAGAAGGAGCTAGAGGATATGCCGCTGTATAAATTACAGTGAGTTGAATTTAATGTTTTTCTTTTTCTTTTCTTTATCGGTTCCTTTCAAAAGGGATTAAACTGTCTTGGTTTATGGAACTGACTCTTTTTCAAAATCCTCCACAGAACATTTTCATTTACTTTTTCCTTTCTGAAAATGAAACCGACAGTTTCAAAATCAAAAGCTTTTGAAAATGAAAGTTTATTTTGGGAGGGAAGAAACCACACTATGTAACAAAGCTGACCAATCAAAACTGGTCATGCACAAAAAGAAAAAAGAAAAAGGGAGGGAAGAGGGGAAATGAAAATGAAAACCATAAATGGAAACAAAAAAAATGAGAAGACCCCACATGTTCACAGTGCCTTCTCAGTTACTCAGGTGATGTGCAGGGTTCTAGTTATAGATCACCAGTCACTTACCACTGATCCCTGCATGTCATTAGTAAAAAGAAAAACAGAATGTGTCTTCCAGCTAGTGAAGATTCTGGCTATTTCATATTCTGATAGTGTTGCCTCAAAGTGGGCAATCCATGAATCTGAAGGTGGCTATTTTAGTTTTATTGGGTGAGGAATCGAATCCTTATAAAATCCAGGTGTTGATCACATGTTTATCAATCTTTCCATAAACAAAGTGTACAGTGTATGTATTTATTAATGTTGCTGTTGGTCATATGCTAGCCGTTCGTTGTTGGTGTCAGTTATTTGTATTTATTATGAATTAGGGATGATATAAATTTCTGAATTGAATTCAGTTTGTACACAACTCCACTCACATTCATCAAATCCCCTTCCAAAATATGCCAGATTATTCCAGGCCTGTAGGTGGGTGCACTAAAAACATGTGCATGGCCTGCATAAAGGACTAAGATAATTGCAGATCCTGCCTTCAAGAGAATGCTCCTGGCATCCTCCCGCAGAAAGGAGTTCAGTTATCAGTATTTGCTATAAATTCTCTTTTTAACTCATTGGTTTGCACTTGCTATGGATTCTCTAGGAGTTCAATAATCACATTTGCTCTGATTTCTTTGGGAAGTACTGCCTTAAAAAGGCACCCTGGTGCATAGTGGAAGCACACGAATGCTTCACAGCACACAGCATGCTCCCCAGTGCAGCCAGGAAGCCATAAAACCATGGCTCTGCCTAAACTCTCCTTTTCTCTGTCCCCTCTGGGATGTCATGCACCTCCAGCAAAGCAGTGAGAGAGTATTCACTGTACTCCTGAAAGCACTGGGAGTGTAATTCCAATCAACCCTTATGTAGGCTGTGAGAGAGACCTTTCTCTCCTCCCTTCCCCCCCCCCACCCCCATGCATATTGTTGTAAAGGCTAGCTAGTATGTAGTCCTAAATTGGCACAAGCTCTGTTTCCTACATTTATTTGTACTAAATATCCACATTTTATGCTTAAAGGACCTGTCTGCACTCAGCAAGCCCCTTGGTATCAGCGGAGGCACAGGAAATCTAGTGAGCATTAACTTTTCAGTATCGGCTGACCATGGCCTCCTGCAATCACCTTAAGGTATCTCCAAGATGCAGAGCATTGTTGTGCAGAAATGCATTCAGCAGTATGACATTTTTACAGTGTAAAATGTTTCTGAGAAAAACATATGCCATGCAGTACACATGTTTCTATACATTAAAACACATTTTATAAGCCTTTTTGGTCTATCCTGTTACTTTACTTTTCTTAGTTTTAAAGTTAACTCATTTTTATTAAATCAATCAAAGAAGTGAAGAAAACTACATGTGGCAGCTTTTTTCTGTGCTATCATTTTGTTTCTATTGTTTGAATGCCTTAGAAGGTGGCTATTTTAGTTTTATTGAGCGAGGAATAGAATCCTTATAAAATCCAGGTGTTGACCACATGTTTATCAATCTTTCCATAAACAAAAAAGATCTTTTATTCCCATATCTGATTTCCTCATGTAAATCCAACTAAACCTTGTTAATACATGTCTGTGCAAATCTTCAAGCACTTGTTTTGAATCATTTACATGAGCCAGGGTCAGACTGAGGGGAAATAGAAAAACAGCACTTCCCTCTGCAACAGAAAAAATCCTGTTTGTTTTTCTTCTGCCATGTCAATGCTTGTGCTGGTTCTGCATTTGAAGCATTCATAACATTTGACATTGATAAGGGTGAAGTGTAATTTAAGATTTCCATACGAAACCAGATAGGCCCAGCATGCAAAGTTGGGATGCAAAACTCAGATCCAAATCGATACTTCATCAGATTTGGTGGTGGATACCAGTGTTGGAAGGTTGTGTTCAGATTCATGGTTTGTCCCAAAGATCAGTGGCATTCTGGATTTTTGGTTGAGCTCATTTCTGTTCAATGCTGATTTTTGAACTTGCATTGGGCTCAAACTATGCATATAAAGGGCTTGATTTGTTTAAAACAAAATTCTAGTTTTGCAACTGTTAGTATCAATTAGCTGCTGGCCCAGTTAATCAACTGCAGGTGAAAATAACAGCTTTTAGGTACCTGATGGAATCCATAGTTGAAATGATTACTCCTGGGCGTTCCCATTCATATGATGTGGTCCTTACTCAAACGTTCTAACTGACTACATTGGGATATCTCACATAAGGAAAAACTATGTATGTGAGTATCAGAATGACAGATCAGCCCATAATTGTAATGGAATAAGGATTTTCAGTATGTGGTATACAACAGCAAATAATGTAGAGTTTGTTCCTGCATATCTACCTCACCTGCATATTATATTAATATAATCATGTGAGTTGCTATTATCCTTTATTATTTTTAGAGTTCCCAATAAGATCCAACACACTATGTAGTAAAGGGATATGTCCCTGCCCTGAGAAGATTGCAATCTAATTTTAGACATGATGTGGAGGTAAGAAGAGGGGATGGAGTTTTAAAGGCCAATAATTACAGCAAACAGGTCTGGTAGTTACTCAGCTGAGGCATGTTCATATCTTGATGGCTTTATTAAAAGTTGTTTTCTTCTTTGAATATACTGCTGACTCGTTTCTTCCAGACATAACAGAAGAACAGTCCTGGAAGTAAGTTAGATTACTTTTATATGTAAAGCCTACTTGCTTGAGTAAGAGTTGCAGAATCAGGTCCATAATTTGGACAAAGTTCTCTGTTTAACAATCTGTACTTCATTTCACATGAATGTCCGAGAAATGATGACTGCTTCATCTAATTTAATGTAGCAAACCTTTCATAAACTGTTAAAAATCAATTAGGCTCTTTATTTGATAATTTGGAAGGATGCTAGTTTATTTTTTTACTTATTGATTTCTAAACATATTTTTCTTAGATCTCAACATTTATTCCTGTACTGAGTTAAGGAGGATTATAGATTCGAAGTAGTGCTAAACGTATTTATACCTATGGTGTTTTTTTTTTAATTAAGGCACTTTATCCAGACAGCTCAATTTAGACATTCTTTTTTAAAGTTCACTGCCCATGTAATCATTTGATCAATAACATCTCAGTTTTAAACTTCCATTACAGACTGGAATTTCCTTGGTTTAAATGTGGTGTAAACAATTTAAAAGTGGTATAAACAATTTAAAACCTACCTTTCTTATAATATTCTTGCAAAATGTGCTATCTCTTGATAATCAAATAGAAAATGTTTAGCAAATAACAGACATCAAAATGCGCATTTAAAAGGACGAGTAGGTCTCCATAATATATCCAACAACAGCAATGACAGAGTAAGTAGTTATTTTAATTACTGATTATAAGCTCTTGATGAGTTCACCTCGTTTCTCTGCGTCCTTTGGATGGTTTCACCTCCCCGTGCATAATCATGGCTTCCATTGTCCAATTGTTCCAAACTTTTGTTGATTAAAGGCAGTTTTATAAAATTTAGTTACAATTTGCATAGCAATTTTCATGTCAATGCCACTAACGACAGGTCACCACTGAATAGAGCCCACTTTAATTGGGAAGGAAATTATTCCCTTTACATGTGAGTCAGACTTAAAATCCAAGCTAATTGTGAACACAGGGAGCCCTGAGACCCAGAGAGAACTAACATTTTGTTATCCATGGTGACATGCCCTCTCTTCTGAAAAAAAAAATGGAATTTTTTACAAATAGGCAACAGGCACATGGCCTGTTGGATCAGGTTACATCAGGCTATGTTGTATTACATGATGTGACATGCCCTGCCATGACCTGAGGCAATGTCATCTTGTGTTACCTTGGTAGAGAAATACTGTTCTTTATTAAACAAGTGAGTAGAAGGCTAATCATCTGTGGGCATGAAGCATTTTTATGCTATTTGTCAGTAAAAGTGGTGGGTAGCAAGCAGCCTGTTCTTTTGATTCCTATTTGGAGAATTCGAAGGAAACTAAAATAAATATGAATAATCTATTACTATTACTTACAATTGGTTCTATATTTTACAAGACTAATTTACTATTTGCTGTGGTGCACAAAGAAAAAAAAATACTATAATATTACAAACAGGCATAGTACATGGAGAGTGAATAGACGATGGCACCTATTTGGTTATGGAGATGAGGAATGTTGGAGAGGGGATATTTAGTAATCTTCTTAGGTGGAAATGCTTAGTGTTGGAAGCCTAACTATTTATACATTTTTATGCATAGACTGGTCATTATTACTCTACTATGAGTCTTATAAGCTTCTTGCTTAAATAGTACATTATGAAAATGAGTCACCACAACTGGAAGGTGTGATAAAACTGTATCCACTGTCTGACCCTAAGGGTGATTCTATCAGGACAGTGATTCTTGATAAGTAACAGGCTTGAATTATTGTATTATGTGACATTATCAAAGGAACCCATTGTGTTTGGCCATTCAGTCTAATGATCTTTAATATTATTTCTTATTGATATATGCAGCATGTAAATTCTCTTTTAAAAAATTTGCACAAAGAAAAGTGAACACTATTACATAGGTACAGCTATCTGCTGATTATACAGTAAATTACTGGTGCATGGTACAGAATGTAACCTTTTGGTTATATTCTTCAGTAAAAGGAATATGTTAGAGAGGTTTTTATGCAAATGAATAATGCTGTGTGTTGGAAGCCTAATTGTACTTTTTATTGTTAGACAAGTCAATACTGCTTTAATACACATTTTATAAGCTTCTTGCTAAAATTGTATATGTAAGGGATTAATTCCCATAGATGAAAGGCATAATCTTAACAATGAGGCCACGTAAGCAGAATGGTTGAAGTACTGATAAAGAATTTGTTAGCTCCAACACAGAATAAGTCTTATTAGTCTTATTAGTCACCACTGTTTGACCCACTACTGTTCACTGTATGAGTTATATGAATTGTATTGGCTGATGAAATGAACAGAGGCTACTCTAATTTTATTCTTCCCAGTTACAGTAAAGAAGTATAGTTGTGCAAAATATTTTGCTGTAAAGCAAAAGTAATCAATTGGCTTTTTCTTTAGTATTCATGAATGGGAAATGGGGAATCCCATAAAAAGGGACTTATTTTTCCTGTGTACCTAGTAGAACAGCACATCACAAAGGATCCTGGAAGAAGGTCAAGGTTCAAGCTCAGCTTTCTATCTCACTTGATCTTCCCGCATGTTCAACTGAGCTCATTATTACAAATGATAGAAATCGGATGGTAAAGGATGATGGTCAGTCCATCAAATAGAAAGATCAAGAAAACTATTTCTGAAATGTGTTCCATATACGAAAAAAAAGTGATATTTGTTTTGTGTTCTTTCCTATAAAGTTCTTGCTTTTTAAATTAGAACTGATAAAGAACTTCTTTTTGGTGGTGGCGGTGGTAAAATATGAAGACAGGAATGTATCAGTCTTTGACAGAAGCATTGTAAGAGGACAGAAGACAGCCCTGTGAAATGAGAAAATGCAGAGGAGTATACAAAGATGAGTTCAGAAGGATTCCTTGATATTTTCAACCATCAAAGATTCAGAGTAAGTTACAAATGATTGAATGATGGCAACATATGATATATAGCAGCATGAGTAATGTGGTCCGTAGATCTACAATGCAATGTATGTCTTCCTGCATCTCTGGAAAAAGACCCAGACCTGTAAAATGTGACATGGGAGTAAGGCCAGCCCATCAAAATACCTACCAGTTTGCTTTGCCTGCAGATCTGGACTAGATGGAGAGACCTTCTGTAGAGACGTATAGCCTCCTTATTCAAGACACTCCTACATCATTTACACAAATATTTTTGAATTCTTATAACTACCTGACTTGTCTAAGAATTGTAGCCTTTGGTCTGCATTTCGAAGAATGACAATTACTCTGTGGAATGCAACAGAAGTCTTTACCCCCAATAGTCCCAGCACTTCTGAAATGGCAGGCATTCAACAGATAAGTGCGGTTGTGGCACTTGAAATCCAAGGTTCAGATGAAGCAACTTAGGAAATTGCTCAGTAAACAAGCTCTTTGGTGAACCAGTAGATAAATTAATATCAAATTGCCAAAGGAAGGAAGGAAGGAAAGAAAGAGAGAAAGAGAGAGAGAGAGAAAGAAATTCCTCATTCATCTAAGCATACTAGAAAAGACAATCAGCAAAGTAGATACAGATCAGACAAGCAGGAGCAGATGAATTTACTTAAATCCTACATCCCCCAGCTTAAACTAATCATTTAGAGTTTTGGTTGACATTAATTTCATCTCCTCCCCTATTTAATTTGTTCATCCTCATTCGCCATTTGCCCATTCTAATGTCCTACATTGTTATGCTTCTGAATAGGGTTGAATTCTAACCTCACATATATGATCCCTGTTCCCACTGAAAGGCTTCCATTTATTTCAGTTGAGTTTTCACAAATTTTATTTCCAGTGTTACTGGTGTCCCTACTGATGCAGCCTTATCAATTCTTCTGGCAATAATGTGCGGATTTTGGGGTGATTTTCAGATTACATCTGAGTCACCCAGTAGATTTGATATCAGCTTGGACATTCAGATTTAGATCCAATGTGCTGCACACATGACAAAGCCTGTTTTCAGCTGAGAAAAATGTTAAATCCAGTTGGCACAGAGTATATATCTACCTACTGAAAATGAGGCAAAAATCCAGCACTCGTGTTACTAATTTATTTTGAAATGCAAATCTTTTCATATTGCTCCATCAATAATCTTTATAAATGCATCATATAGCATGAAAAATTACTCAGGCATCTGTGCTATCAGTTTTTAGCTTTTTTTATATGTATAAAAAGATGCTTGAGTACTGACACCCATATTGACTAACACTGTGCCCAGTTATGCAGTCCTTACTAAGGCAAAACTGATATCAAAATTATCAGTTTAAAGTATCTATTTAGAAACATTCGTTGGGGGAATAAATTGTGGTCACTTTTCATCAACCCTCCTACATATCTGTTCGTTACAAACCAGAATTTAACTGTATAATATGAAATTAATTGTAAAATCATTCAGAAGTCTAGAAAATATTTTTATTAGTCAATGTATGCTTATGGAGCAAGTTAATATGCAAAAACTACTAATGTACTGTGGTCCCTTTTCGGTAGTGTTGTACACAAGGCACATACACAGTGCCAAGAAAATTGGATTTCTACAATTCTTATGCTGTCATTAACCTAAGAAACTAATCTAATTGGCTCAGTTCACATAGACTTCTGTATTTGTGCGTAGTTACATTAAAGTCAGATTATCCAATCTATTTCCAAAGGTTGTAGAACGAGCAATGTGAAAAATATGGCAATTCTGGAGAAAGTCAATAGGTTTTGCACAGACACAGACTCTGTTCTGGTGGATCTGAATGCAGTCTTGGGACTCAAGACTTGTTAGATTGTAAGATCTTTGGAACAGTGACTGGCTTTTATTCTGTTTATATGGCACTTCGCACCGTGGGGTCCTGATCCATGACGGGGCTCCTTAGTAGCTACTACAATAGAATTAATAAATAATCACTATTAATAGTAATTTAGGTAAAATATTTGCTTGCAAAATGTGATTTGTATGTTAACAAGATCACTTTAATTTAATAATAAGCACACCCAGTGGGATATATTTGTGTTCTGGATTCTGTGGGATTTTTTTTTTGAAGGTTTGTATACACGTCGTTCTTTCTGAATAGCATTTGGGGAAAATTGATAGAGTCATTATTTATTGTCTTCCCTTCACTTTTCACACTGTAGACTTCAATGGTGGGAACTTATTGGAAATTAGTTCATCATGAGTTTTCTGACAAAATCCATTCGATTGCTTTGTTGTTGGTGTTTGCAATTTATTTCACATTGATTTTGAACTATTTCCTGACAAAAAGCGTAGTTAAGATAAAATCACAGTTCAAAAGAGTTATCTGTTCATTTAAACAACATTACTAGAATCCTGACCTTATATTTAAAAAAGGCTGTCATTCATGAGGTTATAATATTGTACCGGTATTTTCAAAAGTCTTAAACATCAAAAGGTCTGGAAATAGTTACTTAAAGTTTCAGCAACAACACTTACCTATGTTGGTTGTTAATTCTTAATGTTCTATATTTTAGCTTTCTGATGTATTGCTATGACTATGTTGCATAATGGTTCTTGTTGTAAATAGGCAAAAAGCTTAGTTAAGATAGCTATGTTTTTCTTTTTTTCTCAAATCCCCAAATTTTGAAAAGATTGTCATTTTTTTCTTTCTAGCCCTGTTTTTAATAATACCTGATAGTCAACAGTTACTTATTCAAAATGACCTTAGATCTGATACAGGGTCTTAGGTTGTCTTTCTGAATATATATGCTGGAACCAGAGTATCTGATCAGCTCAATAAGAAGGGAGTATGCTGAGCCTATAAATTCCTCATGAGGGGGTATATGCAGAGTTTAGAAAACTCCATAAATGAAAACAAAAGGAAGTTATGGTTCTCTCCTGTAGAGTTTGCAAACTCTCAACCTTCATGGCTCTTTCCTTACTCAGAGGTCAGTGAACACATCTTGTTTGATATAACGGATGGTGAAGATAATCAGAATTGTACTCTACTTAGAAATAGTGTGTGATTCTAAGATCCAGAGTAGAAGAATTCCCTCCTGCAGTGTTTATAAGATCTGATGGAGGAAAGGTTCCTTGTGTGCTGTTTATAAACTTATCAGAAGAGAGTTTGTAGCATTTACAATCTACAGAAGAAAAGCTCCCTTCTGGGGAATGAATCCAACCCATAGGAGAAATATGTGGAATTCCAAAACACCACTTCTTGGCTACAGAGGCTAAGGTTGCATGTAAATGTATTAAGCTCCATCACATACAATAGCTAGGATTTACAAATGTTGGGTCTGATGCATCACTCCAATTAAATCAATGGAGTTATACTGTGGGTTGAAGTGGAGTACCACGGCAGTAAATCATATATATTTATAAAGTAGGTAGTATAGATGATAAACACCCTTACTCACTTTAAACAGTACTCCTCAAGTACTCCTCCTCAAGTAGTCTGACTGAAATAAATGGAACTACACTGAGAGTAACAGATTACTTAATGTGAGTAATGGTAGAAGAAGCTAGCCCATAGCAATTAACTCCAAAGTTAGTTAACGAGACTTCTCCAGATGAGGTCAAAGATACCAGTCCTTCTTGAGGACAATTACATCAAACCAAATACAGAGTTTTTGGGCCACGCCATTTCCGACCTAAAAAGTTAAGAAACATTTGCAAAAGGAGAAAAAGGAGAAAAAATCTGATATGTTAATATTTTATGAATTCTTAATCTAATTACTTTCAAACTTACCAGGTAAATACTTTTCTGGCAGAATATTACACATGAGAATTTTTATTTGAATTTGTCCAATTTTGGTTGACTGGTCAAAATTTGGTTTATAATGAAAAACATTTACGCAGAGTTTGCCAAATCTATATAATGTAGCACAACAGTTTTTGTTTGTTTTTCTCTGAAAGGTTTATGGTTGCTACATTATAGTTATTAAAAGTGTGGCTGACAAGAAAATAACTGAGGATTTCATTTCATCCTTTAAAACAAAATCATTAGGTCTGTATTGCCAATCATGTAATTTCATGAAGAAAGTAGTGTGGCTGCAGTACCATTTTTAGTTTTAGTACGACGGTACAGACCTTTAAGCCCTTCACACAAGAGAAGTATTCATATTAACAGCAAAAAGACAAATGTATTTGAGAGCATCTTTTAAGAGTCTTCTTTCAGTTTCTCTTTTCTTTGAAACACACTGTTTGCTTAGTCTGGCATGAGAAGCCAGTGTGAGTTTTACAGACATATTTTTAAAATTGTTTAATCAAAGAATACTGGACAGCACGTCTTCATCTGACAACATCTGTTGACATGGAACAGAAGAGAAGCCAGTGTGGCACTGAAGGTATTTTCTACTTTTTTCCGAAGCTTAAAAAACAAAAACAAACAAACAAAAAAACGGGGCATAGAGCTGTACAACCCATAACAATGTGCAAGTCTTTATATGATGTTGTTCACCAGAGACTTGTCAATAGATTGAGCCATATTGGTTCTGGCAGTCTTTCTATTGGGACAATATTTGCCTTGAAGTACTATCTTTTCTCTTTTTCAATGTCAGCCTGAAGGCTCTTACACAACATATGTTCATTTCATGTCTTAGAGATATTGCTTCTGGTATTGCAAATGCATTACCACACTGAGGTTTTTTGTAAAACAGATGGTACATATTAAGGTCTCCTTTTCTTAGATGATTTCTGCAACAATTGCACTGCATTCCTCATGCCGATAAAAACATCAGCAGCATCATGCAGTGCAGCACTGGATTATGTCAGAATGGTAAATGAATGCCCACAGCACAATGAGCTGTGAAGGGTGAGCCAGCTCCCTTAGAGAATTGAAAGGTGGTATGAGTCATATTTGGTAGAAGTTCAGTTACAGGTTAAGCTCCAACCCTACAAAGTGATCTATTGGAAATCAACGCTCACATGGTCACACTTCAGTGATTTCAATGAGCTCCATGTGGGTGAAAAGATACGCCTTACCTGGGCTCGCCAACAGCAATTCCGGGCCCCAGGGCAGAACAGTCAATGGGCCCTAGCTGCTGCCAGCTGTGCTGCTGGTGCCCAGTAAGTTGCTGGCTGCGCTGCTGGGCGTGCTCTTCTGGCATGGCCAGGATGTCCACAGACCTGCCCGGCTGCCTTTGCCACTGCCGGTACCACCCCACGCACACCCCTAGGAGCCCTGCGGCCTGTCCGGGAGATTTAAAAGGTCCCTGGGCAATTGCCCCCTTTCCCACCTCTCCCGCTCTGTCGGCAGTCCTGGCCTTACATAATGAACTCCTTGGACCATGCTCCCTATTGTTAGAATATTCAAAACCATGTGTTGGCCTAAGCAGCCCACTCTGTGCCCCAAAAGGAGCTTGCCATTTATTTGGACACCCAGGGAACTAGGTGAATGAAGATGAGGAGGGGGCTGAGGAGACCATAGATCCTGACAGGGTGAAGGTGCTGGATAGAGTTGGTGGAGGTGGGGATCATACCTAGCATCCAAAATAAGGGCCGTCAAAGGCAGTTTGACAACAAATATGCAAGTGAGCAGTGAAAAGGGAACGAATAAGAGTTAAATTAGTCACACTTTCATGAGTAGGGTGCAGAATGAGCTCTTCAGTAACATCATGGTGCCATTGGGCCAAGCAAAAACACAACATTGGTTTGACTGTGATTACAATGAGAAGGGTTTGGGGAGTGGATTCGTGACTGCGCTGTAGGGTTACTTCTCTGATTTGTGGTTTTGTGTTCTTTCTCTCTTACAGCAGCTGCCTTCTCCGAGGGGCCCTTATCCTAAGCAGTGCGGTGAGACAGATTGGCACTAGTAGAGCTCTTTCTTACTCTCCGTCTCCTCATTCATGGATTGGATCAGATGCTGTGAAGTCACTAATAGGGTCAGGACATAGGTATCAGTGGGTCAGAAGTGAACTAAGCTGGCTGTGGAGGTGCACATTAGAGCTGGGCAAACCATTTTCGCCAAAACTTTCTTTTGACAAAAAATAGATTTGGCCACACCAAAATATTTCATAAATTGATATCAGTTTTGCCAAACTGTTCGTGTCAGGGGTGGAAAAAATTGGAAAACATCAAAACATTTCATTTCAATCTTTTTCAAAATGAAATGTTCTGATTTTTCAATTCAAAACTACTCTTCCTTTCAAAATGGCCTACAACTTTATTTTTAAAAAGTTTAAAAAATGCCAGAATCAAAACAAAGCATTTTGTTTTGGGCTGAATGAAATTATTCTGTGCTTTGAAACCTTTGTTTGACTTGAAATTAACTTTTTTTCAATTTTTTGGTTGCTGAACATTTTGAAATTTTTTTGATTGGACCCAGATATTTTTTTTCAGAACTGCCAGAAAACCAAAAAAATCAGCTATTTGTGCAGCTCTACTGCGCACGTTATGGTAACAGTTTGTCTTTGCATTCCTGTGGAGGATTAGCTGCTGATGCTGGGTGAGAGGTTATGTCTTTGTCAGTCCATGTGGAAGCCTATTAATACGGAATGGTGGTGTTGGCAGTCACCACATAAAACTTGTTTAGCTTCTGCTGAGTGCTAGACTCAAAGAGCAGAATCTTTGGCAACATGTGGGCAGAGCAGTAGCTAGGTACTAGAATATAACTTGACAGCTGCCTTTTGAAAATCCCTGAATCTAAGAGCTTATCTAGTGTTGGAATGTCTAGGCACCCTGGGCAGCAGGCAAATTTTCAAAATTTTGGCACTGTCCACACTCAACTTTGAAAATTGGTCAAGTTTTAAGGGCATCCACTAGTGAATATTCATTTTCTGTGCTGTGCACCGTCTTTGCCCCATGAACTTCGCCCACCCCCCTCCCCACGTAACTTTTTGAAACTCCTCTTTGAATATCGGGTTCTACAAGTTAGAAGGTTCATTAGTTTCTGGCAATATCATTTTAAAAATGATTCTCACAGGGTAGAGAAACAATGTTTTAATATTCCTCATGAACATCATGTGAGCCTGATACCTTGCAGCCCATGTCATCCTGTGAATAACACCACTGTTCTGAACAGTACTGTATGACAATTAGCAATGAGAGTGAAATAGCTCAGAAAATCAGGCCACCATCTGGGTTCAAAATCAGTTTTGAATGAATTTAAATAAGATTATGGCATTAGCTGTGACTCATACAAATTATACATGGGCGCAGACTATCATTTCCTCTAAGGTGTTGAACTATCAAACTAATTCGACTCTTCAGCAAATCACCAGATTCCTCAGTTCAGAGCACGCACATTCACTGCAATTCTGCCTTCTTCCAATCAATGGATCTTTTTCCATGTTGTATTTGCATTGTGCAGTCTGACGGTGGTTATTAAATCTTAAATAAGTGTATTTTCCAGTTACAGTTTTTCCTGGCATATTATTAAGGTTTTTGTCAAAATGCCCTAACAAGCACAAAAGAGAAATAGCTAATATTTAAAAATATGGACCACGAAGGAATGTTCAGCTAAGAATGGATTGAAGCAAGTTGTACTCAAAAGAATATAGTGTTTGTAGATATATTTAAGAAAAAAATGCATTTTAAAGAGCCCAGATGTGTATGGTAAATTGGACTGTTACAATGATTTTATGTGAATGTTGAACATGATCATTGCCTGCTTTTGCAGAATTTGCAATTTGCACCATTCTGTCTCAGTGTGAACAGCTGAGCCCAGTGGAGGATTTAGCCGCATAGGGGGACAGGTATTATTTTTATCTTCACCCTCCCTCCAGGTTTCTATCTGTCTATGTCAGTGGTGTCAAACTCTTGGCCTGTTTGATGTAGTTGTGTGGTTTGCATGATACATTCACATTCACCAAAACTAAGTCCAAGACATTCATAAGTGATGAACAATTTTGGGTTTCCAGCTTGAGACAACTTAAAATGGCCCAATTTCAAAAAGTACTGAGTACTCAAACTCCGAAATGATGTCTGTTTAAGGACTCCCCCTTTGGGTCCCCAAAAATCACTAGTCATTTTTAGAAGTGACAAAGAGTCCTGTGGCACCTTAAAGACTAACTAAAATTTTTTTAGAGCATAAGCTTTCGTGGGCTAATACCCACTTCGTCGGATGCATGCAGTGGAAGTCTTCCACTGCATGCATCCGACGAAGTGGGTTTTAGCCCACGAAAGCTTATGCTCTAAAAAATTTTTAGTTAGTCTTTAAGGTGCCACAGGACTCTTTGTCACTTCTGCAATTCCAGACTAACACGGCTACCCCTCTGATTCTAGTCATTTTTAAATATCTTGGTCTTAGTTTTAGGTTGAAAAAAATAATTATGTATCTAAACCTTCTTGGTTGACACCTTTCGCCCCAGACAACTCCAAATATGAACTGAGTGTCAACCGATGCAGTATTGACTTACTGAATGGGCAGACAGCTTGAAACAATGACTCTGAGGAGGTGTGAGATCTTGCACTTCCTTTTAATCAAACTGGGATTTAAATGTCAGCATTAAGCAAATGATAGAAACAGTACTGGTTCTAAAAGGGAGCATATTTACCCAAATCTGACAAGGTACAAATAATGATAAGTAAAAGTCAGTTGCTAACCATAGGCTGAATTTCACTCTTGTCCTTTATGTAACCCTCTTGTTAACATTAGTGGGAGATCAGATGACGACTGAGGGTAGAATGTAGTCTTAAATTCATACCCTGGATCATAGGAGAAAGTGGTCCGGCCAGTAGTTTTTAACATTTAATAGATGGTTTGCTATGTTTTTTCAGTTTACTAGGATAAATGAGCCATTTATTTCCCTGAATTTATTGTGTTCCAAATTAACAATGGCACCTTGTTTTCTTAGATCTCATGCCTATTAGAGAAATGCATAATTCATTATAGAGATGTGTGGGGATTGAGGTACTTCTTTGTGATCAGCTTTTACAAACAGGAAAGAACTACCACTTTATGTAAACAGCCAGTGAAACAGCTGGGTTGGTTTGGTTTTTACCATTATCTCTTAGCTTCTTTGATTCCTTCTCTTTTTTTAAAAAAAACAATGCCATGAATTCTTGTGAAATGTAACACAACAAACCTGATTTTTTTGTAACATGCGTAGCATACATAACTTTGATCTGAATAATAATAATTATTTTGTATAACAGCTTTCTGACTCTAAAAAGTTACATATAGACAAGCAAGAGAAAAAAATATCTCTATTTGATAAGGTCTTGCACATTTAAGGGTCTGTGCTCCAGGTCTGAATTAGCTAGCAAATGGTTCTGGCAAATGTCCAGTTTTAACATATTTTAAAACATTTGTAGGTTGATAAATGCTTTGTCTTTCAGCAATTCAGCATATGCACTATGTTGATCTCTGCTGATAGTGCTGTACCATGTTTATTTTTGTTTCACTCCATTTCAGCTAAACATGGGCATTGAGGTGAATTCTTGTGAAAAGAAAACAAAGAATATTTTGGGAAACCAAAAGAAATTCTTCACATGTCACTTGGCCCTATGACCAGGAGGTGTGAAGTAACAGGCTGAAATGCTAGAGACATCAAATGCTTTAAAAGCCAGCACTTGAAGGTTTAAAAAATAGACTGCTGGCTGAAATTTTCAATGTGCAAGAGACAGAGGAAGGGCTCAAAGGTGTTTAAAAAGGGCTGCTGGCTGGACTTGGATCAAGAGCAGCAATACTGCTGACAAATTCATTGGTGCTGATGGTGGTGGCAGTGGTATTGTAATTGACTGAGGCACTGAAGATGATGTCACAAGAGCTGCAGCCATTGTCATTAGTGGTTGTTGGAGGGTTGTAAAACAGAACACTTTGTAGATTGTTTAGAGGGATTTGGGGGAATTCCAGGACTCATTTTTGCCATGTGGATGTCAGTAGATACCACAGGCTTGGCTAATCCTTTCCCTGGTTCCCAAATGGGGAAATAACAAAGAAACCTGAAAGCTATAAGTTTGGCTGCTGTTCAAATGCCTCTTTTCTGGCTCTTGCATAAAAAGATTGTGTTTATTTTGTTTGTAGCAAAAGATGCCACAGAAATTCATCCAGAAACACCCTCCTTCCTGTCCCCTACAGTAATCTTGATTAGACGCCCCATCAGTGAACTGATGGAGTGCTGATGTTGTGATGGATATGGGAGCCTGGATAAATTCAGTGCTTTGCATGGTGACAGGTTTCAGAGGGGTAGCTGTGTTAGTCTGTATCAGCAAAAACAACAAGGAGTCCTTGTGGCAACTTAGAGACTAACAAATTTATTTGGGCATAAGCTTTTGTGGGCTAAAACCCACTTCATCAGATGCATGGAATGGAACATACAGTAGGCAGGTATAAATATACAGCACGTGCAAAGATGGGAGTTGCCTTACTAAGTGGGAGGTCAGTGCTAATGAGGGCCAATTCAATCAGGGTGGATGTGGCCCATTCCCAAAAGTTGAGAAGAAGGGGTGAATATCAACTGAAGGAAAATTACTTTTTGTAGTGACCCAGCCACTCCCAGTCTTTATTCAGGCCTAAAGACTGGGAGTGGCTGGGTCACTACAAAAAGTAATTTTCCCTCAGTCGAGACTCAAAACTTCTTGTTCACTGTTGGGAATGGGCCACATCCATCCAGATTGAATTGGCCTCCTTAGCACTACAAAAAGTAATTTTCCTTCTGCTGATACTCACCCCTTCTTGTCAACTATTGGGAATGGGCCACATCCACCCTGACTGAATTGGCCTCGTTAGCACTGACCCCCGGCTTGGTTAGGCAACTCCCATCTTTTCAAGTGCTGTATATCTATACCTGCCTACTGTATTTTCCACTCCATGCATCTGATGAAGTGGGTTTTAGCCCACAAAAGCTTATGCCCAAATAAACTTTTTTAGTCTCTAAGGTGCCACATGGACTCCTCATTGGTTTATTTTAATAAATTCTCTTCAGGTTCTTCAGCCTAGTCTGTTATGTTTATAATAAACTTAGTTATTCAAATGTTTAGTAATATGTCAATATTTGGGGGCTTTTTTGCTTTTAGTGACTGTCTAGAGGGCTTCTTTGGTTGCCTTAGAAGAGATAGGGGACAAGGTACCGTGATCTCAGATTTCATACTGTATCAGCAGTGCAGACAAGGGGAAAGGGAGCATCTGAGATAGGTGGGATGACTTATGTGAGTAAGGACTACTCACACTAACAAGTCTGCTGGATCAGACTTTCGGGCACTAATAGGTAACATGGATACTGCTGTTGCTCCATAAATAATTACTTGCCAGAATGGCTCAGATTGAACCCATGCCCAAGAGTGTTCAGATCGAGATATAAATAGGCATTTTCAAGACAGCATTTTCCTGGCCTCAACACATTTTTTGTTGTTGCTACTACTGCTGTTTAATTGCAATAAACATCAAATCCTGCTCCAGTGCCATAGAAGAACCTTTTGCTTCTGGAATTTTGTATACTGTAATTGTGTGCAATAAATACATAGCATGGTCATATATATTATTTAAAACCTAAGCTAGAAAGAGAGTCTGCTGTACTAATAGAGGAAAGATGCTGCTATAGTTTTTGCTCCCAGTCTGGCCACAATGATTTTAAGCATGGTCCCTGCTTCTTGCTCTCCTGAAATATTTTCACCCAGCTCTCCTGCTTGTGCAACAGGTAGGGGAATACTGAGGCAATATTATGTATAACTGTTTCACTCCACTTTTTCTTGCCCCTCTGCTTAACTCTTTGCTAAAGAATTCTGTCTTCACAACACTGTTTAGAAAGCATTACATAGAGTTAAATCTCAGAGCTTTTATATGAAAAACCCCAATGTTTATGACAGTTTCCACTTCGCCTCAAAGCTGACAAACATGCATTTCATAAAACACACAAAATTACTGTAAATAGTATTTGGAATACTTATGAATAACTTTTAAATACAAACTATTAAGTAGTTAATCTACCAGTGCTCATTATACAGACTTCCCCACTTTGTTGCTTGCATTTTAATATAACAGTGGTTCTCCACAGGGGCCATGCCAGCACATGGCAAACTTTCTAGGGGGCATAGCAAATCAGGGGTATGGTGATCCTTGTGCATGGAGTTGCAACAACACTCAAATTTGACCCACTCACTCCTGTATCATGACGGAGGGGCAGCCAGGCCAAATTTGAGAGAGTGGCTTTGAGATCTGGTGCTTGGCCTCCCAACATTTTTATAGTCCTTCCAGTGCTCCTGATCTGAGCAAACAATGCCGTCTAAACAGGTCAGGAGTGTTTTTATAGTAACTTTTTTATAGTATGTTTTTGCTATTGTAATAGACAAGGGCCTCCAAACTAAAAACAAAAACCTGCTAAGGTGGAGCAGGATAGAAAAAAGATTGAGAACCCTTGCAATATAACACAGTTCTGTACTTTCAAGTACATATATAAACACATATAATCCTTTCATCGTCTCTCAGTCTCTTTAGTGTTGCCATAATCGATAGGTATGTATGTATGTATGTATATCATCTGGATTTTTCGGAGCTCGAGAAGAATGGCAGCATCTCAGTTCTTTGCCAAACATTTCTGAGTCTTGTCAGCTAACAAAAGTCTGGGCATTTTTACAGCTAGCAGGATTCCAGTACTTTGGTTAATAGTTGACTGGTCTCTTCCGTTCCTGGTCAGACAGGAAATCTGTCTCCTGTTTCCAAAGGTATTGGGACTGAGTCTTCATAGCAGACAAATCTCTTGATCCTGCATCAATCAGCCGCTGAGTCTAAAGAGTTGTCTTTCATTCCTGTAATTGCAGCCTTTCCCTGTGAGTTCTGATTGGCCACTCTCAGATGGTGTGGAACCCACAAGACTGCTTGCCCTCAGTGAAAATTTCTTAGCTTCAGAAAGAATTAGTGACCATGTCTAGTAACTGCCACATTCTGCTTCTGGATGTTTCTAAGTCCTTCTAGCTGAGTTGCCCCTCCCTTGCTCACTGCACAGAATATTCCAACTAAAATCCATGTCTCCTCCACACTGCTTCCCTCCAGTTCTTTGGATTTAAAATAGGGCTATCAAGCAATTAAAAAGACTTAATCTCGATTAATCACATCATTAAAAATTTAATTGCTATTAATTGTACAGTTAATCGTGCTGTTAAACAATAATAGAATTCCATTTATTTAAATATTTTGGATGTTTTCTACATTTTAAAATATATTGATTTCAATTATAATCCAGAATACAAAGTATCCAGCACTCACTTTGTATTTATTTTTGTTACAAATATTTGCACTGTAAAAAACAAAAGAAATTGCAATTTTCAATTCATCTAATTCAAGTACTGTACTGCAATCTCTTTATCATGACAGTTGAACTTACAAATGCAAAATTATGTACAAAAACACCTGCATGTAAAAATAAAACAACGTAAAACTTTAGAGCCTACAAGTCTACTCAGTCCTAGTTCTTCTTCTTCAGCCAATCACTTTGACAAACAAGTTTGTTTACATTTTCAGGAGATAATGCTGCCTGTTTCTTGTTCACAGTGTCACTGGAAAGTGAGAATAGGTATTCTCATGGCACCTTTATAGCCTGTGTCACAAGATATTTACATGCCAGGTGCGCTAAAGATTCATATATCCTTTCATGCTTCAACCACCATTCCAGAGGACACGTGTCCATACTGATGAAGGCTTCTGCTCGATAACAATCCAAAACAGTTTGGACAGATGCATGTTCATTTTCATCATCTGAGTCAGATGCCACCAAGAGAAGGTTGATTTTCTTTTTTTGGTGGTTCGGGTTCTGCAGTTTCTGCATTGGAGTGTTGCTCTTTTATGACTCGTCCCTCTCAGATTTTGGATGGCACTTCAGATTCTTTAATTTTGGGTTGAGTGCTGTAGCTATCATTAAAATTTCATGTTGGTACCTTCTTTGTGTTTTGTCAAACCTGCAGCAAAAGTGTTCTTAAAATGAACAACATGTTCTGACAGAGGTGGATTTACCATGAAACAAATGATGGGGGCAGGGGACCCAAAATGCAAGAAAAATCTCATCTCATCTGACAATCTGCTCCTGAGTCCCATTCAGTGCGCAGCAGGGCTCAGGCAGGCAGGCTGCCTGCATTCTGTGGAGCCCTGCTTCCGGGAGCAGTCCCATGCTGCTCCCGGAAGTGGCTGGCTGCTGGAATGTCTCTGTGTGCCCCTGGCAGAGGGAGATGGTTCCATGCACTGCCCCCACCTCAGGCAGCACACAGAGACCTACTGTCCCCCTCTCCTCCAAGGGGCGTGCCTCCTAAGACGGCTCCCTCTCCGTGCCGCCTCCGTCAGTCCATGCCACACCACTCCCAGAAGCAGCTGGCATGTCCATTTGGCCCTTGGGAAGGTTGTCTCCATACGTTGCCCCCGCCTCGAGCACCAGTTCCGCAGCTCCCATTGACCGGGAACTGAGGCCAATGGGAGCTGTGGGGGCAGCATCTGTAGAGACCTCCTGCCCCCCGACCTAGGAACCGGTGGCAGAGGAGCGTGTGTGCTAGTTCTGAGGGTGTGGTGAGTGGAGGAGTAGGGAGATAGCAGATAGAAAAGAATGAAGACATGGCATCTGTAGTGGAGTATAATAAGAGGATTGAAGGGGAGAAAGAGAAAACCAGATATGTACAATCTCAGCTATCAACCTATTGAAAGAGTAAGTCCAACAGCAAGAAAGACTAGGCATCACTGCCTCATATAAGGCCAATATAATTGTTGTAATTAAGGTTATTCTTAAGGTATTTCCTCTTTTTAGCATTTCAGGATTCAATTTTTTTCTTTTCGGTGTGATTCTGAATCATCTCATGCCCAGAGCAGGGAAATCAGTGCCAGTCCCCAAGGCATTTAGATTGTTATTTAAAAACAAATACCATGTGAAAACATCTCATTTTGCTTCTTCTCTACACTTTAGTCCCTTTCTGAGGCTCTTCTTTGCCCACCTGGTCATGCCCCCACACTTGTCTGATCCCCTCTTCTCTGCTGTTCTTTTAGAATGCAGACCTCTCACGTTTGGTGGTGATTGGGTGTCCTGTTTTGCTCAGAGATGCTCAGACTGATGAATACCAATTATATGCAGTCAGTGCAGAAACCCTTCTGAGCAAACTTCCTAAAAATCCGCATGTAAACATTGTATAAGTTATTCATGAAGAGATCCCTAAGTTCTACATCCTCTCTTCTGCATGTAAAAAAAATAAAAGTGTATGTGTGTGTGGTGGAGATATGTGACAGATTCATTTCAGAAGCTGTGCAACATTTAGACTATTTCCAATCCCTCTCATTGGACCATTAGGAGGCAAAGCCAGTGTCATGTAGAAAATACATCATAAGTTACAGACCCCTGAGAAGGCATCATGGCATATGGACTGTTGGCTCTTTTCATACTTGTTGCTGGCCATACACCCTCAGAGCTGTACAGACCTAGCTGTCATGTAGCCATGGAGGGGACAGTGGCAGCTATGAGATGTGCCACTGCTTAGCTAATTATCCCTCATGTTTTGTGGGTTTTCTGGGATTTTTCTGCGCTTCACACTGACCAGTAGAGAGGGAACATATGTTGCAATGCTTTATCATGGGGGAAAGGGGATCTCAGAGTATCTCCAAGTTTTTCATAGTGGTGGAACATCTGTCAGACTTCAAAAAAGAAGGACTCAGAGGAGCTCTTGAGACATTTGTGACCAGCTCACATTAAAAAATGCAAACACCTGTTCATCTTCTGCACAGGAGTCACAGCTGTCTTTGTCCAGTGTTTATTTTGTATAAATTCAGTTGTGAACAGATATATGGATAAATCTGAAAAATTAGAAAACACACAGGAAAAGGGACCAATTACAAGTGACCTAAGGGAACTGGGTGGGTGTGGGTAAGTGGCTGACAGAAAGGTAGGGTGATTTGGTACTAAAAATGTAAAGTCTTACATCGAAGAAAATACATTAAACACAAAGGTGGAATATAACCAAGTAGTCATGCCCATCACATTAAAATGCATTTGTATTCATTTTATCTCCTTAATCCAGCAGTTCTCAAACTGTGGGTTGGGTCCCCAAAGTAGGTTGAGACCCCATTTTAATGGAGTTGTCAGGGCTGGTGTTAGACTTGCTCAGGCCCAGGGGTGAAGTTGAAGTCCGAGCACTCCCACTGCCTGGGATTGAAGCTGAAGCCAAAAGTCTTCAGCCATGGATGGAGGGGCTTAGGTTACAGCAGATGGTTGGGAGTCGATGTGGTTCAGAGGGTAATCTTGAGCTTTGGAAGGGATTTGCAATATGAATGCTATCTGGACACAAAGAGAAAGATAGCTTCAAATTTTCATATCATGATGTTAATTATTTTTACCCTCATAGTTAAAATGGAGGGTAAACAATCACACAAGGCATGAAATTTCCATCATGTTCAAAGGAAAAAATAATATTGCAACAAAGTATGTCCTTGATTAGCTTGGGACTGTATTATTGATGGAAATCATAGCATATATGATGGCTTACAGTTGGCCATCAATGGGCTTGATTTTCAATGGGTAAATGAGTGTGGAAAGTCAAAAACCTGTGCTTAGAACTCCAGAGTAAAATTTGCTAGACTTTGAAAGGCTTTTCATGCATTCAGTATATCTTCTGCCATGCTTACAATACCATTTTTCACATATATATGTTGTTATGCCATTTTACTGATCTGGGATTATGTCTCTTCTTTTAGGGTCTCTATGAAAAATTAATGATACTTCACCTTGTAACGCTACCTCATCAGTGAGTGGACTCACAGAGACCCTCAAATTATTTGCTGTGGGTCTTCCAGGCATAGCCTTGCCATATTTACACTGTGATGTCACATTGGCTTGACCTGTGTCATGACATATAAACACCATCATCTGTGGCAAAGCAATGCCAGGGATACCTGAGTGGGTATACTGTGGTACTGTCTCTTTAAAATTAGTTGTATAGAGGGCCTCTCTGTGGAAGGGGTCTCTCATCTGATTCAGGAACACTCGGAGTCTGCAGTGTCAGCGTCTGTAGAAGTCATCTTGTTATGTAACTAATAAAGAGAATTGTAGTTTAAGCTTTATATCCTTGGTCTAACTCTGCCTCCTGAAGTACCAAGGCTGCAGCATACTTACAAGTAAGATACTCATGACTAGAGGCAGATTTACCATGAAACTAACAGTGCAGTGGCATGGGGTCCCCAATGACAATGGACCCCAAAGTGCAGGACAAAGCTCATCCTGACAACCTGCCCCTGAGTTCCGGGCACAGCATAGCAGGGCGCAGGCAGGCAGGCAGCCTGCATTCTATGGCTGGTGGCCCCACGCCGCTCCCAGAAGCAGCTGGCTGTTGGCACATCTCTGCGTGCCCCTGGTGGGAGAAGGTGGCTCCGTGCACTGGCCCCAGCCCAGGCAGGGGCTGCCTCCCTTCCCTCAAGGGGTGCGCAGAGACTTGCCAGCAGCGGTGCAGCCGGGCTAAAGCGGCTCCCAGCTCATGCTGCCTCCATCTCTCCATGCTGTGCTGCTCCCAGAAGTGCCCAGAGTGGCCACTGGGGCGAGAGGAGGAGGTGTCTCCACATGCTGCTCCCACCCTGAGCGCTGACTCTGCAGCTCCCATTGACTGGGAACTGCAGCCAATGGGAGCTGTGGGGGCGGAGCCTATGGACAGCGGTGCACAGAGACCCTCTGCCCACCTCTGCCTAAGAGCCGCTGTCAGACAAGTGTGTGTTGGTTGCTTTGGGAGCCGTGCCACCTGACCTACCTGCCGCACTCCTGCCCTGCTCCTACATACCAACCCCCTGTCCCAGCCTAGAGCCCGACCCCCGCATCCCCTGTTGCACTCCAACCCCCTTCCCCGGTCCAGAGCCTGCACCCTGCACCCAAACTCCCTCCCAGAGCCTGATTCCCGCACCTCCAACCCCTTGCCCCAATCAAGGTACCTCACTTTATTTTCATTGACTTTCTATTACTTATAATATAGGAGGAGGAGAAAAGGAAAAAAAGAATGAAAAAAAAAAGAATGAAAACCAAGGGGAGGATGAGAGAGAATGTTCTTTTTCTTGGCTGGATCCAAAGTGGGAGGGCAAAAATTAAGCTGTGCACAGGCCCCACTAATTCTAAATTTGCTACTGCTCGTGACTGCCTGACCATGTTAGGAAGCACATGGTCATCCAGCCTTGTGTATGTGGCTCTGTGTGATGTCATTCAGTGCAATAGTTCTTCTCTTTCCCCCTCCTGGCTATAGTGAACAGAGTTAGTATAGTGGTGTCAGTCCCTATGCTGAGCAATCCATAGGCATCCCAGCGTGGACAGTGCTCTTGCGATTAGCATTCCCTTCACACTGTCAGCGATGAGGGAGAGGAGATACAATCAGAGTAGAGGACTTCAAACAAGTTGTAAATGAGTCTCTAAAAGACAATGTGGTAGCTTTACAGTTTCAGCATGGGTATCACTAACATATCATCTTAAATTGCTGTAATGCTATTACAGATCTAAAACAAGTGCAGAACCATTAATACTATACCTTCAGAATCATTTATTGAACATAATTGCATAATGAACATTTATTTTTTCATTAGTAGGGTGTGGTTTTGCAGTGGAGAAGACTCAGGTTCACCATTAGTTTGTATTTCCTGCATGTAACCTGTAAATTCACGTAGAAGGGCATTTTCTTTCAGGGAACATCATAATAAAAATACAAACAAACAAAAAATAAAGGCTCAAATGGTAAAATATCTTCAGCCAGAGCTGAGGTTTAGCAAAGGAGAGTTATGATTTTGGTAGCCAAATAAACTAGCTCCTAAACACCACATTCAAGATCTGCATTGAACAATCCCCAAATAAATTCTCCATTAAGAAGCTACAGGGCTGCAATCCTACATTTTTTCATGAAAGAAAATGTAACAGCAATACTTAGAATATTTCAGTGCTTGGGATATTTTGATAAAGGATGATGATGAGATGTTCTTGTTTCTTTAACGTTATTTTGATTAGCTTAAAATTATAAACTAATGTATAGCTGCACTATCACACACAAACAAAAGAATGCTTGATCTAGACAAATTGGAGGATTGGGCCAAAAGAAATCTGATGAGGTTCAACAAGGACAAGAGCAGAGTCCTGCACTTAGGAAGGAAGAATCGCATGCACTAGTACAGGCTGGAGACCAGCTGACAGGCTAAGCAGCAGTTCTGGGGATTACAGTGGATGAGAAGCTGGATCTGAGTTAGCAGTGTGCCCTTGTTGCCAAGAGGGCCAATGGCATATTGGGCTGTATTAGTAGGAGAATTGCCAGCAGATTGAGGGAAGTGATTATTCTCCTCCATCCGGCACTAGTGAGGCCACACTTGGAGTATTTTGTCTGGTTTTGATCCCCCCCACTACAGAAGGGATGTGGACAAATTGAAGAGAGTCCAGTGGTGGACAACAAAAATGATTAGGGTGCTGGGGCACATGACTTACGAAGAAAGCCTGAGGGAACTGGGGTTACTTAGTCTGCAGAAGAGAAGAGTGAGGGGAGATTTGATAATAGCCTTCAACTACCTGAAAGGGGGTTCCGAAAGAGGATGGAGCTAGGCTGTTCTCAGTGGTGGCAGATGGCAGAACAAGAAGCAATGGTCTCAAGTTGCAATGGGGGAGGTCTAGGTTGGATATTAGGAAAAACTATTTCATGAGGAGGGTGGTGTAGTACTGTAATGGGTTACCTAGGGAGGTGGTGCAAGCTCCATCCTTAGAGGTTTTTAAGGCCTGGCTTGACAGAGCCCTGGCTGGGATGATTTAGTTGGTGTGATCCTGCTTTGAGAAGGGGATTGGACTAGATCACCTCCTAAGGTCTCTTCCAACCCTAATCTTTTACGATTCCATGATGACTTTTTTTTTAGTATTAAATATACAGATAGAAGACCTGATTCTCCACTGCATTTTGTAGTTATTTTTATCTGTGCAAAGTGCATGGAAAACACTACCAAATCACATTCCTAGAGGATACCCAACACTCACTGAAGTCAGAGGAAAACCCTATACTGCCTAAATGTTGGGGCTGTAGCTTTTTGTTTTTTGGTACTCAGGAGTGTTCAGCATAAAGAGTGACTGAAAACTGATGTTTCAGAGAATGCAGGAATTGGCTGATTTCTATGTGTTGAATATTACTTGACTTCTTCCCTATTTTAACAGAAAAACAACTGGATTCCTCTTTGGAGCCACTCTGATTTGCTGAAAGATGAACTATTTATTCACATGTGATAGAATTACATGCTGTTTTCTTCCACTAATCAGAAAAAGAAACTTTAAAAATAATGGGGATTTTCTTATAGCTAAAGCTAGAGGCCCATCAGAAATACACCAAACCCCCTCTAGAACATGGAGTTTGGGATCCATGTGTGGTACTGAGTTAATGCTTTATAGCGGGAACCACATTACAATGGATCCCAATTAAAGTAATTAAATTTGGGATCCATGGCCATGACCGTGCTATACATGAATCCATGCTATATAGACGCACACTCTAGCGGGGGTCCAGTGTAGCTAAGATTTTTACAATTGCATTAAACTATCCTACATTTTAGTGTACACACTTTGGTGAAATTAATTTTTGGTAGTCTCTATTCATGCAACCTTTTTGCCATGACTATTTTACATAATTTAATATAATTTGATGTGACTAACAATGGCTGCTAATTGTAGGGGTAGAAACAGGCAAATAAATAAAAGAACTTTCATAGGTGAAGGTTAGGATCCTATATCCAATAGTGTGGGTGAAATTAATATTAGTTTAATAACCTATAAACTGTGATAGCAAATGTAATTGTCCTACATTACATGCGTATTCCTTTAACTGCACAATTTATTCAAATGTATAATCTAAATAATTGAGTATCTATGCATACAATAGCCTCATATGCAAACACCATTTAATAGACAGTTATATCCAAACAGATGGATGAAAAAGATGCCTGGATATAATTGGTTTGCTTTTGATTATTCCACAGATACAAATTTACTTAAACAATAAGTCTGGACAGGGTAGGATTGATTGTTACACAAAATTCAGTTTGGTAAAGTAAAGCTGAGGGAATTATGAGGAATTTAGTGTGACTCTTTTTTAATCTCCTGCTCACCTTGATAAGAACCAAGCTTCCATTTTTTGAGCAATATTTTGTTTATACTTTTTGTTGAATCCAATGATTACTGAGTTTTCCACAGAACGCAAACACTGCACACCAGTATCTATGTGTGGCCAAGATATTAAAACATTAGTGCCTAAAGTTTGGTTCCTAACTCTTTATGTGGGGATTACTTAAGTGGCCTGATTTTCAAAAGTACTGAACACCTAAAAGCTCCCACTGAAACCACCTTTAGAAATCAGCAATCTAGTTTAGATGTTGATCCACATTGTGTTGCTTGTTCTGTACAGTTGACCCTTGCAGCTATAGCCTGCGAAAGCCCAATTGAAGTAAATGGAGCTCTGCAGGTTCAGAGGGGTAAGCCTATATGGTTCTCCATTTAGAAACGTAGGTGCTGAACTTTAGACTTAAGAACCTAACTTTCTGCACCTATATTTGAAAATCTTGGCCATATACTATATGTGAACATACATAGGTGTCTATATGCATATGAACAGTGTGTGATATTTTTGTATGAGGTGGACAGATAGAGTACTGCTGAAGCCTGAACTAGTGAAGCTTTGAACTTCCCCAACTCCCGTTGGTTTCAGAAGGCATAGAGAGTGCTTAGTACTTAGCAGGCTTGATCTCAATCAATTTTAAATAATTTAAGTTTACCGTGTCTGGTCAAATGTCCATGTGACATTTTGTTAATAATTTCTGTTGTTTCCTCTGTTGTTGCCTGTAATCAAATGAGATCAATAAATGTATTTTTGGCAATGAATGAGTGCATCTTCCTCTTCTTGTCCTTCAACCTCCTTCTGTTTGACACAGGAAAGCTGTCGGGTTTTTGAAATAAACTCTCTCAGAAAATCAAAATATGGCACTGCCACTAAGTGCTGCCAATTTGCTAATAAGATTTAGGAGCTTTGCTCAGAACTACGCACAGTTGTTAAAATGTCTTTAGAAAATGTCTTCTTTGTTACTGAAGTTGCTGTATGTACACATGGACCTTTTTTTCTGAAAATATTCCAGAGATTTTATTACCATTAATCTTTTCTGAGGGTGTATATAATTTATCTCACAAGCCATCAGAATTCCCAGAGGGTAAATTACTCTAGAGGTCTCTGTGCCCTCATACTGTATCAAATTGACCTGCTTCTTGTTTGCCATTTTTGTGTACTACATTGCTTATTTAACAAGAAACAGAATGATTGTGATTCTGAGAAGGTCCTTTGATAGTAGTTTTGACACCCTGCCTGAATAATGACCCTCATTATGGAACCCATGACAGGCTCTGAAAGTACTGATTTATGAATACATCACAGGTTCAGCATTAGAGCTCCCCCTATTCACTTATTCCTGATATAGGACTAGATATAGATAGAGCCCTTTGAAATTCAGTGAACATGAGATAATTGCATGATTATGACCATTCAAATAACTTCTTTTTCTGATTTAACAAAGCTCTGTCATTTAATTTTGATTGTCTCCCAAGTTTTTAGAAGCCTCTGAAAAAATGTTTATTAGGAAAATCTATTTCATGTTGGGAGGGCAGCCATGTCTTAGAGGATAGTATGTTGGAAGTTACAAATACTTTTGGTTGCTAGAAATCTGATGCTTTCTATAGCAAACACTCATTAACAGTTGATATGATAATAGACTGTTAGAAGGAAGCTTAGCTAAGAGCTAAACATCAGTGTCCTTGCTAAAACAAATTACAAGACACTTTGTAAACACATTTTTGTGAGGATTTTTGTTGATTAATTGTTTCCTCCATAGCAGTTATTTAAATAAATGTAGCTAATTTAGTTCGTTTGCCGCACTGTATAATTTTGTTCTTTGTGTGAAGGGTTATATGCAAAAGCCTGAAGGAATCACATCCCCATTAATCTTTTTACAAGTACAATAAATAAATAAAGAGACATAGTTTAATTTTGCCAGTTACAAGATTTAAATAGGCAGTGGTGGTGAAAGTCTGTCTCTCTCTTTTTCTTTTTTTCTCTTTTTTTTTTTTTTTTTGGCAGTCCCTACTCTTAAAGCCATGGAAAATACAGTTCAATTCCTTCCTGGTGTATCAGTTCTTAATAAAAAAGTGCTGACATATAAGTAAATGTGTACTGAACGTATGTAGATTACTAAGTATCTAGAAACAGATTTTTGCTACAGCTTATTCCTTAAGATGTTTCTTCCCACATACATGTGGGAAATGGTATTCTTTATTACTTCTTCTCCTAAAACTGCTGTGTACCATTGTTGTACACAAATGCACAGCTGCTGTGACTCATCCCATAGGTACCTCCATTTCAGTTGTGGTAAAGTGGTCTTCATATAGGGTTCAGTTGTACCAGTTAGGCACAGTTCTCGTTAGGGGCAGCAAGGCAACCTGCCTAGAGGATGCACTGTGTGCTGGGCATACAGAAGCTGTGTAGATGCTACAACCTCCCTTTGTGACATCCAGAGATTCCCTAGGGCCCCAGCATTCCTGTGGGCCGGAAGTGCCATGGAATCTTGAATGACACCAAGTGGTGAGGACTTCTATGTTTATATTTCACATGAGAGATGCACCTTCTTCAATATTATCTTAGAATGAAGAGTGCCACCGACTGAATCACCAGCACCATTTCCTATGGTAGTCCGTGTTCCTTGGAGGTCTCAGAACCAGCCTTGCATAGATTGTTTAAGTTAATAGAGTCATTGGCTCACAGTACATAGTAGTGTGGCTATGTTATTACATCATTAAAATGTAGCTGATGATTTTAATGTCAGTCTCATTGCCAGACTCTGTTCTTGAGATGGAGACAGGTCCATAGTAAAATACCTACTCTATTCCATTTTTCCTTGCTCACTGTGCCCTTCTGATCCATGAGCGTCTATGGGATTAAAATTACTTTCAAGGTACTTTCTTTAGTTAATTGTAAATTATGTCTAGGAACAATGAGGGCCATCAGTGTTACAGACAGCTCTTTCAATTAGAGAATATTAAGATGGTTTTTGAAATTTATAAAATGATCAAAATGATCCACTTTCATTTGAGTTTTGACTTCAGTGCTATGGCCATCAAAAGAAATCTTTCATAATTTATCTCTGTCAGAGCTATAAATTTCTGTATTGTTAATTTGTTGGAATTTAGGCACCAGAAAGTCTAATGATAAAGTAACATAAAATGTATTTGCAGCTTCCTGCAATGCAGGTGTGTTTAGTGAGACACATCTGTGAAAACTTTTTTTTTTAAACTTTAAATACCCCTTTCATAAAGATACTAAAAATGATTGTTTGCTTTGTTGCTTTCGTGCTTGGGAACGCTAATACCAGAAGAGTACTGTACTTTTATAAAAGTATTTCAGAGTATAACAAAACCTTCTAGACTTTAATAACTATACATGACTGATCTGTCCTCCCTGGCAAGGTTAACTGTTTCTCCCAAGGAGTTAAGTGGCATATAAACTATTGTTCACACCATTTGTGCTAACAGCCTAGCATGACCTCAAATACTGTAGTGGTCATACAAGCTATCCTGTGCAATACATTTATCAACAAAGGTAAAAGGACCACAGAGGCAGAGCTGACTTTAACTGTATTAGGGATCTATAAGGATAAATGCCTAACCTGATTCCACAGCTAAAAGTAATTACTGAACCATTGTTTCTATAGTGTTAATATTTTTTCACCGTTCTTTGGAAATATAAGCTATTTAGTTCTTGGTTTGACATCTGTATTGCATTATATTTTATACAATGCAACTCAACTAAAGTGTAGAGCTATCAAATAACAGTGAGATCATTTTAGTTCTACAAGAAATCATCAAGAGAAATAAAGTATAGAAAAGGGAACAGTTTAAATTCAGTAGTCATTTTTAATATGTTTAAATGATCAAATTAACAATAGGCTAAACAGCAGAATTTTACAGCTTTATTCTTTTAAGATTGCATGCCCCACTTACAGTGTGTATAATCTCACATACTTATTCACATTTTTTTTCGATTTTTTTTACGCAATCCATTAGCTCTTTTCCTTTTTAGGACTGACTGGCTCCTAATCCTTAGACTTCCCCATCCACAGCAAAGAGTCCACTACCTGAAAAGAAGGATTAGCTTCAGGAGGGGATGGCCACATTGGTAATATTAGAGATATTCAAACTCAAATTAGGGGGAAACAAACTTATCAGAATTCCTCAAATGGAAACAACATTCAAGAAGTCTGCCTCAGGAAAGTCCTGTAATAGGTACTTAAAATTTGCAGGGTATCTGGCTGTAGAATTATCCTTATAGTCATGAATAATAAATAATTATCAGAGCCATTGCACAGTTTGGCACACCCAAATGTCACAATGGTGTTAGTCCCAAATGCCTTACTCAGGGAAAATGAACAATTAAATAGATACAATATTAATAACAATTAAAAGAGGAACCTGGCTGTTAGGAGATGAAGTTAAATTAGTCCATCTTGGTTTGTGGAAAATCAAAGCAAACTATTAATATCAAAGGAAGATAGAAATTCTCACAGTCCATATAGTCCGCTGTCCTGTTTCCAAGATTGTCCAGAACTACATGCTTTTGAGGAGAAAGGTGCAAGAAACCACTTAGTGAACAATTATTGTGCAACTTTCCTATGGGAGTAGTTTCTTCCTAAACCTAGGCAGTTGGCTGGTTTATGTCTTAATGCATGAAGTTTTATATTCTATAGAATGCTTTGTCCTGTCTAATGTAACTATGGGAGTTGGTATTATAAATGCTCACTTCTGTTTTGAATCCTGTTAAGTTGCAATATCTCATGGCAATGAGGTCCACAGGTTAAGTGCAGGCTATGAAAAATAAATATTTATTTTTATTATTTTCAAATATCTTGCTTGTGAATTTCCTTGGAGTCTCTTTGTTCTTGTCATCAGAACAAGAGAACATGTTCTCTATATCGTACATTATTTTATATATGTGTATTGTGCCCTATTACTCATCTTCTCTTTAAACTACATAGTGCAAATCTTTTGAATCTCTCCTCATATGGAATTTTTTTATGCCTTTAGACATACCTAGACATATCCCACATCTGTCAATTCTCTGCACCTTGTGTCATCTGGCCCCTTTTAGGTATGGGTGGGTTCTGAGATGTTCTTTCTAAAAACAAAAAACAAAACAACCATGTGCAATATTGTATATTTCTATTTCGATTTCATGCTAATGAAACATTTTGCTTTTTACTATATGCAAACCATATCATTGATGTCTGTCCTAAATGGGCAGCGTCTTTTTGTTGAACTTTTGAGCATATCAAATATTTCAAATTATTACCAGTAAATCTCACATAAGCAGCAACTCTTTTTAATATGTTCCTAATGTGTTCCTTAATATGTTTCTCAGAGTTGGCAGCAACAAGGGCCGGGTTCAGTATCCAGGGGTTCGATTCCAATAACACAATACAAAACCGGCTCGAGCCCCCACCCAGTGACCTGGGACAACCATATACGACCCCTCTGGGTGCCTCTAAGAGACAATACTTCCCCTCTTGCAAGCACAGAGTCTGAGTGTACCAAAAGTCTTTTAATAACAGAGAGAAACAATGTGGCATTATATTGAGGAAACACCACAAACAGGATTAATAAAACAAACCACGAACCAGAAGCCCCCCTCCCAGCAAATAGGCTGTGTCCTTCCCTAGGGCCAAGTACATGTCCAAAGTCCTTCATTCACATAATCAGGGTAACACCACTTTATCATTCCTGCCCCAATAACATAGAAACTGGGGCTCCCACATCAGCCGAAGTGGCCATGTGGGCTGCTGTGAGCTCAGGCTAGGCGTGGTGGGTGTGCCTATGCAAATAGATCAGCCCTGAAGTTATTTTCCACAACTCACTGCAGTTCCCATAATTCACCACCACGTCAGAGTAGATCTCATCCTGATGCTGCTTACATACAGCTTACGAAAAAATAATGCAATGTTCTCAGCAGCAAATTTCCATCTTGACTTTAACCAGACCTCTATTTTTGTGCCCACAACTTTGCACGTGCAGCCCAGTCCACTTGGACACCAAATACCTGGAGTGCAGCAATGATAATTTGTTCTCATCTTAATGCCTGCATGTGTGACGCCATCACTGGAAGGATAAGAATTTAAATGGTGAGAGGGAGAGAGACTAGCACTGGGTGCACAAGAGTTCTGGCACTTCTGTCTCTTAATTGTGTTTTGTTAGTTGCCACTCTCTTTCTAATGTATTACACTCTCCATACACTCTTGCATGTTTTCACAGCAAGGATCCATACACATACGTAGGTAAGTAATTTTTCTCAAATCAATAGACCCATCAAGCTCACAGGGACTATTTACATAGGTATTCACCTGCCTACATGTCTATGGGTTTTTTAGAATTGGGGCTCTTATACAACACATAGCACAACTGTGAAAATGCTATATACCATAGAAATAAATATTCCTTTATTAATCAGCTCCTCCTTAACTTGAAATAAAACAGTCTGAAGAGACATTTAAATATTTGCAGGCTCAAAGGCCATGTATATCTACATTATTAATTAAGAAAAGGTATCATTATGGGGAAGAATAAATAAAACCTGAAAACCTAATGAATTAAAACTTAATCTTTCTCTTCATAATAATCATAATAATGCATTTTTTTCAGACACAACATAAGCTTTTTCCATAAGTTCTGCTACAAATGCAAAGGGAATTAAAACTGGACCCTAATTTCAACAGTACAATGCCAGTGTATCTTGTCAGCCCTCACTGTTAAATACTCTTTAAGATCCTTCTGACCCTTTCTCTTTTATCTGCTTTAGTATTAGAATTAACTCCCACTACCAAGCAGAACATTTGTTTGGCAATTGAAGGACCTGTATGCTAAATTCTGGAATATAATTCCTAATAGTAATAGTTCCTTGCTATTTTTCTTATCTGGCCCTTTGCTTGGCCTTTTGGTTGCCTTTAGTGCTAACTTTGCTGGTGGCAGTGGAACTGCCCCTAGGGCTGCTGTAGGTCAGACTGCTGATGGTCTGTCTTTTCTTCCAAGATGCCATTGATGAAGAACAATTCCAACCTTGAAGAAGGTTGTGATTAAAAAGCCAGATACTGAACTTTCTGAATTTTCCCAGTATGCCTCTGGAACCCCCAGAACCCTGTGTTAAAATAAATCCCACAGCATTCATTAAATAAGTGGGGAAATTCTTTTAGGAATATTTTTTCTTTTCTTTCACCAAAGAACATAAATATCTTCAAATGGTTCTTTAGAAGTAGATTATGCAATACTGTTTCATTTACATTTATGCTCTGTATAACTTTTTCCCCCTTGTACACATTATTATTATTGACGGCAATTCTAAAGGCTTTTTTTTAAAAAAAGAAATTAAATAGTGAATCAATAAAGAGTAGCTATTTATTGTAGATTATTACTTTATCATTCCCATAATTACAGTAATGATTGCTGATGGAAATTCTATTTATGTGAATCATTTTATACTTGTTATTTATTATTATTAATGTTACCATTATTATCTTCTTACCCTTCAGTTCACAAGATGTATATTCTCAGTGAATTTTAATTTCAATATCTTGCTATTATACTGTACATAATCCTATCAAAGACTGTCCTTCATGCAACATTTTCAGTGATATATTATCACAGAGACCATTAATGAATAAGCTTCATATCTTACTAATACTGTTTTAGATACTATTTTTATTAATTTTCTAAGCTGTATTTCTTCATACAATACCTATGTCTGTCATCTATTAAAGTTGTGTTTTTGATTTTAACACAAGTATTTCAAAGGGAGGCATTAACTTTGTCTTTAAAAATACATTTCAGTTCATAGATTCTAAATGATAATAATGTCCATGCTTTGTTCTTTTAGACCTTTTGCACACTATTTTCACAATTTTCCCTACTTGTTGTGACCAATTTCCTGTTAATAATCAAAATTAAATTCCTGCAAATTGTGTTCTTTCCACAGTGCAAGATGGTGAAAACAAACAAACAAAATAAATCAATTACACTTTGTCCTGTGATTAAGATGCAGACATTGCAGTGAAGTATAGAAAAATGATTAACAGCTTCCAAGCTTTTAACTATATGTTCAAAGTAAATAAAATCACTTTACTCTAGATATTGCAACTTTCTAGCAGTAATTTTTCAGCTAAATGCCAGATTTATTTAAAAGGGATTACTCTTACGACTAGGAATCCATTTGTTCATCTTGGTGTATATACTTTCTTTAACCTTATGCTTTGCTGTTAAAATTATTGGAACACATGCCATCATATATGTTGTATATAATATTCAGCTCCTCTTCAAATATTTTTCTGTATGAAGTGATGAGTGCACAGTTTGTGAAAGCTGAAGAATGACATCGTTTTAGAAACTGTCTTTGTTAAGGGCAAATCATCATTATTGGCATTCGGAACATAGATTTGACTAAGCTTAGATCATTGCCTAATCTTTTTTACTTACTTTACAGCATTCTGACAGGAGAGAGTTAGAGCCCAATATTAAAATATCCTTAAACCCTCAATACCTATAGAAAATGTAAATAAGCCTTATGATTTTTCTGAGAAATATTAAATATACATGCAGTACTCTGTAGCATAGATTAATAGCTGTGAATGACACATTGTTATGATAACATAAACCTATGATATATTTAGCATATAGTTGTGGCATCTTGCATAAACAAAACATATTTCTATGACCTCATTAATTTTTTTATTGACTCAATTTCATTTCCATGCATAATTTTTTTTTGTGAAACAAACTACTTGTATAAAATTTGAAATATGTGACCAATTAGTAAGTTGCTTATACAACATACTTTATATAAATGTATTCAGATTCATTTGCATAACAGTGGAGAAGCCCAGAAAATCTAAAACAATTAGGTGTCATAAAACAAATCACTTATATTTTATTTGCCAACTGTTTTCACACTCTTCTGAAAAAAAGATTAATAAATATGAATGTTAACAATTTTTTGCCTGTAGTAATAATGTGCCATAGTGACATGAGATTCAATTGTTTAACATTTGATCTTTTTCTAGAGGACACTCCTTCAGCATCACAGGCTTAAATATTTCTATTGATTTTTGTGCCTGGATTTATTGTGAACACATAACCATCAGACTAGAGCAGCACTTCTGATTTCTTAGGCAAAGCAACATGATTTAAGAATTCTGAAGGATTTTATTTAATTTAATACATGAAAGAGGATTTATATAACTGGGCTCTGATTCATTAAGATATTTAAAGCAGATGCCTAAAGTTAAGCATGTGAATAGTCCTGTTGACTTCAACAGAACTATGCATGTGTTTAAGTAAGGCACATGCTTAAGTACTTCCTGAATTGGGTCTTTAATTTGATTTATGTTATTTTAAAAATTATTTTATGGCATTCCATTTATTTAAATTTTGTTTAATTTTATTATTTATAATATTTGGTATTTTTAAACCAATGGACTTTTTTTCCTTTCAGAATATATTGGATCATAGGCCTCTGCATTAAATCCATTGATTTAAGTGGAGTCACATGACACATGAATTTGGACCACTGTGTTATTAAAAAGGCCGTGATTAAACAAAGTGTTTAAGCATTCCCTTAACTTTAAGCATGAAAGTTAGGCCTATTGAAGTCAGTAGGAGTAGACATATACTTAAAGGTAAGCATGTGTTAAGTGCTTTGCTGGATCAGGATCCAAGAAACCAGTTCAGCGAAGCACTTAGGCATACCTTGAGTCATATTGAAGTTAATGGGGTTTACACACATGATTAAGTTATGCAACTGCTTAAATGCTTTGTTGAAGAGGAATGTACTGCTGAATTGTACAGGCTGAAACTTTGAAGGGGGAATAAGGCTTCCATCTCCTATTGATCTTCAAAAAAAGTTGGGCATCTAAGTCCTCTGAGCCCTTTGAAGATTCCACTCTACATTTTCTAGCATGTGCCTGAGTAATTATTAGGGTTCAGTTTTTTGTTGGTGTAGTACTGAAATGCACTGCCCAAAAGGACCATTGGAAAGCATTCATCCTCAGTTGTCTGGAGCACAGAAGGGTCTACCTTATGATGCACCTAGGCAAAGATCTGTTAACTGTTTTGTGGGTGCTGTGGGACCTGTTGGGAATCTTGTGTCTTACCAAGTGAATACAGGAAGCAATACCTGTACCCTGGAGAGAACAGGATCTATGCCTGGAGTACAGGCATAGATCCTGGAAAAGAGGAGACTAAGGGGGGATACGATAGAGGTATATAAAATTATGAGTGGCATAGAGAAAGTGAATAAAGAAAAGTTATTTACTTGTTCCCATAATAGAAGAACTAGGGGCCACCCCTTGAAATTAGTGGGCAGCAGGTTTAAAACAAATAAAAGGAAGTTCTTCTTCACACAGCACCCAGTCAACTTGTGGAACTCCTTGCCTGAGGAGGCTGTGAAGGCTAGGACTATAACAGGGTTTAAAAGAGAACTGGATAAATTCATGAAGGTTAAGTCCCTTAATGGCTATTAGCCAGGCTGAGTAAGAAATGGTGTTCCTAGCCTCTGTTTGTCAGAGGGGGGTGATGGATGGCAGAAGAGAGATCACTTGATCATTACCTGTTAGGTTCACTCACTCTGGGGCACCTGGTATTGGCCACTGTCAGTAGACAGGATACTGGGCTAAATGGACCTTTGGTTTGACCCAGTACAGCCTTTCTTACGTTCTTATGTGCAGTCATGCTTGACTGCTGCACATGTGTGTATGTGCGAGGGAAAGAGAAGGAGAGGGAGTGGCCTTTTCACACACACCCTCTGGCACACAGGCGACAAGCTGGACCAGACTGAGAACTTCAGGACTGTGTTCTATGTTTGTAGTTTTGGCTGTGGGTGACATCTGCAGATGGACATGGATAGTATTCTGCCAGTAACTATCCCTGTATCTACAGTCTGATTTTTTAAAATTTATTCAAGATACTTTTGAATAAATACAAATACTTTTGTAACTGACATAAACACATCATCATCTGGTCTGTGAATATACAGTATTAACATTATCTGAAACACATTTCTGTTGAGGTCCCAATGTAAAATCTGAACAATTATTTGTGGCAATATTTACCAAATATATCACCTTTCACAAATATTTAGAGTTACTTCATTTCCCTTGAAATCTTAGAGTGCTGGTCTGAGAAAAACAGTAGCTTCACTTCATGTGCTTAGATAATACACAAAAGTAATATGCAAAAGTATATCCATCAGAGATGAAAATACCATAATTATATCTTCTTATAATGTATTCATTAGTGTATGGATCTAAAGTCTTCCAAGGAATGTTGCACATCCCCATAAAATTCCCAAATGGAACATTTAGCAGGTTCTCTGATGTAGCTGACAGATGTGGCTAAACATGTTATCAGACAACCATTTAGCAAATACACAGGTGGTATTTGCACTACTGCCTTCCAGTGGTGGTGGTTCTTCTGGTCTGGGGGCAGATCTGAGTTTCACCACAACCCTGACAATGTGGGCTTTTCACCACAGTAGGTCCTGTGTCCAGGGTGGCTGAAGTTAGTCTACTCCTTGATAGCAATACATGACCTTCTTAGTATGTGCTGCAAACCAGGAGGGGCACACCTAGCAGACAGAGATTTAGCATCTGGCACATAGATGTTTTGTTTTATATTTGTTAATAAGCCTATAGTAGTCAAACGCTTGGGATGAAATCCTGCCCCCCTTGAAGTCATTAGCAACATGCTCATTGGCTTCAATGGGGCCAAGATTTCATGCGAGGGGTGGTTTTTCTGAGGTGTTCCTGAGAAAATTATCCATATCCATTGACAAAGCATAACAGAAATCTGCCTTTCTAACAGGTTCACTGTTGAGCCAAGAGCCACTCCTACTCTAGTTTCACCCCAGTAGAAAACCCTTGGAAAGAAGTGGTACTGGAAGTAAGATATGAAGGAGGGAGGTTCTGTTCTTCATCCTCCTTCCAGTGAAGACTTGTTCTCTGTGGTGTGGGGCTTCCACCATTTCCTTTGGGAAAGTAATGGATCTCTACAGTAAGTATACCCCTCTACCTAATTTCTCCATTGCTCCGTTTTCAACTGTTTCTGTTACTTAGATCTGTGATATGGTAAATTGTACATATCAGAAGATGATTGTTGATTTTTGAGAGATATCCCACAGATTTTAGCATTGTTGAATCCTTCTCATTGGCCCCCACCACTCTTCTTTTTCCCATCAATATTTCTGCAATACTCTCTGTCATCAACATTTCAGATTCTGAGTTTGGGGAAGATCAGGGCAGATTGACCTTGTGGCAGCGGATAGTCCCCAGGATTCCTCCTACCTAACTCACACTGCCTTTGTTTTGTTCTGATTTGTTATGTTTTGCAGTTTCTGTAACAGGCCATCCTGGTTCTTAAGTGTTCAATAATGAAAGTGAAGAGAGAAGGGGCCGGTCCCCTTTTCTTCTGAACCTAAATAATGAGATTTGGGAGTCCACTGGTGTATTAGTCTGTGGTTAGAATTTGCTTATGCTTATATCTTATTTTTTCTTTTTCACTACATCTGACAGTTTTCAGAGTGTGCTTTGTAAGACCGAGGAACCTGCTGAAGTGACAGAAGATATACCTGAGGAAAGACATGCACAACATTTTGGCAAGATTGCATTGAATCTCCTCCTCAGAATCAACAGGGCAACTTCTTGAGTGAGACTCTGGCCATGAATTGTGTTAAAATCATGTGATGATTAAGCAGGCGACTGACAGCTGGTGAACGAGTGGCTGGTGTGGTGGAGAAACGCAATGAGCAGCCAGCAGGATGGCTGGTGGAGAGGCACGGCAAGAGTGGTGCGCAGGTAGCCAGCAGGGCAGTGGTGGAGAGGAGCGGTCAGCAGGGCAGCTGGCAGAGGGGGCAGCGAGCAAGTGCCTGAAAGCAAAGCGAGTAAGGTACCTCTTTACTCCACCCAGCGGGGAGATAAATTCTGCAGATGCACCTCCAAACTCTGGGTCTGCACTGACCAATGACAGCAACTGTGAGTGGGGCGTAGAGAAGGGTCAGGCACATGAAAGGGACTTGGGGCTTGCTGGGCTTATGAACCTGAGGGGAAAAGTACACTGCCCAACCTACTTGGGGTAGATCTTTTACTCATGGTTTATGTTTATGAACCCTGTTTGTGGTGTTTTCCAAAATTAACATAATTACTTCCCTCCTTTTATTAAAAGTTTCTTTTCTACACTCAGACTCTGTGTTTGCGAGTGGGGAAGAATTGCCTCTCAGAGGTTCCCAGGGATGGTGTATAAATTTCCCAGGTTATTGGCTGGGGGCTTGAGCCAGTTTTGTGTTTTACCAACGGAAAGGAACCCCTAGATATTGAACCCAGCCCAGGTTACTGCTGGCTCCACCTGGCAGAAAGGTTACATATGAATCAAAAACTCCCCAACATGCGCAGAGGGATTATGGTATTTTGCTTTGTTGTGTGCTGCATGTGCACATAGAGCCAATTTTTCAGTTAGGGCCTAATCCTGATTCCATTAAAATGAAAAATCGAGCCCATGACCTATACAATCAAAAGCCTTCTGTGTATCTCAGACAACACACTGCTCTGTCTCAGTGTTGTTCAGTCTGTTCTGTAACATGATTCTCTTCAAATGTTGAGCTTGGTTCTGTGTTAATTCCAAATGTGCTTGTAAGTGTCAATGATGTTTTACTGCGTAAGTAGTTTCCCTGCTGATATTAATGTCTTTGCAACATAAAAATGTAGAGATTAAAGAGGCACTTGATGAAGTACAATAGGCCAAATTCTCTGGTGGCTTCAGTGCCATATTCTTTCCTTAACACAAATATTTTGTGTTCTTTCTTATGTCCAAGGTTTTTGATATGTCCATAAAATGACTTGTTCTCTGAGTTGTAAACTCATATTTGTTTTGGGTTAGCTCTTCTTGTATATCCCAGGGGAGTATAATTGAAACCACCAAAGCTGATGCAGTGAATTTTGCAGTTTATAAGTAGAGAATACTTAGATTTGGGGGGCATGTATAGCCTTTCATGTACAAAGTTCTCATTTTAACTTACCTTGGGCTACAGGCTTTACTGATTTATAGTTAATTAGGATTTTGATTTGGATTGAAAATTCCAATACTTATATGCTTTTACACATTCATTTCAGTACATGCTAGCTGAAGAAAATAATTGTAACTATAGTCAATAAATGTATGTATATCACATGGAGCAACCTCAGATGTCCCACACACCCTCCTCCTGTAAGAAAAACCTTCTTTGCTCTCAGTTCATGAAAATATCATTCTGACATCATTTTGTGATAGCTGGAAGATTTCCTTTCCTATCATTTAACAAAATCCCAATACCATTTCCTTACTTTTAACAAAGTCTCCAAATCCCTTATTTATCTCATATTTGCTCTGCCTGTATTTCATGTTAAAATTGAATTCTTTGAAAAAGAGAGTTCTAAACTCTACATGTGTGTGACTTCTCTTAGCAGCAATGAACATGATACAAATATATGAAAGCAACAGTAAGGTGTACTCCAAAATAAATATATGAAAAGAAAAATTAAAGAACAATAGCCATCAGGAATTTAGCTTCTGGTTTGTTGAGTGTTCCTCCTGGCATTTTTTAAGTTTATAACAATGTGATTCAATCAGTAAAAGGGCTTTCCATGCTATTCAACTTTTTATTTAAACATTGTATAGGGATATCATCAAGTATTTCTAACAGTTTTACTTTGCCTTCTATCACCATCCATTTTTTGTATGATCCACTAAAAAGGATTAATATAATATCTTCCCCCTTAGTTTTTCCCTTTTTCATTTGTTTGGTTACTTTGTTGGTTCTTTGCTGGTGTAAAAGGGTGAAAATCCATTGAAGATAATAGAGCCACATGCATTGGCCAGAAGAGAATTAAATTTAATCAGCATACATTTCTTTTTACATTTGCTTATAGTGACCAAACATCCTGGATACTGTCAGTATAGTTCTGCTACTCATGTGGGCTACATGTTGCTGCACAGAAACAGGCAGCAGAAAATATTGGGAGGTTTGGGGTTGGGGTGGGAGGTTGTTGTTCACTATATTATGGAAATGGTGCCATTTTAAAAAAAATATACATATTTAGGGCCTTGCATCCTCTGAACCACTTTAGTTACTTCCACTAGAGTAAAGTGAGTGTAAAATACAGCCATTCTGATTTGGGAGCATTTACACCTACTTTGTTTAGCTATTGCACATGACATAGGATGCGTAGTGCAGAATCTGGCTCTGGATGCAAGATAGTGCTGAATCAGCCCTTTAGACTACAGTGGAAATTCTGCCAATTTATCATGGCTTAGTTCAGCCCACAATGATTATCTATTATTGGGACATTACGGTAGTGCCCAAAATTCAGACTAGGATTAGGGACCCATTGTGCTGTGATCTGCACAAACGTATAGTAAGACATAGTCCCTGCTCCCAAAAGGTCACAATTTAAGGCCCAGCTTCTGTGTTTAAATTTAAAGATATGAGTAGCCCCTTGATTTCAGTGGGACAATTCAGATGAATCAAATTAATTATTTGCATGAGCTTTTGTAGGATTAGGGCCTAAATGCGCAAAACAGACAAAAGATGTGAGGGGAGAAAGAGGCATAGTCAGGTGAAGTGACTTATGCAAGTTCAGTGGCAGGCCAGGAATAAAACCTAGTCCAGTGCCCTGTCCACTGAACCACAGGATAGCTTTACTTTTGGACTCCTATTTGGGACTTAGACCACGTCTACACTACCAGCTGGATCGGTGGGTAGAGCGTGATCTATTGGGGATCAATTTATCACGTCTCATCAAGACACAATAAATCGATCCCCAAAGTCGATTCTGGAATGGCAGCTCGGCAAAAGGCCAAGACAGAGTCGATGGGGGAGCCCGCTGTCGATCGCTGCCACCGTGAGGAAGGCAGGTAAGTCAACCTAAGATGCATCAACTTCAGCTACGCTATTCACATATCTGAGGTCGACCCTCCCCACTAGTGTAGACCAGGCCTTAGAATGTTCAATAGTGTCTCTTTTTAAAACTAGAAACTTGTCACACTTCTGTATTTAGTTTTCTTAGCATTTATAGTGCAGTATTTACTGTACTGCGACAAACAATAATCAGACATAAGGGACAACATGAAAACTTGGCGTGGTCACGTGTTACTATGGAACACAAGCGAATCACAGCTGTTTATGCCAGGTGTAGGAAGCTCTGCGGATCCTGAACCCAGGCTCATGGTCTTCTGCCGCAGCCACACTACAACGCAACAGCTCTACTAGTGACTGGAGAACTGGGAGCCATAGGGCCTTATGCTCTAGTAAGGGTACTACCTAAAGGGACTTGATTGGAGGAGCTCCTGACCCCATGATTGGGCCAGGTATGCTATATAAGCCAGAAAGAGATGCAGGCAGTTGTCTGGGAAATAAGTGTATCTTGGCTTGCTAGTGCTACAGACCATGCTGTTTGACTCCCAGCCTTATTCCCAGTTCCTGCCTTCAGCCCTGCATTGTTCCTGTTCCATGCCCCTGTTCTCTGACTCCAGCTCTGACCCTTGGCTTTGGCATTTGGTTTTCAACTCTGTTTCTGATCTTTAGCTATGATTCCTGACTGTGACATGGTTTGACCCTGGGGTCAAGCATACAGCCTCTGACTCCAGTTCTGACCCTAAGTTCCTTTCCCTGACTCCTGCTCTGACCTCTAGGTCAGACTGCCCATGTTCCAGTCCCTGACAAGGTCTGAATGTGAAAAAAAGTGTGTAGAGACAACTGTGAGAGATACCTAAACACAAAGAAACAAAATATAGCAATGAAATGGACCTTCCTTTTGAAGTAAATTTAAGTTAAATGAAAGATACTTTTTGCAATAATCTATCCTTTACTTTAAAGGTAGAGAAAAGCTACAACATAACCCAGAGCAGTATAAAGCAAGGCCTTCAATTTATAAAGGAGGAATGTATCTACTGTTTAAAGAGGTCTGCAAGGCAGGACACTTGGATTCTATCAGCGCCTTTGACACTGACTTACTGTGTGATGCTAAACAAGTAATTTACTCCTTGTTTGGTAAATATTGTTTTACCTTTGGGTAAACTGAAGCATATGGACATTACGGGCAACATTTGAAAACTGGTTTCCAGCTTTGGGTGGCTTAGTTTTTGAGTAGGCAACTTGAACCACCTGTTTGCATTCAAAGTTATTGGATGGCTACTGCTACTTTGAAGTCAGTTTGACCCTAAACATCTAAATGCCTCTGTTTACTCAATGGGGAAAAATAATAGACACCTCACAGAGGGTATTGTGAGTCTACGTTACTTAGGGCCAGATTCTGATACTTGATCTAAATAAGTGTATCACCTTATTACACAAATGGTTACCTTGAAGTAAAATAGTTTTTTTTCTTTAAATATTCACATCTGTCTAAATGACTGTGTGTGCTATGTGCTTACAGTCAGTTCTTCATATGAAAATTTACTAAAATTGGCTAATACATTATGTCTGAGGAGTAGCTTACTACAATGCATATTGCACTTGACCTAATGGCTTTCACCACCCCATGATAAACCTTGGAAGAGTTATGGGTTATTTCTCAGTAATTAAAGTAAATTGTATCATGCAGCTGCCAACTGTTACATAGGTAGCACACTGAGAGACAGTGGCATTTATGTTTTTATTGTAGTGAAAGTGTTTAAATAACAGACCTCTAAAGAATTGAATTTTCCTACAAAATATATTTTAGCCAAACTCTCTCAGATTCATTTGTTATACATATACAAAACATAACCTGGAGTTTCCAGGCCCTATTCTATAATCCTTACTCATTAAAATTCCACTGATTGCTATGGGACCAAATTTTATTCCTAGTTACATCGTTGCAACCCGTTACATTCAAAGCTGGGCCACTGTTCATGGTCATTTATGATGACTTATAAAAGGATGCCAGAGGTCTACGTGCACAAATAACTGTATACTCACTGCAGTTACACAACAAATTAGGTGACTGCATGAGAAATGGCTAGATAGCCATGTATACATACAACTACCTGATTTGCACTTGCAACCCTGATAGCTGAATATACGCATATAGGTAGGTACGCAGTAGGCAGCACAAATGTACACCTGCTCTTGGCTACCTCCTTTAAAATGTGATCATTAATTTTAAATTGCAATGAGTCAGATTACACCTTGTGAAACTTCAGTGGCATAGCATAGAAATGAAAGTCAGTACATGAGTTTGGCCCAGTGACATTGATCATGGCGGTTAAATTCTCTGTGTCAGGATGGCTTTATGAAAATGCACTATGTGGTCTTTGAGCTATCTGGTTTTTGTCTGAAAAGATTTCAGGCTCTCCCTACTGGCAGAACTTAAAAGGTCAACAGCCCTGCTAATATTGTCTTACACATCAAGCAAGTGCTTATAATCCCTTTTGGTACCATGAATACCAGTAGTTTGACTAGCTGTAGTCTTTCTTTTACTGAATTATGAACATTTTGACTATCAGTTGCTGAAAATGCAGTATCAGCTCCTACTTACATTTAAAAGCCAAAACTTTTTGTGAAATTTAATGCAAGTGAAAATACTCTGATTATATCATAGCAATTATTTACCTTACAGATAATAATAAGAATGAATATTTCTGTCTCCTTCAGAAACTTGCAGGTTTTACAGGAACCCACTGTGCAACTGGGGCTTTGCAAAATCTTCTACCAATCCATTTTATAGTATGGATCCACAATGATTAAGATACACAGGATTAGTAGGTTTTTAACCTGTCATCACTCTGGATTAAATGGGTGGGCTAGTGCAAACTGTCTGATAGATCTGGGTTAATTTCTTTCACAATGATAGGGTAGGAATTTTGATCAAACATTTTTTTTTTGAAGAAATCATAAATATGAACAAAATTTTCTGTTTTTCATGAAATTACAGCAACATTTGCTACAGAATTTTTTACCAAATGTTATCAAATTGTTTTTGAAATAGCTATTCAAATTTTTCAGTTTCTCCAAAATGAAAGAAATGTTTTCTTAGTGAAAACAGAAAAGTTGGTGAAAGAAAAATAGGAATTGGGGTGAATTAAAAAAAATATCAAAGGATTTTGATTAAGATTTTGGTAAAAAAAGAAATAATCAGGGAAAACTTTGTAAATCATTCTGATAATTGATAAATTTCAAACTGAAATAAAAATAACTTCCAAAATTTCTTGAAATTGTTTACCCTTGGGTTTTTTTTTTTTTTGGACCAGCTTTTTAGGCTATCTACAGAGTGAGATTAGCTGCCTTGCTCTCTTTCAGCAGCTGTAGTACCTTCCCTCCCCAAAACTGATTTTCAGTAAGGGATTACAACAGGCTTATTAGTATTTTAGTGTGTTCTCTGTGATTTAGGTTTATGTAGAATCTTGCAAACCTTCTGTGTTAAGAACTGAGATCTGTTTTGTACCTTTTCAACCTGATCTACAATGTCTTTAGCAGTGGCTCCTCTTAATGTCTGTAGTCCCAATTTGAGGATCCTTACTGAAGTTGAAATAAAAGTGGCTATTTGGATTGTGACAGAATGCTCAATGTAAGAGTGGCAGAATCAGGTCCTATATGGATAAGTGATTGTTTTGTCCATTTTACAGCATTGTAATTTATCATACTTGCATCAGGGTCCAGGGAGCAGGGTTGGAAGATACATCCTGGCAGAGGTGGTAATTGGCAAGTTCTCCTCTTTTTAAATCTAAATATAACACTTGGGGAAAGGGCCCCAGTATGCTGAATGTGCAAGACAAACAGGGATGAAGTCCTTTTGGGATGGTAGCCTGTGTCTTGCTCCATGGAAAAAGGCAGTTGGGTGTTTGGGACCACATTGACTTTTTTTATTCTACACCTATAACTTAGGTCAACCTGGCTACATCCCCCAGGACTGTACAATATAATTAGGTCACCTAATTACAGCTAAGTCAACAGAGGAATTCTTAGCTACATGTTTTTGGAGGGCAGATTTAGTACAGTGATGGAAAAAACCCTTCCAGTGTGTAGTGTGTGTGCTACAGTGGCTTAGCTGCAGCACTGCAGCTGTGCCACTGTGATGCTTGCAGTGTTGACATACCCTGAAAGCATAGGAGATGTGTCCTGGGAACATTATGGTGTGGGTGAACACCTCCTGACACATTAGAAAGTCAGCACCTTTGGTGACCAGTGTGTGGAAAGTGCAAATGGAAGAGTTCTCAACCACATAGAAAGGCAAAGTTTTTGATAATGGGAACCTCATTGGTGATCAACCTCTGTCTGGTTAAGTAAAGATCAGAATTTGGTGGCCACAAATATGAGGACTGTCATACTGGAAGTGGAGACTTTGAGACATCTTATGATGTATGTGTGCTGAAGACAGCCTGTGAATTACACTAAACTGTTTTACTATGGACATATAAGGCCTGAGTCAAAGCCCATTAAAATCACTGGAAAGACTCCACTGGGCTTTTGTTCAAGCTCTTAAACCATAGAAAAGACTGCAGGAGCTCAGAACTGTTACAAATTCACATTGACTCACCATCATATTATCACAGCATTGTTATTTGGTAATGGTATATCCCACGAAACAATTCCTGTGAAGAAACAAAGGCCTGTTTTATGATCATCCTACTCCCCGTGTATAATTATTACCAACCAAGTATCTCTTTTACACTAACAATGCCTCTATGAAAGATTGATTTTCACCCCTTGAAAAGCACTTGCCAAGCAGCAGGCATATTGAATAGATGATGTAGATATTCTTTGATCATGGAATTGAGCTCCATTCCTTTAAACTGACAAAAACTTAAAAATTAGCAACTTCACATAATGTTACATCCATGTTGTCTTCAACAGTAGCTGCTTTCTGACTCTCTTGGTATGGAACAAGGTGTGGTCAACAAATTGGGAGAGAAAGATTAAAAGGCCAGAGTCTCCCCATAGATTCACCAAAGGTCCCATAGACTTCAGCGGGAGCTGTACGTGCTCAACCAAAAGCAGAATTTGGCCAACAGATAAGAAAATTACACTCGAAAGCAGAGAAGATGAGGTTGCATGTTAAGACTGAGTTCTGCTTGAAGTCATAGCCACAGGCACACTTCACAACATCTAGAAGAAGGGTAGGGAATAATGGAGGGCAATTCTGAAATCCTATATGAGGCAAAAGGGGAAAACACATATTTTGTTTATCATAAGAGATTACTATAAAGACCCTGGTCCCCTTTCTACCCTAGAAAGGATCTTTTTTCCCCCCTTTTCTGGGTCAGAGAGCCACCTAACAAATACATTTTCCAAGACAATGAAGGAAGCAGCACTCTTTTCTTCCTTGACCAATTTAGTCTCTTTCATTTATCTCCTAGTTTCTAGGCAATCTCCTAGTTTACATGAGTTACTAAGTTCCAAGGTTTTGTTTAGATTAAAACTCAAAGACCATATAGTGCATTTTCACAAAGCCATCCTGACATGGGAATTTTGCTTCCTGGAACCGTAAGTGTATTAAAAAGGGATAGTGATAGTACATATTTGGTTTTAGCACTACGTGGTATGCAAATAAGATACACTTTGTACAATATAATAACATTACATTACATTACAACCATTGCAAATCACACCATTTTCACACTAATAGTTATGTCTGGCATTTTATTTCTCGACATTTTATCTGTCCATTTTAATTAAAGAATGACTCATAGAAGAGTACTAGGAGTAAAGTGACATGGGTTCTACTGCCATCTCTGCAAGTTGGCCTTGGGCAAATCACAAGTCTGCTTGTGTCTCAGTGTCCCCATCTGTAAAGTGAGGGCAATGCTTATCTTTTTGTAAAGATGTTGTTGTTGTAACCAAGTCACTGGCAAAGAAAATGCAAATGTTAAAATGATGTCCAAGTAAAATGCTTTGGGGATAAAACAGATCAGCATATAGCTATTGAAAATAAAATGTGGATAAGAAGTCTCCATTCTACAGGTTTAATAACTTTGCTCTGTACATCACTAGGGAGTGCGCGAGAGAGAAACTGAAAAATCCATTACAAGCGCCAAACATTATCATCACCATAAAAAAAGATATAACATTAAAGCCCTTATGACATAGAAATTGTTTAATGATCTTCATAAAACAGAGCATTCTGCGCCCCACTCCCCCCTGAACACAAATCCTGATTAAACAGAGCTAAAAACTTGCCTTCTGTGGCAGTGAAAGCCTATTTTATTTTTGAAGTTAATCCAGATATGAGCTGAAGTGATAAAGGCATACATCCCTCTAACTATAGACACAAAGGCTCAGGATGGACAGCAATTTTGACATTTCTAGTTAGAAATCTTGCCATCAAATCCACTTACTGTTCACACAGTACATGAGCTCTTGGCTGCCTACACTCGTGGCCATGTGTTGGGATGACATTTTGCTTGCTCACTAGGAAACATAGTTGCCCCACTCAGGCACAGGTGCCAAGAAGAATGGATTTAGATGGCAAGCAAGCATAAGTGCCACCTTTTCTGAAGGGAGTGTGCTTAATTGACACCATTTGCTTCTTACACTCAATCACACCTCCTGATTTGTGCCAAAATAGAATGATTAAATGGAAGAGGGATGGACATGGACAAATGGGACTGACAGGATGTCATAAACCATGTTACAGGCACTATCATATTGTTTCTTTTTCTGGTGTTAGCTCTGCTGAGAGCAGCTCATTCACAGAGTATCAGCACAAGGCTTAGGCACCATTTAAGTCCCATCTCAGCCCTATTTTGAAAGACTTGAGTGGTGTATATAGGATTTGGTCTGACCCTGGCTCTCTGGCAACTAGCAAAAAAAAGGAATGATGTACATCATCTTTCACGTGGTGCAAAGGTAAAATGACTTTGTACAATATATATATACTGGCTTCATAAGGGAAACAGTGCTGATTGCATAGGCAGTGGAGGAGAAACGAAAGAGCAAAGAGACATTCAAGGTATCAACAGATTTCTATGGAAAGAATAGACTGCAACCATCAGTCCTGGTCTTGCCAATCCAAAGAATCCTATGCCAGAAAGCATGTGGGATTTTTATTAGGTCAATTAGCTGCAGGGTTGTTGTCAGCAGGGATCAGTTAACCATTGTGGAAGCCTTCCAAGCCATAATTCCATTTTCATTTTGAACCAAGGTTGGACCAATTTTGAAAAAAAAGAGACATAATTCTCTCTCACCTGCTTGCTTGCCTACATCAAAACTCCAGGGCATTGCCTGCCTTTTAATTCAACGGCTCCCCTGGCATGGGCATGTCATTGAGCAAATAGGAAATATAATGAGAAACATGCCTCCTCATCGTTTTTCTAGTTGGAAATAACACAGGGAAAAAAAGCTTTATAACATTATTCCCAAATGGAAATACTCGAAGAAAAATGTTTCTCACAACATTTCCTGTTTGCTTAAATAGTGAGAAGCAAGGCAACACTTTTCCCCCACTGCTGGATCAGAAAAACACTTAACCAGCACCTGGTACTATGGGCATTCTATTTGGTGCCCTCCCTCCAGTGTGTCTGTCCTCAACAACATTTTAGCTCAGCAGGTGATGTTGTCAATGACAAATGAATAAAATTAACTTTCCTCAAAGCTAACCTGCCTTTCCCAGCTACAATTAAGATGCCAATCTTAAAGAAATGGAGGATAATTAATCCGCTTCTGAATTTCAAGTCAACAGTCTTAAGCTGGCTGTGTATTAAGTGATAGGTTTCTGAGGTGTATACAATATGTTTATTTGCGACTGAAGCCGACATTACACACAGCTGGGAAGCATACGCCATAGAATATGTATTTTTTTCTTAACACATGCCTGTGGATTTAGCTGGCTAAGTAAAATGTAACAAAAGTTTATGTAACTACATTGACATCAAACAAGTTTCATGGGCATAAAAGTGGAGTAACACATTGGAGAATCACTCCCTTAATATTTTTTTTGTCATTTTAGCAAAGATTTTCATTCTATCTAAATTTCTGGTAATTACGGTAGTACAGTACACACAGTTTTTTAAAAGTTTGAATTTTAACAGTTGCACATTTGTTTAATTTCCTTTCCACCGGGTCAGCACAGCTACAAAATCTACAAAAATGTATAGGACTCTCAGCTTATGTTTCCATCTCTGTCCTATTAAACTGTCTGCTGATCATTATTGGCCAGGCTGAATGCTGTAGGTGTTTTTATGTGAAAAATATATGGGCAGATTTCTCTATTTTGCAGAGGCTGCTTCGCACCACATGCACCACAAAATGTGTGTGTCATTTGCCCTTTTATTCAGGAATCTCCTCCCTGAAATAAATTTAGTGTAAGCAGCTCTGCCACTTTCTGTCCCAGTTGTAATTCCACCACCACAGGCAAGAGGAAGGAGATTGAGTGTCATGAGTATAACGGGGTGGATCTCTGGCAGGGCGGAGAGGGTGTGATGGAGCAGGTCTCCACTATGCCCAATCTTTTATTGACAGATGTGGGCACAGGAATTTAAATTTGACTACTTTAAGAGGGGCATGTTAAACATATGATGTTTTGAGGAAACACAGCACACCCTCGCTATAACGAACTCCTGGTGATCCAAGCCTTTTGGCTGTGATAGTCAAAGTTTCATTACAGCAAAAGAAAGGGAGAGTGCAGAGCTCCTCTGGTCATGGGAGGAGAGCAGAGCTCCTCTGGCAGGAGGTGACATCTCTGCCAGCCATGGTGGCCCCAGGGTTAGAGGAGTTCCGCTTTGTGACCCTGCCAGTTATTGAGGGGGCCTGTGCTCCTCCTTGTCCTCTCTTGTGCCCGCCACTACTGACATGAGGTCTTTGAAGACTCAGGACAGTAGTGTAAATCAGTGTTGCTAAGGGACAACTCTAACTTGTGCCAGGGCCAAGTGGCTCTGAATCAGACTGTTCCTGATCCCCTGCCTGGCTCAGACATATTGGAAAATCAGGGACCAAGGGTTTTAATTTTGCAATGCATCTTTTAATGATCTCTCCATTTGCCAATATTGTGTCCACTTCTGAATGCTAGTGTGCCATATTGCCAAAATCTTTCACCTTTCAAGTTACTATAGAAATGTCTGAAGCAATGCTTCATACATATAAAGCTAAACATTCCAACGTCAGAAGTTAGCAAAACTATATAAACCAAAAAGGTCTTACAGTGCAGCCATCTTTCATTGTATCCTATACTGTCAGTATATATAGCATATAATATTCATTCAACTGGACTTTTTAAGCAGTCTCAGCAGTGCCGCCAGCAAGGTGTCCAGTCACTGAATGGATCTTCTAGTACAAACATGTTTTTAAGCTGCTTAGATTTTGAAAAATATTACTACGAGAAGCTAAATAAATGTTAATATTTTACAATCTGATATGTAATCAAATATAAGTACAATACAATAAACTGCTCCCCAATTCTCCCCCACCATGTTACCATCTGAATGGAAATTGTGGCAGTAGCACTTAGGAGAAGAGAGAGTTTTATCTGCATGCACAGAAAGGAAGAGTTCACATAATGGTTTGTAAGGCATATCAAATTTATTCTGTGAGGTAGATAAAGGTCTTTTAAAGGTCTTATTCCACTTGTGGAATGAATTTCTTATCATGTATAAATTCTGTGTGGAACACTTTTTTTTTTCCTGGGATGTGGTTTGTTTTCTGAGAGAAGCTAATGATTTCCACTCCTGTAAAACAGAAAATCCGCTAATTAAAACAAAATCACACCCTGAATGGATAGTAATATTGGGAATATAAAAGCGTGCACTGTGCTGAAAGATCAAACAAGACCGTTCATTCCAGTAAGCTTACTCTTACAGAATCATGAATAAACACTAATAAAAGAATAGCCAAAGAATAATGGCCTATATTTAGGGGAAAGTAGTCACACTGAGAAGCAAACTTGAACTAAATATGAAAAATATTTCCAAGAAGCATTTAAAAAATAAAAACTGCTCCATGTTTAATCACAGTCAGATTCAACTGCAGAATAGATAAGTATTTTAAAAATATTTCATATAACAAGCCTATCTAAGATAATGCTACATCTAAGAGGGTTGGTACTTTGGTATCACTATAATATATATCAGTCCCACTTCTCTCTCAAATAGTAAAGGCCAGAGTTAAATTTTTTTATGACACAGTAAAACATTTAACAAGCATTAAACTTCCCCAAGGACAGCACAGGATTTTAAAGTGTTAATCATTCAGTAAGTAGTACTTCTCCCTCGAAGGGCCCCATCCAATGCCAAATGACTTCAGTGTGAGTATTTCCATTGATGTCAGTGGGCTTTGGATCAGGCCCATAATGATTAATGAAGCAAAGCTACAGAAAAACATTATGGAGCACTTTGGTGGTGGTGCTGCATTCTTTTGGATGATATGTACAACCAGACTTGATCTCTTGAAGTCATTAAATAGCCCATTGTACTTTTCACTAAGGAGCCAAACAAATTCCGTTCTCAGTTACTGTTCAGTTGAGTCACACTTCTTTTCTGCCTGTGTGAATTATCCACGTTTAACTATAAACAGTATTCTTCACTTCTCTCCAAAAACTGGGTAACATTGTTCTGCACTCCTAAAGAGTGCCACATTCTAACCTAGAGCCATCTGTAGTTTAGTGATGAGTAAAAAAATTGCTGTATATATAGTTTGCAGCATTTGTGAACTGGGCTCCTTTGTGGGGAAAGGCACCATGTAAATAGATTAGTATTAATGTATTATTTATTTTTAATAAAATTGCCTCACATTGGTATAAATGCCAACTTATGCCAGTGAAAAGTGACATGCACTAGGTTAACTGACTTAAATATGGGACACTTATTTCAATATCCTTTTTCATTAGTTTTCAAGTGACTGATTATCTTCCTGACATCCACACAGGCTTCTTCCCACGCATCAAAGCATAGGTATCTGTAGCATCATCCCATAGAGCTGAGACACCACCTTGCAGTCCATTCTGTGTAATGAGGGAAACTTGCACCTCCACGATTAGATCCTTTGTGTGCAGAATGTCAGAGATCTTTCTCTCCGATCTTATTTAACATCTACATGCAGCCACTAGAAGAATTGATTTGACAACATGGACACAAATGCCAACGACATGCTGCTGACACACAATTCTGCCTGGTTTTCACACCATATGAGTACACCACTGTCATCTAGACCAGTGTTTGGCCAAGATCAGATCATGGATGAAGAAGAACTGATTTAGTTAAACCCTAGTGAGACTGACCTTATGCTGGTAGGCAGAGTGAAGAGCTTATAGTCCTGTTACAGCCTCCTCTGATTGAAGATACATGCACTGAAGTTGTCAATTCAGTCCTAAATTTAGGAATGCTCCTGGATTGTCATTGACACTGAGCTCTCAGAAGTGCCTCCAGCTAGCTAGGTGACTGAGGAATGACATGACCAAGGCAAATCACACCTTCATCACCCTCCATCTGGACTACTATTCTGCAAACTAGCTGGGCATGAAAGCTCCAATGTTCAGGACATCACAGCTAGTAAAGAATGAAGCATCACAGCTCTTCACCAACATGCGTGCATTGATCCTGCCCTCCATATGCTATGCTGGCTATCTACAGAACACTGCATCGCAGCAAGATTTCAGGCTTTATCTTCGAGGCACCAAATATCCCAGGAAATCTAAAAGATCACCTAAAACATCAGGACCATGACTACTCTCAATTACTCCACACCTTAGGTATAATGGAATTGTTCACTACAAGCGTAAAACTCATTTATGCATCAGACAGGGCCCTAGTAAAGGCACAGAGCACATCATGTGGAAAAAAAACAAGCAAAAAATTAAAAATGTCCCCTCCACCATGCGAACGTTTCCTCTGAGAATAACGGTGCAGAAGAAACCTCATGTGGCACCTGTCAGTAATGTTGCTTTATGCAGATGCCACAGTGATGGGTATGGTACCAGGATCTACACAGAATGGAACAGGCCCATTTAAACTAGTCCTTGCTCAGTATTAGGAACAATGAAAGCCATATGACTTTGGGCTCAGGGGATTCCCAAATGAATCCTAGAGTTTAAAGCCAGAAGGAACCACCAGATCATCTGGTTTGACCTCCAGTATATTACTGGGCACCTGCACCACCCAGCATTCTCACACCAACCAAAATATTACAGCCCACAGGAGACTAGGCTATTATGTGTCACAGACAGGGAATAGGAAGGATCAAGGTTCACAGTGCCCAAAGCCCCTGAAATGGCAGGGAAATGATTAAGAGAGATACACCCAGATACTCCTGGCAAGCGATCTGCAACCACATGCTACAGAGGGAAGCAAGAAACACCCCATAGTCACTGTCAAACTGACCTACAGGGGAATTCTTTACTAACCCCCTGGCAATCAGATCCTGAGCACATGAGCAAAAACCACTCAGCTAAACATCCAAGAGACAAACACTTGGTGCCACCTCACAGCCCTGGGCCTCCCTGTCCTACACCCCATTTCCAGCTGTGGCTATCCCTGATGGTTCAGAGCAGGAATTGGCAGCCTTTGGCACATGGCCCATCAGGGAAATCTGCTGGTGGGCTGGGATGGTTTGTTTACCTGCAGCATCCATAGGTTTGGCCGATTGCAGCTCCCACTGGCTGCGGTTTGCCATTCCAGGCCAATGGGGGCTGCAGAAAATGGCGCAGGCCAAGGGATGTGCTGGCCACTACTTTCCGCAGCTCCCATTGGCCTGAAACGGTGAACTGAGGCCAGTGGGAGCTGTGATTGGCCAAACCTGCGGATGCTGCAGGTAAACAAACTGTCCCAGCCCACCAGCAGATTTCCCTGATGGGCCATGTGCCAAAGGTTGCCAATCCCTGCTTCAGAGGAAGGAGATTTTTAAAAAAAACAAACAGAAAACTTTGAGTGGGGGGATCACTACCTGACCCCTGAAGGTGGCCATTTGAAACCCTAAACCATGCTGTTTTAGGAACAAAAGACATAAACTAAAAGTGAGCCCCGGGGCTGTCACAAGCAACCCTATCATCCAATCTTACTCATAAATTTGTCCAACTCTCTCTCAAAACTTACTCAAGTGTTTGCTTATACATCTCCTATTGGTAGTATATTACCCCGCTGACTGTCTGCTGGAAGTGGCAGATTTAGAGGTGCATTTCTGGCTATGGAGCTGGACACAACTATGCCTTAGCTGGGGACTATGTAATTGGAATTACAAGTGTAGACTTGCTGCTGTTTTTGCCATATCTGTTCAAAGTAAACAGAGATTTTGCGCATATTTTAAATAAATAACTTAAATTAGGAAATATCCTGAGTCACTTTTCTTCTGAAAAACTGACCCACTCTAATGCTCCCAAGCTACATGGGAAAATGACACCAATTAGAGAAAGGCAGGAGCTGGATTTTCTAGTTCAAGGGAAATTCCACAAGTTTGAAATTTCTTTTGGTTCAGAAAAGAAACAGAAACAAAAATTTCCTGCAAAACAACATTTCATACTTGTTTTTGTTTAATCAAAACACTTTGTTTTGATAAAATCAAAGCATTTCATGCTGATTTTGACACTTAATTTTTTTAAAATATTTTTAATATAAAAGAAATTTTGAAACAAAATTTCATTTTGAAACAAAAAAACTCAGAACATTCTATTCCAAAAATGTCAAGATGTTCTGTTCTGACATTATTGAAATGCTTTATGACAGATATTTTTTCTTTCTCTCTTAAATGGAAATTTGTCAAAATCAGCATACACTGGGATTTTCCAATGGAATGCCTTTCCGTCAGAAAATTCACAACCAACTCTAGCAGTAGCAATACATTTTCACTGCTTTTCTGCCAGTGCACATCTACATTGTATCCTGGCCTTCGCTGAATTGTCTGTGTTGAACTCTTCCCAAATGACAGATTTTTCCCCTTCCCTTATCATTCTTACAAAATCTTTGAATTAGACTGATTACTTTATCATCTTTTTAGGTTTGTTACTTATTGCTGACTACAGTAACTTTACTTGCAACTGTAGAATGAGGAGTCTACAGAATAACATGTCTGTGCTTGAGTCTGCTAATCTACTCTTGTCTCCCACTTGGGAAGTCATTTGTTCTCATGACTAGATCAGATTTCTGGTTGTTGAGGGAGGAGAAGATAGGGGGAGGCCTGGCAGTGTGCAGTAGCATATAGTGCACCAGGGGAAGGAGAGACAGGTGGGATTGCTGGCTTCTAGTGCCCAGGACTCTCCCTCCCCATGAAGGGTGAATGGAAGGAAGAGTGATCCCTCCTTTTCTCTGTGACCTGGGAAAAACGGGGATCAGTGGAGCCTGTGCCCCAGAGAAGGTGGGAGGCAGGGAGGAGAGTGAAGAGGAGCTGCCTGGCAAAGCAACAGAGCAGTGGTGCAAGCTCCAGAAGAAAAGCAGGGAGGCAGGGTGTCAAGTGGGGGAGTTCTTAATTGTTTAGCCAATAGATTGACTTTACTAGGGAAATCAGAAATGATTGTATTGTTTGTGCATGGGAAGGAGGATCAGAAATATTTGTTTGTTTGTGGGAAAAAGGAAGAATATAATTGCCAGCCCCACCACTTATTTTGCACCAGCTTTCGCTACCTTGGTCGCTTTGCTGAGGCTGCCAAAAATGAATGCCGGTTGTGTTAAAGATGTTCGCAGTGTTGACACCGGATTAGAAAATGTGCAAATCTAAGTCTAAAGTCACTTTAACAGCTCCAGCCCCAAATATGTCATACAGAAATGTTTTTTTAAAGTTGTGCAAATGATACTAACTCATCAAAAGCCAGAGTAAATATATTAGCATCTATCATACAGAAATGTATAGGAATTATCTAATACTTTGCCATTATTGTTTTATTTAAATTACATCCAATTTGGTGATAGATTGCAGTTGGAGCTTTATATTTTATTAAGTAGTATTAAGTTCATGTATAATGGAACTGGCAGATGCTCTGTATTGGGGAGAGTGGTTAGCAGCTAAAGGAAAAAAAGAGAAAAAGCAATGAGGAATCAAACATAAAGGAGATATAAAAGCATCATATGACATCTATTGTTTTTCTAATACTGCACTTATAAGCCATAGTGCTGGCATTAAAGCTAAACTAATATAAATGAGTAGATTCAATTCTTTCATAAGAAATGTAGTTTAAGGTGGTTTTAATGATAGGAGCATTTTTTTAAAGAAATATATCTAAATAGCAAATAATGCCAGCATTACAAAATTATTTCAATTTTCTGGTTTTTAAAAATCCTTTGGGTACTGTTTAAGAACACTGCATCTCTTCTTTTGTTCACTTCCATTATATAAAAAAAATTCTCAAATGTCAGTAAAACAAAAGAGGAGCACAATATTAATTTTAGTTAATAATTTAGATTATAAATTTACTTGCAAAATTTCATTCTGTGCAATAGTGAAAGATACAATTTATAGTAGTTACATGAGATAGCAAAGTATAGCAACAATTGCTAATGTTACCTATAACAATAATTTTGATTCCTAACTGGATCTTGTCTAATGTAAAAGTCTATAAAAATTCTGCCAAAATCACCTGAACTGATGAAGCATATTACTGTGTCTTTACAAAACTAAAATGTGCTTTGAAAATCACATAAATTACAAAGTTCAGGTCAAATCATTCTCACTTTACTCCAGGTATGTCTATATTACAGAGACTGTACCTGCAGAGCTATGTCAGCAAAGCCCTAAAGTGTAGACACAAAACACAAGGGGTTTTTCTGTCATTCTGCTTCTACACTACAGAGCTATGCTGACATGGCAATGCTGGTTAGTCTCTATAGTATAGATCTACTTGGAGTAAAGGAGAAGGAAGTGTTCTTTTTCTGTTAGTGTAGAAAAACATTCCCTGAACAACATTAGCTATGTCAGTGGCTGCTTCTGCACTGGGGGTTTTGTTGGCAAAACTATGTAGGTCAAACACATGCTTTTTTCCCCAGACCCCTGGCTGATGGAGCTTTGTCAATATAACTTTCAAGTGTAGACCAAGCTCCACTCAAGTAATCCCACAAAAGTCCCATGGTATAGCTTTTAGGACTAAGGCAAGTAGAATTTTCCCTTACATTTGGCCTTGTATGGAAGTGGAGAGCATACCAGAAAGATCTCAGTTTGATGTCTGCCAAGTTATTCTACATTCTCATCTTTATGAAGCACTGCTTGCAGCCATGTGTGGAAGGCAGGGACCCATGGAAAAATTACATCTAATTCCCTGGGTCTGGGGCCAGCCGAGCAGAAACAGTAGATCTCGTTGAAATTTTTTCTCATCCAAAAATGTTCCTCCCCCTAAGTGAAAAAAGGAGCCTTTAAACAACATTTTAAAATAAAAACATTCAATGAAAGTTTATGGTGTTTGAAATGTTCTCATTTTTCCACAACAAAAAAAAAAGCTCCCCAAAACAGGTTTTCAGCTTTTCTTTATCTCTCCTTTTCCCTTTTTCCGTTGGAAAAGGGGAAGGGGAAAGGGAAGAGAGTATGAAAAGAAAGCTGAAAACAGATTGGAAAGAAATACTTTAAAGATTTATTTTTCAAAAATTTCTGTGGGAAACCATCACCATTTTTTTGTCTTGCTCTATAATGAGGCTGTCTCTATGGTGATTAGAACACTGGCTTTTAGTGTGTCACTAGCTCACCACACCCTTCTTCCACCTTTGAAGGCATCTGGAATCTACAGAGGAGTTAGTAATTCATAATTCAGCAATAATATAAACAGAATTCTTCTGTGTAAGTTTCACTACTCTGCTTTGCCATGGGAGCATGCTGTATAGATCAGCTAGTCCCCAGCTTCTTCATGGCTAAACCACGTCCCCCATCACTAATCAGCTATCCATCTTGTAAGCAAGGAGTTGGTACAGAGGAGCTGATAATATAAGCTGGCTTCTAGCCCCTCAGGCCTCTCCCTCTCAATGAAGGGAGAATTGAAGGAAGAGTGAGGGGAGTCTGTTGAGTAGGTCATTTACTACCTAGCTTACTTCCCTTTTTTCTACTCTCACCCAGATCCTTTTTTGTGCACTTAGCACACAGTTGCTCCTCTTCATATCGCATAATGGGAGGGGATGTTAGGGCCTATAGTTACTACTTTGCAGGCTAAAAAACAATTTTATTTTTAATATTCAGGATTTATTTTTCCAAAGTTGTGAATCATCTGTGTGGCAAGGTGAATGCCCTAATGCACTGCACGTTATTCTCCCTAATAGATAAAAAACACATATTCAAAACTGTCCTGAGCAACAGGGTTTGGCCTGTTATGTGCATTTCATCATAAAGGGAAATAAACATTTCCTTTTTTACTGTACTGAGACGAACACAAATCATCATGAGCAATGGGCACTTTAAATGGTCTCCCACACTGGATTGACTTGATTAGAAATAAGTAGTAAGGCACCATCTAGCAGTGCTGATGCTTTCTGGAGGCAGGGGGCTACTAAGTAGGAGACAGAAATTAGAATCTTTTAGCCAAATGACTGCAACTTTATTAAATCTTTAACTTAAAAAAGAAGATAGTTCCTAGGGGCAACCTGTCATTGCTGCCATCAAAGAGGAGAAAGCAACAACCAACATTATGAGCTGTTTCCTCCCTTTTGATACTCAATTCTACCATATCCTATAGTCACCATCCACTTCAACCTAAGGCTCAACCAGGCCTGCATTATTTGCAGCCCTTCTTAAACTCCCAGCCATTTTATGGCCTAAGACCTGCAATATTCTGCAAGGTATTGCACTGAGCTCAGGCCGCCCTGTAAATCCAGTCCCCTTCTTCAGTAACGGTGGACTCATACCTAATTTTCATGCCAGGAGTCTCTTATGGACAGCAGCTCACCATCAGGCAAGGAATCCCAGTATTTTTCTTTTTTTAACAAGTATTGTATTGGGTTTGACCAAGATCAGCCCCCTCCAACAAGAGAGGACTTTAACTGTAGAAGAGGTCATTGCTATCCACAGGGGTGTGGCCAACTCTCCCAACCCCAGCCTGCCCTGCGGTTCAGGGCCAGCTGGAATGAGTGGTGCCCCTTCTTAAGTTTCCAGTTAGGGTTTTGAAAGAGCTGTATCTTTGCATTTTCTGTTGCATGGCTAAATGCATACTTTTAGCACACTATATGGGATCTTCTCCATATAGATAAAGATAATTTAACCGCCCACAATTTTGCTGCTTCTCCCTACCCCAGCTCCCAATAATGTATAATAGCTTTGTAGCGAGGCAGTGTGGTGCCCAACCGCCCCGCAGAGGGACGAGCTTCCCCAGAGGCAAAAGGAGGCGGAGCTGGAGAAACCTGCACCCATCCCCCAGAGGTCAGCCGGCCGACCCGGAAGTATAAAAGCTCGGCCGCGGAGCTCACTTTGGAGGGAGCCAGCGGAGGGGCCAGAGGCCACGACCAGAGCTCCTGAACGGGAAGCCCCTGTGACCCAGCCTGAGCCCGGGAACTGGCCAAGCCCGCCCTGCGCCCGCTACCCGGAGGAAGAGGGACCAAGCCTACCCAGTCCATGCTACCCCGAGGAGCCTCTCAGTCTGCTCTGTGCCAGCTACCCGGAGGAAGAGGGACCGAGCCTACCCAGTCCAGGCTACCCCAAGGAGCTGCCGCTTCTGCCTCCAGACAGCGACTCGGAGGAGCCCATGGAAGTCACCGTGCCTAACCAGGTACCCTTTGAGGGGGAGTTAGGAAGTGGCCCAGGGAATGAGTCTGAACCTATGTCAGTGTGTTGCGGTCAGGATCCCCACTGACTGCAGCAGGCCTGTAACCGCTGCTAGGGCCCCGGGCCGGGACACAGTGGAGTGGGTGGGCCTGCGTCCCCCCTGCCACCCTTAACCGTGGGTGACAGTCTCCCCCTCAGCTAGACGCCATTGCTAGCTGTCTGGCGCTGCTCAGCCCCTGCTTGAGGGTCTGAGCCCTGACTTTACCTCCGTTTGTTGCCCCGCCCTGCTTCAGGGCCTGGGCTTTTCAAACTGTTGCTGCTCAGCCCCTGCTTGAGGGTCTGAGCCCCTGACGTTACCTGTGTGTCTTGCCCGCCCTGCTTCAGGGCTAGGGCGTGCTGAACTGGTGCTGCTCAGGCCAGGCTGAGCACTTGAACCCCAGGTGCGGGTATTCCCCAACCCGGCTGAGGGGTGTGTAGCGAGGCGGTGTGGTGTCCAACCGCCCCACAGAGGGACGAGCCCCATTGGCGACCCCCTACAAGCTTATTTAAAGCCATTACAAACATTACATGTTTCTAGCTCCCAAACATAGAAATAAAGGTCATGGTACAGTATATTAGAAAGACAAGCTGGGTGAGGTAGTAGCTTTTATTAGACCAACTTCTCTGGTTGAGAGAGAGACAAGCTTTTAAGTTTAAACAGAGCTCTTCTGTAAGCTCAAAAGCTTGTCTTTCTCACCAACAGAAATTGGTCCAATAAAAGATATTACCTCACTCACCTTTTCTCTGTAATATCCTGCGACCGACATGGCTACATAGTACAGTATAGGCAGACACTTCTCCCATGGACTTCAGTAGGAATTGCACCTATTTATGTCAGGGCTGAATATGGTCCAAAGTTTTGTGCTAAAATTCTTCATGAATACTTCACTTTTAAAAATCATCAATATTCAGAAAACTGCATTTCTATATTAAATAATTTTGTTATTTCATATTTATTTTTCCACCCCAATATCCTAAAGCAGACTGCTTAGCAATGTGGTCTAACAGCCTATAAAAAGTTAGTTAATGCACTACTTTGTTGACTGGAGGGAGCACAAAAAAATCCAACATCTGGATCTTCTGGCCATTCTGCAAATCAACAATAGTCCAAAAGATGCTTTCAGGTATGATACATTTGTCTACCTCACTGCAATCCTGAATGATTTTTAATGACCAAGTTATATGCCCTGGAAAATAAAAAATTGGAATGGAAATGTTAACCTAATGCCACAAACTGGGCTGTTGTATTGTAACACAAGTTACTCCTGTCTTTTCATTGTCATATTTTTCAGTAGTAATAATGCCATAGGCCAACCCTCAGCCTGGGCCCGACTGTAGTCTCTTTCACTCTTTCCCCCCGAATCTCCTATGGGAGCCCAACTCCTGTGCAATCTCATTGTTCTTGGAAGGAGTTCATCTCATTCCCATGGTCTTTTTAGAATCCAACTACAGTTCAGCTGTCTGTAGAGGTGCTCCCCAGATCACCACAGGTGATTGGTCCATGTAGTCATTCAGGGCCCCTTGCCTGTATCAAGCTCGTAGTGTATGTTTGCCCCCAACCAAAGAGATGAGTGATGGGAGGAAAGTCTAGCCTAGGGGTTGGCAACCTATGGCATGTGTGCCAAAGATGGCACGTGATCCAATTTTTAATGGCACGGCTGTAGCGTGCCATTAAAAATCGTGCCCAGCCCGGCCACTCTTCTCTGCCCTCTGTTTCTCCCCTTCCTCCTTCTCTCCCTCCCTCCCTGCCGGCTAGTCAGCTGATCGGCTGGGAGGGACTGAACAAGAGGAGGAGGAGGAGGGGCAGGAACCCACCACGCTGCAGGAAGAGGCAGGG
>ML677341.1:37476791-37487841 GCA_007922305.1 Dermatemys mawii | reverse complement strand
GGTCCTGCCGGCTCCCCTGCCTCTTCCTACAGCATGGTGGGTTCCTGCCTCTCCTCCTCCTCCTCTCCTCTCAGTCCCAGCCAGCTGATCAGCTGACCAGCCGCAGGGAGGGAGAGAAGGAGGAAGGGGACAAATGGAGCAGCAGCGTGTTCCCTGCTCTGGGCTGGCCAAGGCAGAGAAGAAGCAGGGGTACGGCCTTGGGGAAGGGGGTGGAATCAGGCCATATACCCCCAGCACCTTCCCTGATCCCCCCGCTCACACACATCCAGCCCTCTGCCTTGATCCCCCCCGCACACACCCAGCCTTCTGCCCTGACGCCCCCACACCCAACCCTCTGCCCTGAGCCCTGCAGCCCAACACACCCACCAGGCCCCTGCCCTTCACCCCTGCACACCCTCCAGGCCCTTGCTCTGACCCCTGTACCCCCTTCACACACCCAGCCCTCTGCTTGACTCCTTCACCCCCCACCCCCCATGACTCCAGCCCTGACTTTGGCACCCACACACATACCCAAGCCCCCCACACCTGTACCCCCACTCATGTCCCCAGCCTTCTGCCCTGACTCCTGCACCCTCCTCACACACACCCAGCTCACTGCCCTGACTCTAGCACCCCCACACATATCCAGGCCACCCACACCCCATGCACCCCCCACATCCTGACTCGTGCACCCCACATCCCCACCCCCACCCTGAGCACCAAATGGGAGCTCCTCTACACCCCCCCCCCCATTCCCACCTGCACCCCTCGCACCAAATGGGAGCTGCCCAGGTAAGCGCTGCACACCCAAACCTCTTGCCCCAACCCTGGGCCCCCTCCCTCATTCTAGCTCCTGGCCAGACCCTACACCCCAACACCCAGCCTGCTCCTTCACCCCCAGCCCTGGGCTCAGTGCACCCCCACCCTCAGTGCAGTGCAGAGAGAGAGGAAGAGAATGGGCCAGGACCAGGGAGAAGGTAGGTACCCACTCTATGTGGGCAGGGCAGGGACCCCAGACCAGCAGCGGGCTGAGCGGGTCTGGCAGCCGGGATCCCTGAGCCACTCAGCCCACTTCCGGTCTGGGGTTATGGCTGCTGATCCCGGCTGCAAACCTCACTCAGCCCGCTGCTGGCCTAGGTGAATGGAACCCCAGGCTGGCAGCTGGCTGAGTGGACCAGCGGTGTAAGATCAGCATTTTAATTTAATTGAGGCTTCTTAAACATTCTGAAAACCTTATTTTACAATATGACAATAGTTTAGTTATATAATATATAGACTTATAGAAAGAGACCTTCTAAAAAATGTTAAAATGTATTACTGGCACGCAAAACCTTAAATTAGAGTGAATACATGAAGACTCGGCACACCACTTCTGAACGGTTGCTGACCCCTGGTCTAGCCACTGCTTCAGGTGAGCTCCCCCATACTTGGTGCTCACTACAAGTCCCCAGCGGCGTCTCTGCTCCTAGGCAAAAGTTTACTCGCTTTTCTGTGGTCAGTTTCACACTTCTAAGCTCCCCTTCTCCATGATGGAGCATGTTCTGCATGTGCTTCTATCTGGTGCTCTCTGAGTGCAGGAATGCTCGTTAGCATAGGCGTGCGCACAGGGTGTGCCGGGTGTGCCTAGGCACACCCTAATGTCTCAGAAAAAAGTGGCTTTCAATGCAGAGTGCGGCGCCTTTAAAATAAACAAATAAATAAAATTCCCTGGGTGCACACCCTAATGAAATGTGCTGCACACACCTATGCTCATTAGCCTTTCTACCAGTGGGATGAGGAGATCACATTACAAGTAGAAGTCATGACATGGTAGGTAGGAGTCATGACATGGTTTGAACAACTTTAAATTAATAATTCTAACAGCAAACATTTGTGAAATATCTTGCCTCTTGCCCAGTGACCAAATCCTGCCTTTGGAGGATCTTCTTGTGGAATCATGATATTGTCACAGACTAATGAGTGGCACAAGAGCAGCCTAGCTTATTTAGTAAACTCCCTTGGCTCATTGGACAATATACCTTGGTTCTGAGAGATCTGGCTGTAGGTAGGGTTTTGATCATTGTACATGTGTGAGAGGGCATGCCCCTAATAGAGAAGAAGCTCAGGAGCTCTCCTGGGCTCAGCCAGCACTAACCAGACTCACCTGCAAGGCTTGTTCTGCCTGGAGGGAAGCAGCTTAAATGGAAAAGTCTGCAAGCAGCCCAGCAGCAGTGGTTCCAGCAGCAATTGCTCAGCAATGGACCATCTAATAGCAAGTTCAAGTCATGCAACAGCTGCAGTGGATACTGATGACCCAGCACCCCAAGGAAATGATGCAACAGATAGGGCTAGCCTTACACTTCCCTCAATTCCCAGCAGGGCATGCTTCCATGGAGGTGGGCCCCGCATCAATACTTGTGAAGCTAACTGATATGGGCCGGATAATGGTTGTGAGGCCTGTTTAGTAACGTTTGAGAGGTGACACTAGCTTCCCATGGCTGCCTGAGGAGTGTGCTTTGATTTTTGGCTCCATACTTGATGGGTCCAGCACAGATGACCTACCATAACCTGGCTTTAGAGCAGACTAAGGACTATAAACAAAGACTACTCATATTTTGTACTACTTAGACATTTCCAAGGAAACCCACAACCAATGTTTTAGATCTGAAACCTACCTCAAGGGATCCAGACCCTCCTAGCGCAGCACGTGCGGGAACATTGTTGGAAGTGGCTCCACCTGGAAGAAAGTCTGAGGCCCACATGGCTGAGTAAATTGTGACCAAACAATCTGTAAGGATTTTGACTGGGTTCATTCACCAGAGCGATGCCTCCTGCTGGCTATCTCAGGGTTTAGCTCTTTCAGCCAGTGCACTCTCTCCTGGTAGTGCCACCCGTGCTACCTTCTCTGTCTGAAGACCTGTCTCCACCCAGGAACTACAGCATCCTTTTCACGACTCAGCCTCCAGCTGTTCCACCATCCATGTTCTCCCCAGTTCTATAGACTAGCCACTTCCCTAGTGGTGAGGCAGGGGTGGGGGGACCCAGGCCAGCCCACTATGCCAGGCTCCAGCCCAGGAACCCTGTAGATAGCAGCCACTTGCTGACTCTCCTTAACTTCTCCACCAGTCCCCTGGGCCATTTCTCTGTGACCCCAGCACCTTTTTCACCCTCTTTTCAAGGCCTCCAGCCAGAAAATCCCAGCAGCTCGACAGGAGCCCCCTCTGGCTCCTCAAGTTCCTGTCCAAGATGCTATCTTTCTGCAGTCTGCTAGGAATAGACCTCTCTCTTTGAGCTCCCAGCATCAACTATCTCTGGCCCTGCAGCTCCCTTTTATGTGAGTCTGCTGGGCTCTGATTGGCTGCTCTGTGCAGTCTCTCTCTCATTGCCTGCTCCCTGTACAGTCTCCTTAGGCTGTGTTTAACCTCTACCTTGCTGATCTGGGGTGAACACTCCATCACCAGGCTATTACCAGAAAAAGGCAGGGAGTGCATATTAGAGCACCTCCATGGGATTTTTTCAAACATTGTGTGGTTAATGGAGGACTTTGTAGAAGCTAAAGTGTTGCTAGAGACCAGATTCCTCAGAAATTTGATGATAAATGGTCTGCTAGCCCATAGTAAGTCACTAGACCGTGGTAAGTCATGCGGGCACAGGGAAGTCAGACTTGGACACAACACCTCCCATGGGACTGCCAGTCATCTCAAATAGAACCTGCAGATCAGAGTCCAGTCACTAGTCCAGGACACAGTTCATCCCAGCTTGGAAAGATCCTGTCAGTGCCAGCCCTGTAATTGGCTATTCCTGTGGGCTGACAGGTCACATACAAAAAGAATGGCTTCTTATGGAATGTGCATATGCAGTAGGCTGTACTGTAAAACCTCATGCATGGAAAAAGACTCCCCTACAAGTTAATGGTACCAGTTAATGATTCAAGTAAAGGGAGTTCAAGTCAATGGTGGTAAGAGACAGCAACACCTCTGAAAGGTCAATCCTCCCAGAGCGTATACATGGTGATGTGAAAATATACCCTAGCCAATGTTTACAACTGTACCATGATAACAGTAGCTCTGACTGAAAAATTGGCTTACCCTACAATCATTAGCCAGGACCGGTCACTTTTTTTGCAAGTTATTCATGAACAGGCTAGTCTACTGAATGGGGATCTGGGCTGAGCACTGCAGAATGAGCCCCAGAGTCTGGTAAACCTCGGGGAATTGAAAGACCCTGCGAACAAAACATTTTGAACAACACGAACATCAACCCTCGCAGAGAAGGAAAAGGCAATCAAGATGGACCTGGAAGATTTCCTAAATCGTGAGACTTCTGTATAGGAATGGAGGAACAACCCTACATTGAACCATGTGTATAACCAATTGATCTCTGTAAATGGGGAAGTAAGGGAGCCTCTGCAGGTTGAGCAGTATCCATATTTGTGTTCATGAAAGAGCACCCATACTGAATTGAAAGAAATCAACAAACTGGGATAATAGACACAACTGCTGGTGCCACATAACTACCACCAACAGCATTGCAGTTTGTGGATGACATCCCATGCACTGGACACGTGGGAAGAGAGTAGACACTGTCACAAGTGCTAGCTCAATTCTACTAGCCAAGCATGCCAAGATTGCCAGCTATCCAACAAAAAAGGGGTTCCTAACATACCCTTGAGCTCTCTACCCTTAATTGAGAAACCCTTTGAAAGAATCAGAATGGATGTGGTCAAGCCCATGGAAGGGGTACATATTAATAATTGCAGAAGTGACAAAGAGTCCTGTGGCACCTTAAAGACTAACTGAAATTTTTTCAGAGCATGAGCTTTCGTGGGCTAATACCCACTTCATCAGATGCATGCAGTGGAATTATTATATTAATAATTGTCAGTTATGAGACTAAGTATCCAGAATTACATACAGATTGGGTACATATTAGTAATTGTCAGTTATGAGACTAAGTATCCAGAGGCTGTTCCCCTTCACTCAGTAAAAGCTACGGCAATAGCCCCAGAGCTCCTGAAGCGCTTCTCACCCTTATGATTTCCCTGGGAAATATTTTTATATCAAGGGACTAATTTCACCTCCCAGCTAATGTATAATTTATGCTCTTTTCTGAATGTCAAGTCCCTGAAAACCATGGTGTACCACCTGTAAGCCTAATGGAGAGATTTAATAAAACTCTGAGGGAAATTTTGAAATGCTTTGTTAATAATGACCCCCAAGCACTGGGACCAGCTACTCCCTCTGCTCCTGTTTGCCATAAAGGAGGTCCCATGGGTCTCTATGGGATTCTCTCCCTTTGGCTTACTTTATGTCCACCAACTTCAGGGAATTTTGGACTTGCTGGGAGGAACAGGGTGTAGGTGCCTTAAGTTCAACCACGTATTTCTTAGATCTAAAGGAATGATTCAGGGTCATAGAGGTGTTCTCTACAAATAATTGAAGAAAGGCCCAACATGTTCAGGAACAACATTATAAGTGAAGGATGTGACTATGGACCTTCTACTAAGAGGCTAGATCCAGTTTCTCCTTCCTTCCTCTGAGTCAAACTTAAGGTTCCAGTGGCAATGGTCTGTTTGAAGATGTCAGGCAGGTAGGGCCAGTGGGCTATAAGATAAAACTGGGGGGTAGAAGGAAGGAAACTCAAATTTACTATGTGAGTCTTCTTAAGTCTTGGAAGGCACAAGAAGTCCCATTGATAACTTCTTCCCCTACAGAGCTCAAATTAGGACACCAAGTACTCAAAGTCCACGAACTAGTGCCTGGGGGTGAGGGACTTACACCTGCACAGAAGAAGCAACTCCTCCAATTGACTAAAGTCTTTGCTACTGTATTTCCCCTTAGCCAGGGAAAACACAGTTAATCTAATACTGTCTAGAGACCACTCTGGATCCTGATGAAGGAATATGTGGGACGCAACCTGGGAAGAGGTATGAATGATGCTGGAGATGAACATTATGGAGTCTAAAAGTGAATGGAGGAGCCCAGTAGTTGTGGTTCCCAAACTGGATGTTTTGGTCCAGTTTTGTTTTGATTTCAGGAAAGTTAACTCCATCTTGAAATGCAATGCTTACCTGTTGCCAAGGATAGACACGTTACTAGAGTGGCTTGAACCAGCAAAGTATCTGAGCACTATCAATCTCAGAAAGGGTAATTTTCAGATCCCTTTAGCTCCATCCTTCACAGGAGAAAACTCTTTCTCAACCCCTTCAGGCATTTCCAATTGGAGACAATGCCATTTGGGGTCCATGGGGCCTCTGCAACTTTCTAGATGCTCATGAATAAGATCTCAGTCCTCATCATTAGTAGGCTGCTGCCTACATAGATGATATTGTCTTTTACAGTCCTATGTGGGGAGACCACCAGCAGCATGTAAGAGTAGGGGTAAAGGCCTTTCAAGATGTGGGCCCCACTGCCAACATGTAAAATGTAGGCTTGTTGTGACTACGGTAACCTATTCTGGATACTCATAGGGGATCAATAAGGTACAGGCCCTAATGGCATTCCCAATTCCCTGGATGAAGAGTCAAGTGAGATGTTTTCTAGGCCTGGCAGGGTATTACCAGATGTTTATCCGTGATTTTGCCTCAAAAAAGAGCCTCCCTTATGGACAGCATAAAAGCAACTCAAAAAAGATCTGAAGGGATGGGAGCGGTGGAACAGCTTTTAACATCTTGAAAGAACAATGGTGCTGGGCACCTGTACTCTTCAGCTCCAGTTTTTACTGGGAATTCATGCTGTACATAGATGCTTCAGATGTCAGCTTTGGCACTGTGCGCTAGCAGGACTTTGAAGAAGAATGCCCAATCCTATACCTGAGTAGGAAGCTATTCCCTAAAGAAAAGGCCAACTTGATTATTGAAAAAGAGGAACTAGTGATTAATTGTGCCATGGATTACTTCAGGTATTATCTGTTAGGCAATCCCTTCCCCTTGATCACGGATCATGCTCCCCTATGTTGGCTTCATACCATAAAAGGTTCAAACCTGCATATGATGCAGTGGTACCTTGTGTTACACCCAGACCTATAGTTTTTTCAAGATGTAACACCTAGCAGAAAAGGACAATACTAATGACAAGGACTTTTCTGCGGAAATTGGAGATGGGATGACCCACCCCAAGAGAAACTTTCCAACTTGAGGGGTGAGGTCTGTGAGGGGACACACCTTTCCCTAGTAGAGAGGAAGTTAATGAGCTTTTCTGGGCCCAGTCAGCACTAATCAGATACACCTGCAAGGCTAACTCCTCTGAGGAAGGAAGAGTAAAAGGGAAAAGCCTGCCACAGGAAGGGGAGACAACTAGGGGAAGACTGCTATGCCCTGAAGATAGCTTGCTGTAGGGGTAAAACAGTGAAGACAGTCACAGATCTTGCCACCCCAGAGATGGCATGGATCAAAAGGAGGGGGCCTAGCCCTGATCAAGGACACTAAAAACCTATTGATAAGATGAGCCCCAAAGGGTTGCTTGAAAAACTGGCTAAGAGATTGAACACCTTTTTTGTTTACTCTTATTCTTCCTGTTCTAAGGGAGGAAGAGGAAAAGAACCCTTTTTCTGGGTTTGTTTGGATAAACTTTTGTCTACCAAAAGCTGGAGAAAGACTCTGCAAGTGCCAGAGAATAGCAGCAACCCCAAATCAAGGGGGCCTCCGCCGACCTTGTTTTTATGTTTTAACCCATATTAATTTTCTCACCTCTTTTCCTGTGCGTTCTATTTCCAGCAAGTTGCCTAATTTTAGATTTAAAATATTAAATAGAATTCTTTGTAAATCCTTTATGTTTAAGAATATTGACCATCATACCAGTTAGGATGGTCCATCCCTGTTCAAGACAACCTTTCCAACCTGTTCAGTAAAGCACTGAAACATGTGCAGAAGTCCCATTGAATCCATATGATTACATGTATTGTTGAATAGAGCCCTTGAGTCTGACCCTGTAGCCCCTTAACATACACATAGAGCTTATTGTAAGTAAAAGATACTCACTAGTGTGAGTAAGGTTGTAGGGTTAGGCCCTTTGAATAGCATTACTCCAAGTATAATCACTGTTTTGATAAAATGCCATAGTCATCCTGGAAAATCTAACCAACATCACTCAGTGGAAAATCCTATACAAAAAAAATTTAACTAATATCAAAATTTGAAAGGGGGCAACGGTCACATGAATGTTATCCAATATTTTTTAATTGAGTATTGTACTTTGGGATAAGCTGCTGGGTTTCTTTAGCAGAACAATGATTGTTGTTCAAGTGACATTTTTCACAGGTATAAAGACGGTCAGTGGCAAGTACTGAAAGTATTTGCCCTTCCAATTAACATAACAGTGACATCATTACAGCTGTCTGAATAATTAAGACAATTATTCACTGACTATTATTAAACCAACCATAAAACTGTTCAACTAATTATAATAATTAATAGTTAATAGTAAATAAAAGCTATGAATGCTTTGTTTCAAGACAATTGCCAAAATGTGTTGGATTAATTATTTGCAATGAACAATTTGACCAGTTTGGAACAACATAGAAATGTACTGTTCAAAGAAAACTGTCTGATATTTGGATTAACACTAAGGAAACAAATGGCAATATCTCCAGCAACGAAGCCACCATATATCCTTCTGGACATGCAATAATTAGAATATGTGCTTTAATGCCTACATTTCTTTAATCTTGAATATATTAATCAGTTCATGGACCCAGAATCTTCCAGAGACTGTCACAAATCCACGTGATATCCCTGATTCATAAAATTTAGATTTCTGATTCATGTTTAAAATTACATAGAGCCAGACATGTTGGCTACACATGTGAGAAGTCTCAACTGAACAATTTAATCTATCAAAGGGCAGTTGTAATTTATGTTTCTAAAACTGAGTCTAAATCCCCCTTGAGAAAATGGTGGCATTTGAGAACGTTGAGGTGGGTAACTGCGCCCATCCTTAAAGATATACATGCTTCTTTTTGGAGCTCCGTTCGCATCCATTTACAGACAAGTGATGTCATAAGTCACTCTGGATCTGTGAGCAAACAGCTGAGATGAATACCAAAAATTGTTGTTTGATAACTACTGAAGTCTAGTTTTCAGTGCTTGTGAAATAACAAATATGAATACAGGATAGCAGGACCTGACATCTACACACATGCACGCAGGTGAACACATGTTCTTTGGGACATGACACTATCCATGATGTCTTGTTAACTATCTCTCTGTCTGTTTATCCTGTGTATGTAGATTAATCACGGTATTATCCAGATATCTCTGTGTTGGTCAGTGCTCATTTTCCATTGGCCACATTGTGCCATCATATTTTTAGTAGAATTCCCAATGATTTCAATGGGAAGTGCTGCTTAAAAATCCATGGCATGTCCTGGTCTAAGGTAACTTTACAAGTGAAAGAAAATATATGACTCACAATAATAATTACTAAATTAATTACTAAAAATTCTTCACAAATATGTAATGATATAGGACAAGTGCTGCTTTCAGCTATGCCAGTGTAAATGCACACTACTGTTGAACACCATTGATTTTAGTAGAATTAAACCAGTGTAACTGAAAGCAAAATACAGTTTTGTGATAATTGTAATTTTATTTATCAAAATAATCTCTGTGTAGAATAAGTAGTTCTTATATATATGTAAAAGTCCTGCATGATATTGGGGCCCTGCACATTGGTTTTTTCCTAACTATTTTAACTATGTATTTCACTGCTGCAATTTGTTAAAGAAACACAGCTAGCTAATACTTTCATTTAAATTAGTGTAAGAAGGGGGGGAGTTTAGTGCAAAATTTGTACAAACAAAATGTATCAATACTGCTGTGATTCTCAAAGAACTATTGGACTGACAAAATCATTCTCTCTCTTATGCTAGAAACTGAATATATAGCTCAAAAAAAGTACCATTTTCCTCTTTCCCAAAATCTTATGCAATTCATGGACAAAGTACTTACAATCAAAGACCATTCAAAAGAAATTTGGCCCTCTAAGATTAAGTAGAACCAACTGGCAGTCAGTATTAGAGTATATTACACCAATTGCCAGTCAAGAGCTATCAACAAAGTTAGTCATTGGTTTATCAGACTCAGAAGGTAGACTATCTGGGAGAAAGAGAAGGAGCATCTGTTAGGGACCTAGCAAACATTTTTACTTTGGTTTAAAATATTTTTTTCCCAAATATAGTCAAAAACACTCCCCCAAGGGGGAAAATACAAATGAATGTGTCTAAAACTAAAATCTTTTCTGTGTTTTGTGCTTTATTTCATGTTGGTATCCTCAGCCAGTTTACTCAGCGTATGTGGGGAAACATACACCTTGAGAAATGATTTTAAGTAATGTAAGTGGCACTGCTAAATTTGTAATCAGGTTAATTGTGTACAGCATCTCTGAAGCCTGGGATGATTCCTATAGGAAGAGTTTAACTGAAAAGATTACATTTATGCAGGGTGTGGGCAAATGAGACAGCCAATAAGGTAGAAAAGAAAATCAGGGTCAACCCCTGCTGGCTTTATGCCGGTGAGAAGCTCCATTGAATAAAGCAAACAGGATTTGATGGCAATTCTTTTAGAAAGTTTCCGTGTTGGGGCTCAGGATTCCAAGGGACTTTCTGGAAGTGAAGCTACTTAAGATCACTTCATGAAGCGGCAAAATAATAGAGATGAGATCTCCCGGGGGTTAATATCACAGTTCTGCTTCTCTCTTTCGCGTAGAGCCTTTGCGAATGGTAGACACAAGCCTCCCACTGCTCTTGGTTATTTTTAATCCCGTTTTGCCTACTTGTCTGTGATTTGGTACAGTTCATAAACACTTGCTTTGAAGAGTTGCGCTAGCTTTGTACTTTTTTGAAAAAAGTTGACATGATCTCGTGACGTATCTAGTCATGTTATAACACAGGACTCCACATGCCCCATGATCGGGGGCTGATAGGTTTCGGAATGAGGAAAATAGGCATTAAAGGGGGATACTGTGGTGCTAGAGGGCATGCTGCTACTGTCCTTCATACGTCCTTTATCAAAAGTAAAGGCTATATTGCCAAGCAAAGTCCTCGAGTCTTAAAGGGCTATTTGGTTTAGCATCAGTCTTTTCTTTTTGTTATATGT
>ML677341.1:37475388-37476781 GCA_007922305.1 Dermatemys mawii | reverse complement strand
GTTTATTCTGTGTATGTCTTGGTTTTTTCCTCCCTCCCTCCGTCCCTCGGTTTTTGTAATTCGCAACTAGTTGAGTAATTGTTCTGCTAGACACAGAGAGGGTTAACACTTCCTCCAGTCGAAAAGTGTATATTTAATATGCGAGCATATTTGATGTTCATTGACAGAGCAACAATAGGAATGATCTTGCTTTATGTACCAGTTACAAGTTTAATATCATTATATTGCATGCAATATTAGTTTTTATTAGTCGCCATTAACAAGATGCTTTCTACTTGAATTCTCATTTACTTGTTCCATGCAAAAATTATCTTCGCAAAAGAGAAAAACACATCTTCAAGTGTCAGCTATATTAAATTAAAGAACTGTTTACCCTTCCTAAAGAAAGCATATGTATCTAAATAGGCATCTTTTACCGTTTGCATAGTAGATTGGAAATTAGCATTTTTGTTCATTTCCCCATGTATGCACAGCGCCTGGAAGAGTAATACTCCATGCATATCAGATCAGCCAGCCTACAATTTTTATGCAATATATTATTTGGCAATCTAAAATTTGTAATTTGCATGAAATTGCTTAATTAAAATACAGTCACTCAGGGTATTAATTTCTCTGTCTGGCAGTTCAATGTACTAAAGGCGGGCTACATAAAATGTGAAATCCTGTCAGATGTAACAGTAAAATATTAACCAAAAAAAAAAATATCCACTTCTAGCAACAAAGTAGCGGAGCGATAATGCTTTGCCCTCGTTCCGGGTTCAAATACGAGTTTGGGTTCACATTGAAAACGACGAGGAAATTTACAATAGCAACTCTGGCTTTTTGCCAATAAATCTGCTTCGCGGACTTTTCTTGGCGAACCTCCCCTCCCTCCACGCGCACCCCTCCATTTATTTATTTATTTCCCCCTACTAGCAAAGAACAACAACAAGGGGGGGGGGGAAATCTCCCCATCTCAAACCCAAATCCCTGCCTATTTTCGGCAGCTTGCTTTTCATTATTTGAAATCAGCAACCCTACTGATAAAATGATCCAATCAGTCCTTCACAGTTGTCAAGACAACAGTACATAATTGTACCAGCTCTTTTCATTGCAGCTAGACATTTCATAAATAGATAATTCTCTAATTGATCCAGCGAATCCTACTTTGCATACCGTGCCAAAATAGGTAAGCCCAGTTTCTATTCTAGTAGAACAGCAACTTTCTGCAAAGATATGCAAATAAGATTTATTTACTGCTGGCAAAGGGTTGTGTGTGCTTTATTTCTTATTGAAACAAACCTAGAATTGAAAAATAGTGGCTGATTTTCTCTCTCAAAATCACACGTGTATGTGACATGTTATAAGTATATGGAAGGGCATATCATTATTTAATTCCTGACGGACACATCCG
>ML677341.1:37462888-37470388 GCA_007922305.1 Dermatemys mawii | reverse complement strand
TTTATTATTTTTTATTGTTTGCTTGTTTATCTAGGGTGACTTACTAGATGCTAGTCCTCTCCTTACCTTTCTGTGCCCACTCCCAGGAGCTCTGTAGAGTTTATTATAGTCATAGGTCTAGAGGAAATGGCTCCTATGTACAGGTTGAAAGGAGCACTATGTGCAGAGGGCTTTTCTAATGGGCTGGTAGTTCATTTGCATGAACCCTCCCTATCATCCCACCTCTATAAAGTTATGAAGGTTCTAACTGCAGAATGAGCTTTGTCCATCTTTCACACTGAGTCCAATCCCTTTGCCCTTCGGGACTGGCTAGTCTGGTGTGGACTCTGGCTACTGAGGTGCTCCTCACTGCTGGGTATCAGATGGTCAAGATTGGGCCTTTAAAGTGCATATGTGCAGCTGAGGAGGGTTACTGCAATCCATTTACTGAATGACCTCAATCTGCCACTACTATACCTTGATACAGCTAAAAAAGCACCTAATAGAAGATCAGATTAAATGACAGAGCCCCAGTAGTTCGAGAAGGAGTCCTATATTTATAATAAAAGTGGGCTCTTAATTCTAACAACTGAATCTCATGTAGTCAAGAATCAGAGAGGTAGCCGTGTTAATCTGGAATTGCAGAAGTGACAAAGAGTCCTGTGGCACCTTAAAGACTAACTAAAGTATTAGAGCATAAGCTTTCGTGGGCTCATACCCACTTCGTTGGATGCATGTGTGCATCTGACGAAGTGGGTATTAGCCCACGAAAGCTTATGCTCTGAATCTCATGTAGTGGATTACCTAGTTCTGATAAACAAATTCCAACTGCTGCATATTTTATATATATAAAATGATAGACAGAGATGAGGGAGAATAATTTAGAGATTGATCCTAGCTTGTGGAAAATGTGTTTCACTACATACGGTATACTGCAAAGTCAGTTACTAACTAGTTACTTATGTAACACTTGTTTTTTATAAGGCCCGAGGTATAAACATTAAAAGCTATGATGTTAATTTTCCATTGTTAATGTCACCTTTTTAATATCTGGACTTTATTGTATAATTGTTATAACATGATGAGCTGTCTACTGTCCTCAATTCGTCGCACAATTTCCATAGACATAAATGGGAATTCTGCTTACAGCCTAAGGACAATATATGGCTCTGTGTCTTTAAACTCCTGCTCCATTCCTGAAAGAGCTACATAAATTTACAAAAAATGTCTGCTGGTAAAATAAATACATGGAAAATGTAACTGTATAGCAATGATATAATGTTAAATACAGTGTAAAGATAAAATTTGTTTAAAAATATCTGAATGAAGAGAGCACATGCTATTTTAGCTCACTATGACTGCTAAGTATTAAGTATTCCTCCTTATTTAATACAAATCTCTGCAAATCCTAGTCTACAGTAAGCTTTTAAAATGAAGCCACGAATACCACAGTCACTTAAAAGATGCAGTCAGGAAACTGTTCAGGGTAGCTCTTGTGAAAACTTTTGAGAATAAGAACATCATAATACCAGTGAAGATTAGGATATATTCTTTTTTTAATGTTAGCTGTTTGACAGTATATGTTTTGAAGCAAGACTTCACTAAAATGTCTGTGTGACAAAGCGTCTATACATTAACATTTTATTTGCGTAATGTCCTTTGGGCCTTCTAATTAGATGATGCCATTTATTTCTTGTTATAGTTCTATTCATGTATATTGTTTCTTATAAGTAATATCTTTAAAGTAATCTTTATTGTTTGAAAGCTGGAGTATAATGGTGAAGACACCTGATGGTTTCCTTGTAATACAAGTAATAATGAGGGAGCAGTTAAATGTGGGAAATCTTATATAAACTGAATTATTTCAAAGGATATGGTATCCACTCCAACCAGAGTTAATTTCATATAATGTTCTTATGTTAATGTAGTTTTCTATAAAAATTGTTATGATTTACTAATGTGAATACTTATAACAATTTAGATATTTTACTTCTGCTTTTTTGAGATCCACTGGTCAGAGGAGGGTGTGTCAGGGAGCTGGCTACAACATCCTGATTCTCAAGCTTCCCTAACCCTTGTGTAAGTTAGAGTACCTTAAAGGTGAGATTTTTAAAGGTATTTTGGCACATAAGGATACAGTTAGGTGCCTACTGGGATCATAACCAATTGAGAATTGGGAGAGCAGAGAAGGGATCCACCTCACTTCTTTGTGCTCCCTCCATCCTTGGAGGAGGGAGGGAAGATAGCAGTTCACATAAGAATTGGTTCCTGGCTTTGTGCCATTGGAGGGTTTTCTCCCTCACCCACTGAATTCTCAGTTGTGGCCAGAATCCTGCACATTTGCACTACTCAGATGGCCAAGAACCAAGGTAGAGAATCTGGGCTATCTCACTTATACTGGTATAAAGGGTAAGCCAATTGAAGTTGCTCTAGTACACTGGTGTAATACTAGCGTAAGGCAGAAGAGAATGAAGCCCATATATTTTACTGTGTGTTTATGTGTACTTTCTATACAGTGTATATAGTAAACTATATAATAGAAGACCCCAAATGCAAAAATACAGAAGGATTTATAATAATTTTTTAAATATAAAATGATAATTCATTGTCAATAATTAGACTTGATACCAAAACACTTCTTTATTTTTGTCAAGTGGCTGCATTATCAGTGTATAACTAGGGCAGAAAAACATTCTACCTCAGAAATGCTCTGTATACTTCCTACATGTTAGCAAATTTCTGTCCAACTTACCTTTTCCATTATTTTTCAAATGACTCGTGGTTCCCATTTCATTGTCATCACTTTATTGGCCAGTCTGATGTTTGAAGTATATAGTGGCAGTGCTTTGAATAATACACATATTAGTTACACAGTGTGCCAAGTTTTGTGGGAACAGCAAGGGATACTGTGCTGGGATACTAAGGGTATTCCAAGCAGAATTTTAATACTAATTTGAATCCATGCAAGAGCCTATTAAAACCAGTGTGGTTCTGCATGGAAGCAAGTGTTCTCTTACATGTATCTTACTGTAGGATCAGGCCCTTATTGATGGATTTTAAGACATAAAATTAGAAAAGTAGGGGTAAAGTAAAAGGAATAGTCTTTAGGCAGGCAGTCACATTTACTTGTAGGCAAGAATTTCTAATGTAAGTAAGGGTTTGCTAAATTATTTCCAACATTTGTAAACTGCATCAAGATACTAAGATGCTACTGCCTCATTTTTCTAGCATTTTGCAAAATAGCTTAGCATGGATATTTTGTAGTGTGATGTTCACCTGTAGGTTACAGTCTACTGATAAAATGCCTTCCATAGCTTTGACTCAGAAAAGACCTTTCTCCCACCCCACCCCTGCTGCCCTTATGGGATTATATTTACTCATTAGCTATGTGGCAGACATTTCAGAATGTAACATCAGATTAGGGTGACCAGAGAGCAAGTGTAAAAAATTGGAACTTTTTTCGGTGAAGGGGAGTATAGTTGCATATATAAGACAAAGCCTCTAATATTGGGATGTCTGGTCACCCTGTATATGATCCCATTCAATATTTCTTGCGTAAGAAAATATCCAGCTGACTCTTCTCATACAAGGAATACTGAATTGGACCTGTATCATAACTAAGTAACTTCTTGTTTGTCTGTCCATGAGTATATATGAAAATAAAATAGCCACTTCTAGCAGGTCTTTCATCCAAGAATCTTAGCACAATTTACAATACATTAATTACTTGTGCCTAGCTCACAGAGATCTCTGCAAGATAACTAGATATTATCAGGCCTATTTTACAGAATTGTAAAATGAAGCAGAGAGAAGTTAAGTGACTTGTCTAAAGTCACTCAGTGAATCAGAGTAGAAATAGAACATGGGTGTCTTGACTACTGGTCTTCTGATCTAGGTAAAAGTCCAGTGGATAAAATTAAGGTTAATAATTTTGAAAAGTACTTTTTATGGTGAATACATATAATAACTATATCTAAGGGTGGAAAGATCAGTTAGTCATAAGATAAATAGCCTATGTAGCCAAATCATAATTTTAAATCTATCAAAGAAAATACATATAAAAATAGTTTTCTGCAGTTCAAAAAATGGTTTTAAATAGTTATTCCATTTTCCAGTTTTCAGAGATATTGCATTAAATGAGAAACCTCAGTCAGTAGCTCCTGCATATGCCTGTTTCTGGTGTTAATTATCTTTTGTTTGCCCTTGATAATCCTGAGGTTGGTATGCAGATAATGAAGGCTGCAGAATCAACTCCAAGTGTAAAAAACAATGGCATTGTCAATTCTGCATCACAACACTTTGTAAATTATGAATGTTATCCACATTAAGGAGAGTGGTAGACTTTTAAAATTACTTCCATGAATAGATTAAATTACAAGTATTATTACATTTCATTTTATTAAGTGCATCTTGGTAGTTATTAAAGCAAATGAACATGTTCTCTCAATTACATAATAACATTAGAACTAAAAATTATGCAGACACTCCCAAATGCATAATGTAGCATTGTATATTAATCACCCCCAAACAATATTTTTCAGTTTATATGAAGACAATTATTACCTGTTGAACAATAACATTTATTGGTTTATTAAAATTCAGTTCAAAGAATTATCCTTTTTTGAAAGAAAGCTTTGATTCTTTTTAGATATTTTAATAATTTCAGTTCTCAGAAAAATGGAAGAGATTTTACATTATTGGCTTTTAGTAGTCTAATTGTAATAAGATAACTTTATCATATATTGGACTTTTAAATACATTGGGTAAGACAATACAACATGCACTCAGTATGTGTTAACGTAATCTAAAAGACTGTTAAGTTTATATACTTTTTAGCAAGAGGTAATTATTTGCATCATTTGTTTTTAAAAGCTATATTTATCCCTTTTAAACTATTTTCAGAAATCAAATATATATTTGCTACAATTCTGTAAGAAACAGAATCCATGCATTTTATGTGCATGGAATAATATTATAGTTTTTAGGACAGCAACTAAATGAACAGAAATAGAAAGGGTCTGATTCTACATCCGTTTAAATAATTAGTAAAACTTCCATTATATTGAATGGGAGCTGGCCTGGTCTATAATCAGTATAGAACTATTGTTACATTTATGTAGTCATGTTGCACACTTGCATAGCAATTTAACATCAAGATTTTCAGCACCTTCTTTCTGCATTCTCAAAACTGGGTTGTGATATGTTATGCATATACATCACCGTGGTGGCACTTAATATGGTTTAAATTTTATTTTGGATGACTAAATAACTTTATCTCAATAGATGTGGTAGTTCCTATACTTTAGTCTAATTAGTAATGAGGAATTCCTAGGGAACACTGCAAGTACTGAAGTAGCATTATTTTTTAAGGTAATTGGCAAGTTTTTAAGCATAATCACTCTGTGCAATCATTTAATCATTAAAAAATAAGGTTTTTGTTCTGTTTTACTATATTAGCAGTTTTCTTTCTAGACAAGGTAGGGAACATTTTCATTTACTTCTGTTAAGCTTTTCTGAAATTAGTTTGTATTTAACATAGTAGTTGTCAATATCATTGTCAGCCTGTGTCACTGTACAAAATGCTTCTGCTCTTTGGGTTGATGATTTTTGGATGGTAATTAATGACTCATCATTAAGAAAACAAAAATAAATCAGAGATGCTTTTGGATTATTTATATTAAGTACAGATGAAAGCCAATAAATCTGCTTTGAAGGCAAATGCATTAATCTGAATTGTGAGTCAAAGTATTAAAATGCTAAGACATATCTCCCTTATCATATGAGCCTTAAACATGCATTATGATCTGCTTGATACAGCAAGAAGATTATTTAAATGTGCAAAATTATGTATTCCTAGAGAATGTGTGAAAGCTTCTTACTTTTCCATGGAAATATTTTCATGTATGCACCTTTACCACAGACAGACAGCAATGAATACGCTACCTCTACGTATTTAATTTTGCTTCAGACTTTTTAAAAACAACTTTTTGTCATGTATTTTGCCTTTTTGCTTTCCAGTGATTGTAGAAGGCTGAATTATTAACTAAATTAAGTCAAAGGATGCCTGTGGAAATATATCTAACAGTGAATATTTAGAATCAGTAAACATTCTAATTGGTTACATTATTAAAACATTTAGTCTTGTAATTAGACAGTGTTTATGTTAGCAATGCCTTGAAGAACATGAAATGAAGAGGTGATCTTTTCTGGCCTAATGTTATTAACTAAACAAAGTAAGTTAGACTCTTTCTCATCATTATATGAAATTATAAATGCATGAGTAGACATTGACATATACGTTGAGTTGGCAAAATAAAAAGCCTTTTTAGCTCCAATTAGTTCTCACTTAAACTGTCCCAACAATGGTGTCAGGCATACACACCACTAAGTTGTCTTTAAATCTGCCTAATTTCCTTAATTCTCCCTTTCACCGTTGATAAAAATTCAGACATGAAAGTGTTAATATTTCCTTTGAAATTACCCCTATTTAAGAAGAAAAATCATATTACTTTCTTAATCTTTCTAATTCTATTCTCATAAGATGATCTTGGATTTGTTCCTTTAACATTGATGCTTAGCACAGACCTGATTTCTGTATTAATGAATTGAGAAGGTGGCACGAGGCTCTTAGGTAAGTGCTATAAACTCAGTCATATGAATTTGTAGTAAGAGATGCCATTTATAAAGAAGAAATAGTATTTTGTTCATTCTCACATCAATGTTACTTTGAAAGCTAATTAGTGAGATATTATGTAGGTAGCACACAAATGATCATGTAGTAGTTTGCAATCTGCCTTTTGATCATCACAAGAAAAATTTCTACTGGGAAATGAAAGCGAGACATAATTCACTAAAATTACACTGAATGCCCTTTAATCAATACAGATAAATCTAGTGTTTGTTGTTAAATCGATCTTCTCCTTTATAGAGATACACTGTCTTGATTGTTTTAGGGATAATTATTTCACTGGGAATTTTTATGATGATTAGCAGAAACTAGACAACAGTAAAGTTGACTTAGATCCATTGAAATACTGTGGTTTAGAGTGCATTTGTCTCTTTTGGTTTGAAGCTTAGGGATATCAGTACTGATTTATATCATTTCATGCAGTGATGTTTTCCTGAAACAAATGGAGTGAAGCTGATTTCATTTCAGAAATGAACAGCCTCTGTGTTTGTTTTTTCTTTTATAAAATCGTCATCTCTTGCCAGTATAAATATTCACTGGTGCAGACTTTCCCTTCCTGCTTTTATCACTTAGCCTGATTCCTTGACATAGATCATTTTGAAAAAGTCCAGATAAACTTTGGTGAAATATAAAAATGTTTAGACTAGAAAGACAAAGTTTGAACTAAAGGCTTACTTAAAGTGGTGTTGCTGAATTATTCCTACACATATAATAATACAACTAAAATATCAAAAGATTTTAAAAAGTCAAAAGATTTCCATTTCAGTTTCCATTTGTAAGTTAAGATACGTATATGTTTGTATGATTTTAACAAATCACCCATTACAATCCAG
>ML677341.1:37420388-37457888 GCA_007922305.1 Dermatemys mawii | reverse complement strand
GTTATAGTGCTCCTGAGGGCTTTATAGCGCTATAAAGTGCCAGTGTAACCATGGCCTTAGATGATCCTTCTGGCCTTATGCACTATGAATCAGGATGACTGTTTCCTTGAATAAGAGCCCCTGTCCATGATTTGGTGTCATGATCCTTGATATTTCAGGTCCTGAATGGTTCAAAAGGTCACCCATGTTTGGCTTGATCCTGGGAGGCCAAATTGAGGGGTGGTTTGTAAGGTGATGGTTAGATTAGTCTTGCTTAGATTCGGCTGGACTGCTGAAGACATGCTTACAGACTGGTAAATGAGTGTAAGTAAGCTAAAGGATGAAAAGATAGAACGTGTATAATCTGTTAGTTGTTTTTCTTCTATCTTCCTTCCTTCTGCCCATGGCAATGGTACACTAATACAGACACCCTTAAATTTGCTGGACTCATTTAGTGGTGATGTATAAGTGAGGAGTGCAAGAGAAAAATTACACAGTGGTAAGTGGGTATAAGTGAGAGAGTATAAGATAGTCTAGAGGGAGCCTACTGTGATATATGCTGTGTGAAGGCTGGAAAAGGTATAAGTTACCCTGACTTAGACTCCTGCACTTATTTAGACTCTGAATTTGCCTTGTGGACTTCAAGTGATATAAAATACATAAATGAGTTTGTTAAAGTGTATATTTCTCTTTATAGGATGTATTTCAATCAAGCAATGAGGATCCAATCCTTCACAGAGTATCCATAACTTTCCAGATCAACATATGTGCCAGACATCTGCATTGCAGTAGACTGATCTATTCAGGAGAAATTTCAACCCAGCAAAGAACCAGAAACCAAATCAAACCATGCCTGAGGTGTGAAAAATAGTGTTGTCTAAGGGCATACTCTGCTTGAGGTCAGTAACAAAATATGTGCATGTTATAATCCACAGCTGAGAACTCAGGAGCAAAGATTGGGAATGTCTTTCCCAGGAAGATGTGCATTATTATGGCTGAACCTATCCAATGCTGAGAGCAATTTTCAGAAGAGTTACACCATAGATATTGGCTAAAGAAGATTGAAAGTGGAGAGGGAGCTCTCAACACATCAACCTATATGACTGCTACCACCCCAGAAATAAAAGTGGGAGATCTTCCACTTCTTTTAACAGAGTAGCTTTCCTTTACTTTAAACCCTGTCAACACAGAATTTGGCCCATCGGTTCTTTGACATGGGGTGAGGTGTTGTGGGGAAAACTAGATTGAAATAAAAGGAGATTGACAGGGTTGATTTCCTTCCTGATCCTGATTACCACCACAACTACTAAAGTAATTAAAGTTATTTGTGATGCTACAGTAATTCCCAATAGTACTGGTTTAAATGATTATGCTGTATGGTAGAATCTCAGCAAACAAGTTGAAAACAAGACTGGAAATGTGTTTTAGAGTGGTGTAATGTACAAGTAGCTCATCAGAAATCTCTGCTCATTATTTCTAGGTATTGTTTTCATGTTCCATTGAATGATCATTTAAGAGAGTGTACTTGTGTTGATGCCTAGAGGGAGGAGCATATGAATATGCAAATAATAATAATAATGTATGTGATGAGATTTTGCTGTTTGAATATCAGTATGCTAGATATTTTACTCTATGTTGTCATAGTGTAGGACCAGCTCATCACATTTCACTGAGTATTTCTATAAAAGCAGTTTTGTGATTTACTGAGGGTCAAATATACACATCCACAGCTTTAATACATGCTAGTGTGTATAACAATTTCCACATAACAGACAGCTGGCACAATTTTGCCAGAAAAGCTGACGCTTATGAATGAAAAATAAAGCAAACAGAAACGTGTGTTACCTGGAAGGATAATGGGACAGCGTCAGGGTATGGAGTAAATTCTGCTTGTCTTGACATGAAGACACTGGCTGAATTTTGCCCAAGAGATGTTAGCAACATTCAGATTCCTCCTGGGAGGAGAGGGGAGTGGGAAGGGCATTCAGTGGGGGAGTAGGGTCTTTTAGCACATATGGAAAAACACACATAGAAATGATGGGAAAATGTATTTAAGCAGCAAAAGCAGCATGTACGGCACCCCTGTAACAAAGTTTGAAAGTAGGGACTTTTCTTGAAAATAAAAATAATGCACACAACATTAGTTTGTTGTGGTGGGAGGGAGAATGCTAGGAAGATGGAGTGGGGGACTGGATCCTGCGAGTGCTAGCAACAACCACCAAATGAGGGATAGAGAAACAAAGAAGGAAAGAAAGAGCAGAGATAAAACTAGGGCAGATGCTGTTTAGTGCTTGTAAAAGTAGCAGCACTAGCTAAGGTCAGTGCCCTAAGCAGCAGCGTCAGTAACTACAAATATAATAGAAGTAACAGAGCTGTAATAAGGAGAACTTTCTTCATACCTTCTGGCCTAGCCAAACCAGTAGCGGAGGCATCTACTAAAGAGCCAAGAGATCTTCTACATATAACTAGAAGAGTCCTCTCTGCCAAGCACTCCACTCACACTCCCTAGGCTATTCCTTACAGCGACCAATATCTAGTGTATAAGAGCATAAGAATAGCCATATTGTGTCAGACCAAAGATCCATCTAGTCCAGTATCTTGTCTTCCAACAGTGGCCAATGCCAGGTGCCCTACTGGGAGAATGAACAGAACAGGTAATCATCAAGTGATCCATCGCCTGTCATCCATTCCCATATGAGTTCATCACTGAAAGACTCAGAGAAATCGCACACAGAGCCCAATGGTTTGGTAACCTCTATTTAGAGCCAAATTGTTGATGTCTTTTTCACACAAGTAGTCCCATTTATTAAGGATGAGTGCGTAAAAATACATATAGCTTTAGGCAATCACATTTCAAAATGCTGACCTATGTGACTTGCTTAAAGCTACACAGTGAGTATGGCAGAGTCAGGAACAGAAACGGTGGCTCTAATTCAAAGGTGATATGCAAAGGAGTGTAGGTCAGATTCCTTTACGTTAACTTGTGTTCCCTTAAGCCAATTTACAGTAATGCTACTGGTGTTCAAGGGAGTCTGAACTAGAGTAATTTATAAGCCGAGTTGCCAGAAGAAGGACCTAGCCACTGCAGATGTGACTCCTTATGACCCCATCCCTTACAATAATGGTATAGCTGCCTGCCTGAAGTATCTACAGAGAGAGAATGAGCAACCCTCAGAAATCCACTCCAAACACATTGCCAAAATCATCAATTTCAGCCTCACTCATAACTTGACATTTAACAATAAACACTTTGTCCAAGCCATAGGAACAGTCAGGAGTATTAGGATGTCTCATCAATAGACAAGCCTCTTCATGGGCCATCTCAAGGAACAATTTCTTGGAAAATGCACCATGAAACCAGTGATACACCTGACATCCAGCAATCTTTTCATCCTTTGGACAGAGGACCTAAACTCCCTCCTGGATTTTCATCACAACTTCAACCACCACCACCCATCCAGCAAACTTTCTAAAATAGTCCAGCAGGAGCATCAACTTTCTGGACACTGTGATCAGCTTCAGCAATGGAACCCTACAGATGACTATCTGCAAGAAACCCACAGAACATCACACTTACTACTTCAAATCCTGTAGCCATCTCAGTCACCCCAAGCAGAGCTGGTGCTAGTCTATTGGGGTCCCTAAGCAGGAATATTTATTGGGGTGCCCCAATATTAACACAGACAAGTTCTTATAATAAAAAGTGAATAGGGGTCCCCCTGTGAGCTGCCTGGGCCTTAAGCAATTGCTTAGTCTGCTTATGCTTAGCACAGGCTCTGACTCCAGGAAATTTGTAATCTACAACCAGGCACATAGATAACGCAAAATATGCTCCAAAAAGAAAGTCTGGGATACACATCTTAGAATCATAGAATATTAGGGTTGGAAGGGGCCTCAGGAGGTCGGTTAGTCCAACCCCCTGCTCAAAGCAGGACCAATTTCCTACTAAGTCATCTCAGCTAGGGCTTTGTCAAGCCTGACCTTGAAAACCTCCAAGGAAGGAGATTTCACCACCTCCTTAGGTAACCCATTCCAATGCTTCACCACCCTTCTAGTGAAAAAGTTTTCCTAATATCCAACCTAAACCTCCTCCACTGCAACTTGAGACCATTGTTCCTTGTACTATCACACTTAACACACTTGAAACCATCTTCATTTTAAGGGCTCCCTACAACGTGTGACCCTTCCCCATTATGCTTAACGAGATGTCTACGACCTTCTTCAGACTTGAAGAAGAACTCCCTGAAAGCTTAGCCCTTCTATCACCAGAAGTTGGTCCAATAAAAGATATTACCTTACTCACCTAGTGTAAAAAGGTGTAAGTTAAAGTAGGATAGGGACTATTTTAATTTAGATCTTCTTGTATTCTACAGATTCTAAATTACACCAGCTAATATTCATTTATAACTAAGTATAAATAAATTAAAGAAGTCTATGTGAGGGTCTTTAAGATATCCGTTACATGTTACCCCGGAATTTGGCTCAAGATCCCTGAGTGCTAGTCCCTGATCTAATCACTACAGTTTGCTTGTGTATGGTTGTCTGCTTTTTACTTCATATATATTATCACTTTATCCAAGCCACCACAGACTGTCAGAATGACGATATACTAAAACTACCCACTGTGTTAAAGGACAACAAATCTTAGAGGTAAAGTGGCACTTGCTTATCAAAATGCAAAATATTGCGAGGTAAAAGAAGTAAAGTGCAACTATCATATGGACTCTGAGACACTCAAATTCTAGTATATCTTTCTCATGTTCTGGTCCCCAGAACTGAAGGGCACCGCATGAGTCCATCCTCATGACAAAGACTAAAATAAGGATGCAAAACAATGCAAAGTTAGCTCCTATTAAAATCTATTGTAATCTTGTGTTCTTCTTCTGTTGCTGCACAGATGTAAAGATATTTTAATCCCAGAGAATGGCTGATAGAAGCACTGATCTAATAATTGCCAGAACTCCAGGTCAGGTAGAGATTCTTGGAACCCATAGCATTTGTCATTCATGAGTATTCACACATACTACCATAAGAACTGTATTCAATCTTCTATATCATGTGCAGGAAATGAATATACCATACCTTAAAGAGACAATATGAGCATTTTGCTGCACACTTGAGAAATACTAAGGATAGCTACAAAATTCCTGTGGTAAAATCCTTCAGGAGAGACATGGAAAAACAATAACATCATCATGGAACACATACTTTGGGAATAAAGAAAATACAGGAATTCATCTTAACTCTGACACAGAAAGCGGGAATTTCTCAAGGTGACCTGTTAATGCACAATTCCTCTGTGTACATGTAAAAGTACACATGCTGCTCATGACATTAAATGTTAAGATTTTAAGGCCCCAATTCAGGAAAGCACTCCTATTCAGGAAAGCACCTAAATATATGTTTAAGAGGAGTGGTTTAAACTTGTGGAATTTCCTTTGGATTCCTCTTTTGTGGTTTGTGAGTAGGTTTTCCCATGGAAGAATCCAGGTCTCTCTCTCTCTCTCTCTCTCTCTTCCTCCTGCCAAATCCTGACAGCAGAACAGTGCTCCCATTGGCTTACCTGAACTGACTGTCCCTCCACGTGAAATGGCATTTTCCTGTGTAGTTGTCTGCAAGTGCTTTGTTCTGTGTCATACATGTATGTTCTCACAATATGCATAGAGAAATACTGTGATCCAAATTCTGCCCTTGGTTAAGCCCACTAACATGCATGAAAATAAACGGGAATGTATAGATGTGTATCTCAAGGGTTAGCATTAGCCCTGAATTGTTGTGCTCTCATTCACAAGCTAATAATGTAATGATCTATTGATAAAATCATCTTATGTTCCAAAAGCATGCCAACACTTATTGTAGCATGTTGTGATTGTACTGTGCATTCAACAAAGTTGTTGGGGGTGGGGAAGGTGTTATAAGATGACATTTTCTTTACCATTCTGCCCAAATTGTGGATAATGTTTTAATAAATGGTATTTTTAAAAAGAAATATATTATTTGATAAAATTATTACTCAAACTGAATTCCATCAAATTGTCATACTTGTTATGTGCTTAAAAAGCTTCTGCTCCTCTATTATTAAATGATAAAGGATTATAATTTGATAAAAATGAACACTAAAATGACTGATTTTTAAAAAGTAAGTTGCAATAAAATTCAGCATAAAAACTGAAGGCAAAATGTAAAAAAGGATTTTCTTTATTATTTTAAATTTACACATTTTTAAATATTTCAATGAATAAATGTGTGGTGTACATCACTTCCTTACATATTCAGCACTCTCTTATTCACATCTATGATGATTCCTTAGTCTATGCTTATATATGCCACATATATCTTTATTATAACATAGCATTTACACTATAAACCTAAATGAGAGTAAGTAGGAGGTTATGCTGTTGGGAATGAGGACTTAGAACTTTGCAAACCTAACAGAAATCATGATTGCTGCCCTCCCCCCGTCCTCCAATCAAGAGCACATACTCAGTGATTTTCTGAGTGCTGAACAGCTTTGGAATCACACAGCGCTCCACTCCATGCCTGAAGGCCATTTTGCACCAATGGCCAGAAACATCCCTTTCCATCTCTGACTAGCACTTACATTGCATCTAGTTTTTTAGGGCACAGACATGGCCACAGTTACCACACATTTTTTTTTAACTTACAATAAAAGCAGCAATTAAGGTGAGAAAAACATGACAGAGAATTTAAATAATTTCTTTATGTCAGTCATCATCAGATGGTACCTGGGGGGACTCCTGGTCCAGACATCCACTTTTCAGTCACTCAAAAGTTCTGAAATAGCTCATGAAGAGAGCTGGAAGAAATGTTTCATCCGAGCTTTTTTGGGGGGATGTGGAGGAGATGGTTGAAAAATGAAGATTTGGTGACAGTGACACAATTTTAAATGGTTGAAATTCAAACGAAATATTTCTGTTTTGATGAAGCAAAGTGTTTTGTTTGACCCGAAACAATCCCCCCCCTCGCTTTTTGATTAGCTGAACATTTTGAAAAAAATCATTTTCAGTTTGACCTGAAACAATTTCCCCCCAACTTTTCAGCTTTTTCCATCAAACCAAAAAAATCCATTATTCGCGCAGCTCTGCAGCTTTATTTATGAATGGATGAGGTGAGCTGCTAAGAAAAATATGCAGCCTCTCATTCAAATCAGTGACTATATACCTTGGGACCTGAGGATGGCACATATTCTTATTTAAAAAAGGGTGCTAGGGATGATCCTGTGTATCAGACCAGTGTCCCAAATACATCCCCAAAGCCAGAGCTATAAAACGTTTAGATAAACATGATAATCAAGCGTGGCTTTTCTTAAAGAAGGAAAAGTCTGACCCAGTATTGCAAATCCTTTGTTTCAGGTGGTAATTGGACTGAACTAAAACCATTGAAAACCACTGCCTGAGTCTTCAGACGCTCTGAGGAAGCAACAGCTGGCTTGAGTTAGCACACTGGAGTTATTCCACTAGAGCAGGGGTCTCCAAACTTTTTGAGACGAGGGCCATATTAGATTTTTTTAAGGGGCTTTGCGGGCCGTGCACCCCCGCCCCGTATTTGTTCCTCCGGCCTCTGCCGCAACCCCTCATCTTTGCTCCTCCAGCCACGCCGCTGCTGCAGCCCCCTGCCTTTGCTCCTCCAGCTGCACCGTGGGGGCACTGACCTCTCCACACATTGGGCCGCTGGCAGCAGTTCGCGCGAGGGTGGGGGCAGCGTCAGCTTCTCCACGTGCCTGCTCAGCTGGGGCCTGGGGGGCCGGACAAATTGATGCCACGGGCCAGATCCGGCCCTCAGGCTGTATTTTGGAGACCCCTGCACTAGAGCTAGCCTAGCTCGAGTGACAGTGCCCACACTGCAAAACAACACTACACAGGGCCATTTGATTAGAAGCACAGAGTGACTGGATTAGCAGCTGAAACTCAAGTTGCTGCACCTCCACTGCATTACTGTCCCCAACATCAGCAGCACTTGAGTTTCAATCAATGTCCCCTGATGGTACAACTCGCTTGGACTTAAAGCACTACTGCACTCAAACTGGAGATTTTTATGTGTGGCTGGGAACAGGGCTGGCTCTAACTTTTTTGCCACCCAAGCAAAAGAAAAGGGCGGCCAGAGGAGCGGGGTGTGTGTGTGGCCAGAGGAGTGAAGTGGGAGTGGGAGGGCGGGGCAGTGCAGCTGCGGCGCAGCCGGAGGAGCAAAGCGGGGGATGGCGCAGCCACGGTGCAGCCGGAGGAGCGGGGGTGAGGTGGGAGTGGGGAGGGGCGAGTGGCTGGAATGCCGCCCCTTACAGAGGGCCGCTCCAGGCACTTGCTTGCTATTCTGGTGCCTGGAGCTGGCCCTGGTTGGGAGCTGTGTTAGGTACAAAACTTGAGTTATAACTCCAGCTAACAATGTAGTGAAGACAAGCCCTAAGTGTGCTAAGTGCCTGCATCTGATCAGGAAAGCTTCAGAGGACAATTGTAATGTAATGTATTATAAAGGGCTAGTGCCACATGTAAACTGCATAATGCTGCAGCCACTGCCAGTCTGCAGAACAGAACCAGCAGATGCTAGCATGTCTTTCTAGTGCTTTATGTACTGCACTGCATCCAGTACCAGAGTCATGGTCTTTGTGCTGTTCGTGTGTGCTCTCCATAAGTTAGAGCCTGCCATCATAGTCTCCATGTCCATACCATACCAACAGTATGAACGTTTAAAGGAACAAAACAATTATCAGTGTCTACTTACTATGAAGCTCTCTGGCGTTGGGCACGAGACATTTCTGTTGACGAGCATCCAAGTGTGGAATTCTCAGCTGCAGAAGACGAAGCTGTATCTTGCATTTTTCATAGCACAATCCAAGAATATCTGTGCAAAGGCCTCCCCTGGTAGCAAACTGACCAGGTAGCAAACTGACCAGCAAGTTAATTCTACCTCCGCACCCCAATGGAAGAAAACTGCTGTTGGAAGAGGAACAAAGACAATGGTTAATTAATGATTTATTGCAGCTTTGTTGTTAAAAAAACGCACATATTTTCTATGGTACTGGAGTTGCTGAAATGATATGTCTCATTTAAAACAAGACAAAGATTGCTACCTGTTTACTGCATTGGGCCTGATTCATCAACATGCCACTCCAATTTTATGTGGGTGTGGTTCAGTTTAAATCAGTGAAATTATACTGACATAAAACTGGAACAACACAGCAATAAATCTAGCTCCCATTTTTGAGGAGAGGTGGCTATCTGCTAAAGAAGTTAATAATTCACTGGACTGAAACCTGGAAGAGAGGAAAGGTGTCCCCAAGAGCAGTAGTGACAAAGAGTCCTGTGGCACCTTAAAGACTAACTAAAATTTTTTTAGAGCATAAGCTTTCGTGGGCTAATACCCGACGAAGTGCATGCATCCGACGAAGTGGGTATTAGCCCACGAAAGCTTATGCTCTAAAAAAATTTTAGTTAGTCTTTAAGGTGCCACAGGACTCTGTCACTTCTGCAATTTCAGACTAACACGGCTACCCCTCTGATTCCCAAGAGCAGTGGCGCTCAACCTTTCCAGACTACTGTACTCCTTTCAGGAGTCTGATTTGTCTTGTGTACTTCCAAGTTTCACCTCACTGAAAAACGAATTGCTTATAAAAATCAGACATAAAAATATAAACATGTTACAGCACACTATTACTGAAAAAATACTTTCTCGTTTTTACCATGTAATTATAAAATAAATCAATTGGAATATAAATATTGTACTTACATCTCAGTGTATATAGAGCAGTATAAACAAGTCTTTGTATGAAATTTTAGTTTGTATTGACATCACTAGTGCTTTTTATGTAACCTGATGCACCCCCTGGAAGATCTCTACATACCCATTGTTCTAGAGCATCACTGTTAACTATTTTCCTTTTTTCTTTCAGAACATCCCCAAGAGAGTGTGAGGAAAAAGCTTGAAAGCAGGACTGTGTGTGTGTGTGTGTGTGTGTGTGTTTTGGCAAAGGGAATAATTCTGATTATGATTTGAAAAGGCAGTGAAGAGATTATTGTGATGGTAACAGATCGTTTCATAGTATATAACACTATCAGGGATGGTTATCAGTATTTGGGTGTAGCTATATAATGCCATCAGTGGTTGATCCCAAGAATACCAAACATGTGTTATGCTTTCAGAATGGGTTTCAATCCCCTCTTTTTTTTTTTTTTTGTCTCTGTGTTTTCCAGCCCTTGATACTATATTTATTCCCTGTTCATCTCAGTAATGACTGAACCTGAGGGTTATGGTTTATGCTAGACACTTTTAGACTGATCTAATATTCCTTGATGTTGTCATTTCTTTCCAATGTTGGTAAATTGATTTTGATGGAAGATTTGGATTCATTTTAATAAATGTGTTAGAAGGTTAGATTTCTAGAGGTCATCAGGTTCTATAGATAGATAGATAGATAGAGTTCTAGAGGTCATCATGACCATATATATATAAAATCAGCCACTGTATGCAGGATCCTTGAAACCAAATCACAACCAGAAAGGTTAAAGGCCACTGTTTCTTTTTGGCTAATGGTAGAACCGTAAATGTAAGGATTTTTTTTGCATATTAATATAAACACCATGTTGGGTTCTAGTGTAGTGTGTATTTATGACATCCTTATATCAAGGATCTCTAAACTTCTCCAGTAATATACTCTGTCACAGTTTCACATAAAACCGTCTACTAGAAGGGATTGACATTAGTTATGGGAGAGAGTAGCAGCAGCTCTTTAGACGTATAACTACTGTGGCATTTTGATGTAATTCAGTTTAAATTTCAAACATTTCTATTTAACATAATCAAGTGGTATGAAATCTTTTTTTAAAATGGCAAGTATACAGTACCAGCTCAATTGGCACTTAGCAACGGTCTTTTTACAATATGCACAATAGCTTCCAGCAGGGAGTTTTTTAAGGACCATCCTTTGAGAGCACAAACTCACACATGTACAATCAGTAGACATCAAGGTTCTATCTCCAGCTCCCCTTGAGATGTTATTTAGCTAATGCACAAATGTTACAGCTAAGCTGTTAGCCTGAAAAATAGAACAAGCAGTTGTACGCAGGTACACATCTTTTTTCATGCCAGGATAATATCTTCATATTCAACATGAAATAAGACCTAGAAAGGTTTAGTACTCAATTTTTACTGAATAGGTGGATATCTAATTTAAAAAAAACTGCTAAAGTCAAGTGCTCCTTCTTGAATGCTGTTTTACATAGTAGTGAAGCACTGTTGAGTGGATACCCACCTACAGTCATTGCTGGATAATCTGTGCTGTAAGAATTGCTGGAAGGATAGAGTTTTGTCACAAGCTGCCATCACCAGCAAATGCTGCTATGAGCATAACAATTTTACATTCAATGAGAAGAAAAGATCTGGGCCAGCAGTGAGTTTTTCTCCCGAGATTCAAATCCTGGCAAACAAGCCCCTTTGCTAAACTGCAAACCTCCCATATTTACTGGTGATCTTCCAAAAATTGTGCTGAACCATTTAATAATTTCACATTTCATTAAGCCCAGGAGCCATGGGAGCTGCTAGCACGATGCTAAAACCATGGCGTAATATTCTAAACTAGATTATTGCATTATAATCCCTATCCCTTTAAAATCCAAGTAGGTAGGGGCTGCAACACTGGAATCTGTAATGATGTTACTAAACACGTAGCAGTAACACTAAGGGCCAGTGCAAGTAGAAAGGGATGATGGCACTGACATCATTCAATTGCCTTTGGGCTGAAGGCACTAACTGAGTATCTTCCTGTATTTTGTTAGTATGGCAAGTGGCAGTGATAAAATGGCTAACATTATGGAGTGACTGCAAGAGCCCAACAGGTTACCACTACCTGATGATAAATGCAATTTGGTGAAAAAAACTAAAAGGAACTGAAGCCCATAAGTAGGAAACTTCACAGACGGATTCTTTAAATCATAAAGCTTCTTTACCCACCCTTTATCCCAGTCAGTGCTTTTCTCTGTAAGTCACTATGTAGTAAAATAAAATAGACTAAATAAGGCTATCACATGGTTAGTAGATGTGAGGCGCACATGTGAGAGACATTTGGGACATTGAAGTAACAATGTAAGAAGCTTTTCAAAAATAGGACCTATATAGGACCTAATTATGGGACCAATATAGGACCTAATTATGCTTCTCTTTAAGTATATGAGGGTATTGCAAATGACTTTGTAGGAGCAGGGTCACATCCTGAATTCCAGCCTATCAAAATCTCTTCATGCTCTAAATCTGTAGGTAGTGTTAGTCTGCTGTGTTTGGCAGGTGTTTTGGAGTGATTTACCTGATGCATGGGACAGCAGGTCACATGAGTTTTTGGACTCCTGTCATGGCATATTAACTCACAGGTCAGTGGCTGAAGAGGGTCTGAATCTTTTTCGTATTGGGCCATTTCTACTGCGCAAGCATGATTATAGGTAACTGACTTCAGAACCAAGCTCCTAAGTTGATGTCTCATTCAAAGAACTCTTTCCTTACCCCATAGAAATGTAATCCACCTAGACAAGGTAAAAAGCAAGGCTGACCCTCTGCGGTGCAAAAGAAGAACTTCAGTTTCTTAATCTACTAATTCACATTTGTAATCACTCCAGTCATCTGTATTTAAAAGGTAAGATAAACCTGGTAAAGTCTGTTTGAGAATTCACTTGTCTTGAGTTCTTATATTTGATTTTTGACCATTAAACCCTGGAGCATTTAAAACTTTTTTTGTATGTTTCAAAATACCAAGCCTACAAGAACAGGTGACAGGTAGCAAATTGTATTTTTTAACAGAATCGTTTTAATAACCGGTTTAAAAAATGTCTAAAACCAGCTCTGAACGAATTCTTGGCCACTCCATGACTAGAAAAGGCCTAACTAATTTTAAACCATTAAAAAAAGTCATCTGGACAGACAAAGCTGCCTGCCAATTTTTAGATGGAAGGGATCCAAAGCGGCTGAGACATTAAACATGAAGTCTCAGTTTTTTCAGTCAAAATGCCAGACTACAACTTCAGGACCCTGATGCTATAATTTTTAAGAGGGCTAAGGGGTGTAATGCTGAACATAATTATTTCACTTATGAGCATCATCCATAAGAAGCAGAGCTTTCAATAAGTTATGAGGGCCGTTTCTTCAGAAATGTATGCCAATCATACCATCAAACAGGGCTGTGCTTTGAAGTTATAGATCTCATCATTTTTGGGATGCCTGCCCACTGCAATATCGATGCATGCCATATCTATGTTGGTTATGGATTTAGGAGGCCCTTAGTATTTATTTATTTATTTTTGTTAATTAAATTTATTAGGGCAACAAAGACTAAATCATATGATCTTCTTTTTCTTCTTCTTGTTCTTTTTGTTATATACAGTACAGTACCTGGCCCATTATCAAGGGCTCAAAAACCCATCTCCGTGATGTTGATGTACTAGCAGCTTAAACAGCAGTTTCTCTGCCAATTTAAACTTTTACTTTTTAATAAAAAATTTAAACTAGGAAAGTAAAACATTCCTGGCTCTTGCTTTTTAGGCAAAAATAAAAGTTTGAATTGGCACAGCAAATTGCTACAGCTCTTCTTTAAAATCCTATTGAACCAAAACTAGAAATTCTGTTTAAATCTTTGTAGTTGCCCAAGAACATAAAACACAACAAAAAGCAAACAAATATGTTTTACAACTGGGATTTGAAGGGACTAAGACCCTCTTTTTTATTTATGTACTTATTTTTATTTTAAACAAAATCACTCGGGCCTAACTCATAAGAAAAATTCCCTCTTTGAGTTCAACCGCAAACCTCTATCAAAATACACTGTAACATAAAGCATATACAGAACATATTATTCCTATACCTGTGCCATCACAGGAAAATTATTTCCAGACTTTGAAAAAAATATATAAATTTTGGGGGCTTTAAGTATATTTTATATAGAGAAACTCGGGGAAGTTTCCCAAGATGTAATAAAACTGGAGGTTCTGGCCTAGATTTCAGCCATTTGAGGGTGAAGTAGAGGTGCAGAAGATTGGCTAAATGCCCCCATGAAGACTTATGATGAGTTATCTGCCTTGACTTCTTTCCCCTTTTCTTTTTCTGGTGATGGGGCTTATGGAAAATTGTTAAAGAGCCTTAGACCAAGGTGCAGAAATGTTGCACCACGCTGTAACTCTTTCTACTGCTCTTCTGAATTTTATAGACCTGTTTTCTTGCGAGGCCCACCATCGACAGTAGCATTATTTGTATGTGGAACAGATGCATGGTTGCTATAACATATGTCAGCCATGTGTTGTCCATACGAACACTTGGGCTAGTTGTGAAAACACTGGAACTAACATCAGGAGATGTGAATTCTATTCCTCGCCCTACCTCTGTCTCAGCAAGGTCCTTAATCAGCTTGTAATTACCTGGAAGATAAAGGGTTATGAGGCCTAGCCAGCATGGATTTGTCAAGAACAATCCACCCACATTTCCTTTTCTGAGAGGGTTACTAGCCTAGTGGATAGGTTAGAAGCAATAGATGTGACATATTTTGATTTTAGTGAGGCTTTTGAGACAGTTCCACATGACATTCTCATATGCAAACTAGGGAAATGCAGTCTAGATGAAATTATTATGAGGTGGGTGCACAAAAGGTTGAAAGTTGGTATTCAAAGAGTAGTTATCACTGGGTCACTGTCAGACTGTGGTGAGGGCATATCTAGTGGAGTCCAAAAGAGTCTCATTTTCATTAATGACTTGGATAATGGAGTGGGGAGTGCGCATATAACAGGGCGCAGTGCTAGCTGCTGCTTCCCGCAGTCCCCATTGGACCGGAGCAGCGAATCGTGGCCAGTGGGAGCCATGATTGGCCAAATCTGTGGACGCGGCAGGTAAACAAACTGGCTGGGCCCGCCAAGGGTGCTTACCCTGGGGGTCCACGTGCCAAGGTTGCTGATCCCTGGCATTTAACATTTGCAGATGACACCAAGCTTGGAAGGGTTGCAGGCACTATGGAGGACAGGACTGGAATTCAAAACAACTCTGGTGAATTGGAGAACTGGTTTGAATTGAGCACGATGAAATTCAATAAAGAAAAGTGGAAAGTACTATACTTAGGAAGGAAAATTGAAATATACAAGACAACATGAGGAATAACTGGCTAGGCAGTGGTACTGCTGAAAAGGATCTGGGGACTATAGTGGATCACAAACAGAATATGAGTCAACAATGTGATGCAGCTGCGAAAAAGGCTAATATCATCCTGGGATGTATTAACAGAAGTGTCATACGCTAGACATGAGAGGTAGTTGTTCTGCTGTAATCAGTACTGGTGTGACCTCAGCTGGAGTACTGTGTTCAGTTCTGGGTGCCACATTTTCAGAAAGAGGTGGACAAACTGGAGAGAATCCAAAGGAGAGAAACAAAAATGATAAAAGATTCATGAAAACAGATCTATGAGGAAAGTTAAAAAAATGGCATGTTCAGTTTGTATAAAAGATAACTGAGGGGAACTACACACCACGTTCAAATATGCTATAAAGAGGACTGTGCTCACTTGTTCTCCATTTCCACTGAAGGTAAACAAGAAAAAAATGACTTAATATTCAGCAAGGGAGATTTAGGTTAGATATTTGGAAAAAAATTCTATCTACAAGGGTATTTAAGAACTGGAAATAGGATTACAAGGCAGGTTGTAAAATCTCCATCATGGGAGATTTTTAAGAAGGGAGGGTAGACAAACATCTGTCAGGGATGGTCTAGGTTTACCTGGTCCTGCCTCAGCACAGGAGGCTGATATTTCTAAGATTCTATGTCCCTATCTTTAACCATGTGAGTTGTCCCATTGAAGTCAGTGGCTCAGCTCCACAAAGGCACCTTATTCCCATTGAAATCAAATACCTTTGAGGATATGGCCCAATGCGTCTACTCATATGTTTAAATTTAGGTATGTGCTGAAGTACCTTGCTGAATCAGGGCCTGTCACATTAGTCACTGGGCTGATTTTCAAATGTACTGAGTGTCTGCAGCTCCCATTGTCTCAGTGGGATTTGTAAGTGCTCAGCGTTTCTGAAAATCAGGCAGTATTAATCGCTCTGTTCCTCACGTTCCCCATCTGTGAAATAGTGAGGGTAACATTGCAACCTCACAGGGATGCTGGTGAGGGACAGTTCACAAACATCTGTAAAGTACTTTGAGATCCTCAGAAGGAATATGATATACATTAAAACTATTAAATTGACTTCTACAGGATCACTGAAGTGGATAATTGATCACTAATATTTCTACTAGCAATGATTTAATCATAGTGTCTGTGATCCCATATATCTTTGTGAGTTCCCTGGGAAAGACATGTTACTCCCAGAAGTTACTACATAGCTGCAATGGCATGAACATAACACATGCTTTCTTCAGAGCTGTGATTTGAGATGAATAACTATAAAATGCCCTGATTATCAGATAAGTACAATTGGCTGGTACTGGTTACTATTTCTTGCATTTAGAGTTATGCAGATTTCTGAGGACATGGAGACTCTCTAGTACCCAGAGGAGGGTGAAGGAAAGTCTTGGCCTGTGCAAGACATATTGCATGAAATCCTTGTTCTACTGAAGTCAATGGGAATTTTGCCATTAATTTCAGTGGGATTAAGATTTCACCTGTTTTCTGCAGAAGTGCTGGACAAGCTTCTTCCAATAGGTGCTTGTAGGAAAAGTATAATGTGCTCTTTCCACTGTTTCCCACCTCTTACTCTTTAATTATGAGTCCTCCCAGTCTGCTCAGACATGTCTCCTTAGGGGATATACAGTGCTGCTTTAGTGGGAGCCACCTTTTTCTTTCACTGAGAGGAGATAAGGACGTTGCATTCTGATAATTTAATTTTGATTTTGGTTTTTTTGTTTTACATTTGTTGACTATAAATTAACCTCAATTTTTAAGTAAAAATTCATTTTGACCCCCGAAATTCAACTTTTTTGTTTTGAAAATGTCAAAACAGAATGTATTGACAATTCTAAACAGGCTTTTTTTCAAAAAAAGAAAAAAAGAAAGAAAATGAGAAATTCATCAGAACTAACCCTTTTTTGTGAGTGGTTTGGGGCATTTTCTGACAAAAATGTTTAGTTGGCAAATTTCTGACCAGTTCAAGTTGTTACTACCTCCAGCCCAGATGTACTGGGGAAAAGATGCTCCCTTTGCCCATTCCCACTCAGCACACCCACTTGAGGATGTCCCTCCTTAAGGGGAGGAAGAACCATCCTTTAAGAATTTCAAAATGTGATTGATTGTCCCAGGCCAGAGGTACAACACTACCTATGTCACATAGATATAGCTCCTTGTTGTTCAGGAGCTATTTCTATGATACTGAAGTACTTACTCCACTGAGGTACTTACCTAAGCTCCTGAGGGCAGAAAGGCTGGAGTTTCAAGCCTGCAGCTCATGAAGACTTATGGCTTCATTCTCTTCTGCTTTGCCCCATGTATAGTCATTTAGAAAGGCACAAAGAGGTGTAAAATATAGCCACATTAGAATGATAGCAATTGACATCCTCTTTGCACTCACTTCACAGAGGTGTAAATGCCTTCCCAAGGGCCAAGGCACTGGAGAATCAGGCTGCTAATTTCAACTCGGATCCTTAGGAGGCTGCGCCTTTGGCACTGGGAGAAACATTCTACAAAAGTGTTCTGTGGTTTTTCAATGTAAGTAAGTCTTGGATTCTTTGTTTCTAGATGTATGATCTCACATTTCAGAATCCGCCAGTGAGCCATTACTACCCAGGAATTCATTACTACCCTGGCATCCACAAAGAGAGGGGGAGGGGTTAATGGCACAATTACTTGATTATTCTCATCTTGTGAGGAAGTATATTCACCCTCCTCCCCCACAGACATATATTTTAATTTCACAGAGAAATGTTTCCCTAATTAAATCCCATCCATACATCTCTCTCTCATATAGCTGAATAATGCATATTGCTGGTCATTCAAATTAACATGCACTATGACCCCATTACAAAAAATCCAAAACAAACACTACCAGAATTGGTTGGTGTGTTTGTCTAAGTATTTTTGTCAGCTGAACCCAAGTAATTTAAATTCCACATTTATGTCATAAGTGAATAACAGTTGGCTATTAATAAAGACCTTTTTTACTTTCCACAGAAAATAAGAAAATATAAACATTCCTGTGCTAGAGCAAGCAAGTTCATTGTTGGTTAATTTCCTAACTAGAATCAGGGCTACAACCCACAACGATCTGAGGGCTCCCCAAAAAAGCCACCTCCTTAACTCTCTGTGTATATCCAGCCCCTCTCTAAACACTCAAGAATCAGAGAGGTGGCCGTGTTAGTCTAGATTTGCAGAAGCGACAAAGAGTCCTGTGGCACCTTAAAGACTAACAAAAGTATTGAAGCATAAGCTTTCGTGGGCTAATACCCACTTCCTGCATGCATGCATCTGACAAAGTAAGGTGTCACAGGACTCTTTGTCGCTTCTCTAAACACTGTTTTAAAAAATTCAGGGAACATTCCCGGGGAGTGGCTCCGCTATCTCTATGTCATTCATTAAGGAGTAGCTTGGCAGTTTGGGTTAGATTGGCTGCTCCTGCTTTACTCCACAGGAGTAATAGACTGTGCCAGCTGTTTTCTTGGTGCAAGTTGGTCAGCATTTTGGCAGTCGGGTGGGGTGGGAGTAGGAGGATGAGCCAAATCTCTTCCCTTTTAGCCCCCACCCCCCTGCACAGAACAGGGAGTAGCAGCCCAGTGGCATCTGCTTTTCTTCATGTGTTATGATGCACAATGCAGGCTGCCCATAGGTGCGTTACATCCCTTTACTCCCTTCTGCAGCTAGGTCATGACTGAGTCCACAATGCAGACCTGGTACTCCAGAACGAGAGGTTTTCATATTCTGTAGTGTGATGGATCAAGCAGAATATGTACACAAAACAATTTAAGAAAACACTGATTGTAACTGTGCTGTGTGCTTAGTTTGTGCTCTACACATTTACTTACAGTGTCTATAGAGCAGATATGGTATCAAATCCACAGCCAGCTAGCAGAAAGAAACCTGTATTTCACAGCTGTTATTATAACTGATACTAAATCTTTTAGACACTATGAGAACTGTGACCTCGAGTGGAAAAAACCTCCCCCACAGGAAGACGTTCCGTCTCAGAGAGCATCAAGAGGTGTCTGAAAATGTTTGCTCATTTGCAGTGTCAGACGGTCTGGAGCTGCCCTGGATTCATTATTAAAACACAAGAGCACACAAACTGAACCCAACAATCTTCAAGTCAGGAACTCTTTCCTTTACAATGGCCTGATCCATCACAAAGGTACTGCGCCAGCCGCTACGGGGAAAGGGTTCATCATGGAGTTGTCCAAAAAAATGTTCGTGTCAGCTTAAAACAGCCACATCCTACTAAAAGACCAACATCAAAAAGAAACTAGAATTGTGCTGTAAAGCCTTTGCCACATCATCCTCATGCACTACCCAAAATGCTTCCACATGAGTGCTCCCTCTTATGCCAATGCCATTCTGGGGAGCCAGAAACCACTTGCAGTAAAGAAGAATCCTGGCAGAGCTTCCATTGATTCCAAGACCAGGAGGGGCTCTTCTGATCATCTGTTGTGATCTCCCATACAACAGAATTTCACTCTGTACTAAGTGTGCTGTTACAATTTAAGAATAATAATAACTACAATGTTTTTCATAGGTGCCATTCCAAATGTTAATTGCTTTTTAGATGCTTCAGCTCTTCACAGCCCTCTAAGGGATGATCTTGTATTTAATGTTTCAAAGAAGGAGCATTGTTGTGAAGCTTTCAGAGCTTGGCCTTCTTCTTGGAAAAGCCTGAACATAAGTGAGAGCCCAGAAAAATTTACTTCTAGGCTTCCTGCTCCCGTAGTATGTGCCCTAAGAACCTAGATAGAATAAAATAGTCTTCAAAGACGAAAATTCCCCACAGCTTTTTTTTTAAAAGCTTCAAATGGTTTTCATGGGGGTTGCCTATTCATAAACAATGTCCAGCTTGCTGCTTTTTCTTAGCAAAAGCTATTCGGGGCAAGTCCAGCTCCAAACTCCACAGCTGCAGAAGTGACTCTGGCAGCAGAAGGAAGGGTTTCCATAGGCAACTTGCACTGCCCAGCTCCCTAAGGGATCCCAGTGTGCCCAGAGCAGCAGTCAGCTGGGCATGGGTCAGGGCTAGGCTAGAAAGAGGGGCAGAGGAGGGGCAAAAGATCTATTACCAGATCCTCAAATCCTCCACTGCTGTTTCCCACAGTGGGAGAACATTGAGGCTCTGGAGAGCTACATTAATTAGCCACTCCATGAGACACTTGGCACAAAGACAGCTTCCCAAGTTTTTTACTGCATCCTTGGATTTGGCCCTTTAACTGTAACATATCTATACGCCCTTCTGCACTTAACTGTAAAATAACTGTTACTAGGTTTAAAAGCTCAAACAAACAGGCAAAACACTGACTTGCTCACTACAGGGTACATAGGAAATGTTTCCACGAATGGAAATAAATACAAAAGCAAAAACATTATTATACACAGTAATACAGCACTGCTTATGATGCTGCAATAGAAATCTACAGTGGACCCTTTTTTCTTTATCTGTAATGAAGACGGCACAGGAACATAGGCATCATCTTTGGCTCAGATATCTCTCTCTGTGTCCCCACAGCCAGGCTATATATAACACTTGCAATTCTTTCTGCATTACACCTCCAAGCTATGGCTTTTCCTATCCATTCATGCAGCTACAACTTGTGTCTAAGCTCTCATCAACTCATACCTCGATCCCTGGAACATCCTTCTCTTTGACCTTGGCAGATGCAATCTTGCTCTGCTAATAGTCAGACTGCTGCTGCAAACATTATTTTTCCAAGCCAACCACTTTGACCATATCATCCCTCTCTTTGCATTCCTCTGCTGGCTCCATGTGATCTATCACATGAAACAGAAGCTGCTTGTTGGAAGTGTTGACCTACGTGTTTAGAAAAGATAATTGTAGGGAAACTGACCAAGGCTATATGCACATTGCAACGTCCCAATGACTTCACAACTCACAGGAGTTTTGCTCTTGTGCTTATCATGGTGCTACAAGCATCCCTGGATGTATGACTTTTATAGAATATATACCTCACAAACACCTGTATACTTGTCTCCATTATTCTTTATCCCCAACTCTTAAACTATAACTAACTCTGCAATTAAATATTTTGATTTATGACAAAATAGGGAATTTGGATACTAATTCAGTGGAATCTTTATCCTTTGATTATGTAGCTGGCTGAACAAAAGCATTTTGATGCATTCTATTCCATTTTAATCCCTGTTTGCATCTGACCTAACAGCTGACCCACTTTTCATGTTTTAGTATCCCCAAGAAAACAAAAAATACAGTGACACTTGTTAATCATGACATTTTATATTTTATGTTCCAAGCCTTTGGTTTTTACCCCCACCCCTGAAAAAAGAACAGAAGTTATGCAAATATATGAAAGCTTGCCCTATTCTAAATTAATCATTCACATGATTTAACTTCACTGCAAGCGACTCTGGTCTTTTCTATATTATAATAAAGGGAAAATGTACTGTACTTAGGGACTTTATAAATAGCCTTGTAATGTAGCTTGCTGTAATTTAGGGCTTTAAAAGGATTCCTCACTTTTTTTGTTCCTAAGTACATGATCTGTTTGTTTTCTTTTGTTTAAGGATTGTTTTATTTTATTTTATATTTTACTTCAGTGGATTTTCTTCTCTTTAAGTGAGAGGCACTGAGAAAGATAATGAGAAACTGAAATGTTTTCACTCTACTGTATACAATTTCCATACATTCTAACCTGACATTTTAATTAGGTCATGAGAAATAGCTTTAAAAAGTGCCCAAACCAAAACTCTGTGTACAAACTTGATCCAGAACAAATTTTAATAACTAGTCCTTATTTCTAAACAGGGTTGAACAAAAGGCCCAGATCTGAGATGGGTGGAGGGGGTGCTAGAGGAGGTTGCTTTGCAGCAGAGTGGTCAAGAAGACACATTATGAACTGTTTTGAACATGGCATAAATTATAGTAACTTTTAATAGTGTCCATAACCCAGTATAGTGTATGTGAGCTAGAGTAAAAGATCGGGTTTGACATTCTCATTTTCAAATAGTCTTTTATACCCAATGTCTGATCATTCACCCTGGTGCCTAACAGAGAGGAACAGAGCAGGTTGCACTGCAAAGTACAAAACACAGGGAAAACTGCACCCAAAATCCCACATACATACAGTCCTCTCCTTCCCATACCACAGATTAGCATACCATAGATTGGGTAGCACTTAGACCTTTCCTGGGGGACAACAACTGTGTGCGAAAAAAAGAAAGAGATGTGGACAATGTAAATCCAGGTATAACCACACAGGGTGGTTGGGTGTGTATTTCGAGAGGAGATGCTGAGCTACCACATGGTAAAAGGTAGCTCAGCATCTCCTCTCTAAATACACACCCAACAGCACCGTGTATCTGGGTGTAATTTCAACCAGATTTGCAGTGCAATAATCCTCCCTCCATGACTAGGAGGAGTCAGGTGTAGTGGTGGAGAAAGAATTTGAATGTAATTCGTGGTACCTTGGATCCTTTTTCAGATTGACTTATTATTATCACTTCTCTGGTTGTGGGGAACTGTAGCTGAATAACAATGAGACCAGGGTGTACAGATGTTTATGTACATAATGTACCAGGGAGACAAGGGGTTTTGTGACCATGGGACTTGCACAATTTCAATGGTGATTTTCTTGCTGATTGGCGGAGCATGTGCTCTGTAATGCTCCAGTCCCTTCCCAGCCAGCACATTAGACAAATACCCCTCTGGCCGGGATCCATGAAACCTACAGTGTGTGCCCTAACCCCAACAGCTTGGTCTACATGTATTCCTCTTGGTGCCTCTTGTTGCTATTCCCCAGAGAGATTGTATGGCTTACTTGCACCATATTTTTATTGGATAAGCGTGAATGAAAGAGCTAGTTTGTTACTAACACATCCAAACATTGGTAGCCATTTAGCATTCTATTGCTAGAGGGGTGTTGATTTGCAGCAGAGCAGTCAACAAGCTTCTGATCTTTTTGGTCATAGGCCACCATGACTGATTCAATGCCTTTCTCACCGCACCATTGGATGTGGCCTTTTGAGTTGTTCACACACTTTAGGTAGTGAGTAGCTCTGTGTGCATAACTTTGTCACGGCGTGTTGTAAAACCATTCAGAGGATGACTTCCTATTTCACATGTAACTGTTTTAACTCCCTCCCAATGTCCTTCCTCATTGTTCATCACATTTTCAGGACTCTTTTGTTGTGCAGTTAGTTGGTAGATTCTGCCTAGCCTTTCTTGTTTCCTTCAGTGCCCAGTACAGCAAGTGATGCTACATAAGGAGACACTTTGGTGCAAAACTATTCAATCATTAGATGGAATATGTGGCAGTGAAGATATTTTAGCTTTTACATTTTTTATCATCCTAGGGCTATTTTTTTCTTTCTTTTCCACTCTTCTTATTAACGTTTTTTTATAGAAAATTGGCTTACCAAGAATTTATGAATTAGCAAGTCTATTATAATGACGAATGGAAATTACCATTTAAATCCTGAGTCATTCATCAGCTTGTTCAACATATGTCAGGTGACACGAGTACATGAATACTTGTCTGGTGAATATTTCTCAACTGATTATTAAACTGGCCTGAACTCTGGACCCATATGCCAAATACTGGCTAATAAAATTTAAAATGATTCAAAAACAAATGTACAGTTAGTTGAAGGAGGAGGTGATGAGAGAGAACAGACAACGTCAATGCAGACAAAAGATGATGTGATTTTTTTTTTAATCTTAAGGCCCTTGTGATTTTCTGGAGGCATATAGGTTAGGTAAAAGCCTCAGAAAGGGCTATTGGGAGATGGGGTGGAGGCGCTTATTTTCTAAGAGATTGTGTGCGAGTTATTTCCATCAATGAATGCTCATTTGTAAACTTTAAAAGAGTTGATAGGTTTGATCAAGTTCCTAATGAACAGGGGTTCCTATCACAAAACCACCCTTGGTAGTCTTAGTAGAGGGATCAAGACCTGAATGGACATAGTGGCTGAACTACCACTCACCCTTAGATGTTGAGCCTCAAGATCAAGATGTACTGCTGGGGCAGTATAGGGATGGCTTCACTGAAGAGTTATATCTCTTTTGTGGATGAATGGAGGTATCTGGAACCCACAACATTTTGGGGGACCATTCAAAACTTTTAACTGTTAATTAATAATATATGTAACAAAACACACACCCTATCACTGGGCCTCCAGAGTGCTCAGTTCATCACCTTTCATAAGCAAAAAATAATAAAAAAGGGTATCCATTGGGTCCATCCTAGAAAATCTTCCCTTTAGTCTGGAGTAAAATTATAGTAACAAGAATGGATGCACATTATGTATGAAAGGGACGAAGATTCCACAGGAAAAGTTAACATTAATTATTATAACTTTGACTATTTCTTTTCATTTTGACATACTATATCTATCGCGGGTTTAACAGCTCATAAACTGAAGCCAACTTTCTGAATGATCATTTAATTCTTGAAATGTAACCCTAGACTAAGAAGAAAATACAGTACTGAGATATTAATCCTTGCAGCAGACAGCAATGCTAGACACAGAAGCTTAATGATGCTGAGCTGAATGGAATATAACAAGTCTGCTATCCTAACAAAATACAGTCTCTGTCTCTCAGTGGGTTAGGAATGTTCTCTCAGTGTAAGCATCTGAACATGGGTGAACATAAAGTAACAGTTAAACTGAGTAATGTTGCATAACTAAACTGCAGGGATTTTGTTCAGCTTTCTAGTAGAGTATAAAATCTGAGAGTATTGTTTTAATCAAAGGTCTGATAGTCTATCAAAGTCCCATTTTCTAATCTAGCTAAGGTTGTGGTAGTTCTTTTTTATTAATACCTCCCCTATTAAAAATACTTAAGGGTCTGCATTGCTGTTCTAAAGTTGTAAAAACAAAATCAAATTTAAAAAAATCTACTCAGCATTTGAAAGAATTTGATCCAGACTTAAATCTCCCATTGGCCCCCTTTTCTTTCTACAGTGGGCCATACAAAACCCCAAGATCCTAATACACATAAACCTTTGGAAAATTCAGATCCAAACACAAATTTTGAAAGATGAGCCCTTCCCAACCTGTCCCTCAAGGGGTGTGGTGTTACATCTGTCTTTACTCAGGCCTGCATCTAAAAGGCACAAAACAACATAAACAGAAAATCAGAAACTGTATTTTCAAAGGAATAGAATTTTCTTCCTATAACTGTGTAATCTAATATGTAGCTGAACTTCACAGGGAAAGTTTACACAGAGGGCAGGGCTCTTCTTACTGGACAACTTGGTGAACATGAAGATAATGAAAAGATCCCAGACTACTAACCTGGAAAGTCCAGTAGAGAAGAGTCCAGAAAGAAATTTGCTTCCTTAGGGGATGGAAAAATGAAAAAAGGAAACGCACTAAGAAAGTTTCCTCATAAGCAGGTCTTATGAAAAACACAGTCACAAGAAAACTGTGAGGGTGGGGTGGGAGGGGAAGGGAGGGAATTTTTGTACACTTCACATTGAGTACTATTTCTATTGACTTCAGTGGGATTTTACACAGAGCAAATCTTTCCTCAAATTAGAATAAAGGTATCAGAATATTTTCCCAGCTTTTGTTGTTTTCTGTAGAATTTAAACTGTCTATAAAGTAATATGTTGGCTGCTCATAAGTCATGAGAGATGACTTTAGATGCCTGCAAAAACCATCCACAATGGGTTTCCCCCTATGAAATGAGCCACAAGTCCAGTAAGTATAACACTCCTCTTCCTGATGTAGGAAATACATAATGCAGCAGTCAGATGAGGAGTCTTTCTCACAAGACTTTAAAAAATCTGACTGGTGTCATTTAATGTATTCCTGGGTCAAAAGAGAGCTAAGGATTCCCACTGATGGCCCCACTAAAGGCCCCCATATTCCACTGGTCGCCTCTGTATGTCAGCATGTGAAGCTGATCTTTCCCAGCTGACGCTGGGCTAAAATTTCTTGGAAGCAGTTAGGGTGGAGATGTGCCAGACAACCTTAAAAAATAAATCAGTTACAAATGAACCAGGGCAATCCCCAGGGCCCAGAGGTAGGGCGGGTGATTTGCTACATGGATTACTAATTAACTGTGAAAAGTTTTGAGCAGTCCCAAAAAATTTTGTGAGTACCAGCTACCTTTTATAAAAAAGGTCATAAAAAGAAGATAAAAACACAGTTCCAGTAACCGAAGGGAAGCAAACCAGAGTTTTAGAATATAGCATTTTCGTGGGGTTTTATTTATTTTTAACTTGATGTGATGCTTCATCTTCATGTCAGAAACAGTGTTCCTTATCATAATTTATCTGCCAAAACCCAGAGTGATGCAACATTTTTATACCACTTGTTTCTTCCCCCGACCCTCCTATAATTCTTTTCCAGACAAAAACAACTTCAACCTGCAAAAAGGTTTTGGACTCAGTCCTAACTAGTCGAAACTTAACCTGTAATTAGAAGTCCTGGATCACTGGGAAAAGTAGGCATTCTTTGCTCTACCTATGGGTTCAAGTTACAGTAGGGAGTGAATATTCCAGACACAGCACATTCTTAGTTCTGGGGCCTCCAGAGAGAGTTGAAATTGTGCTAGAACAAATTGATTTTGGCCACCCCAAGAAAAATAACATAGTTTCCATGCATTTTTGAAAGCAATTTCTGAGAAACTATAATCCCCTTAAACAAGTCTAATCAATAATAAATAAATGATTTCTAGTCTCTTTAATAACTAAAAATTACAAAGTTCTGAAGCTGGTTGCCTCCATCATGGATTGAATGTGTTTCACTGGTCTCTCCTACTGGTCCCAAAGATTTTCAAGTGAAATCTCAGTTCTTTATGCAATTTTAGACTAAAGGGATGTAGAATTAGTAATCTAAACTGATTTCTTATGACATATGGCATAAACGAAGGAGTATGCAGCACAAAGTTGAGGATATGAAGGGCATTCATGGCTTAGTTACCTAGATATTCCAGAAGCACTGGTCTCTTATTCCAAAAGAATACAGCCCACTGATACAAAGTTGGTCATGCCAATTTCTTCCTGTACTTTACTTCATTAGGGGTATAACAGGGGGCCAAATGTGGCCCATGTATACGTCCTGGATGGTGGACTAGAGAACTGCTCAGATTTATTTCAGGCTAAACCACTGAGTAATTCTGTGATTTACCTAAGTCACACTGGCTCTCCTGTGCCTCACTCAACCAGTCTGGTAAAAGCAGAACCAAATAGAAACATTTTCTAACTGATGGAAAATAACATAGTAAGCCAGTTACTCAGAACGTGTGTTCTTTGGAATTGTGGAGATAATGGGCTAGGTGGACCAGAAGGCAGAGGCCGGCAAAGATGATTTTAAGTCTTCTTTATTCTCCCCACCATAGGACCTTGCTGGGGACTAAATGCTGCTTCTACTTCTTATGCCCAGTTCTAACTCAAGCTCATGGTCCAGAAGGGACTATGCAAGCAGCTGGGTATCACCTCAGGGTAGGATCGCTCCTGTTAGGCCCTCTTTTCCTTGGACATATCTCTCTGCTGGGGCCAGGTAGGGAGGGTGGCAGAGGAGCTGTTACAGTGCAATGCAAAGCAGCCACATTGGAATGCAGGATCAAGGTCCATGACCTAGTGGAATGCCATATTGTTATGAATCACAGACTTTCCTAAGGGACCCTATGTACATCCCAGAAAGCGCATGTATGTACTGTATATTTGCTTGACATTCTTAATAATAAAAAAACTAGCAGAAAAGCAGGTCCTCAGTGAAAACCATATGCTGCTTCTGAGCTTAGCTTTCCTGAGTAAATAAATGACAAAATAAAGGGTGGAGGTAGAATTTAAAAAGTTATTATATTATATTAAGATTTATTCCACAGGGGCTGCAGACAAAGTCAAGACCAAAGAAGATTTTTCTCTGTCAGAATACTTGATGGTAGATACAGTAGAAGAATCAGATTCAATTAGCTTTTTAAAATCTCTCTCTCTTGTCTTTTCTCTACTTTATCAGAGAACATCAGGATGTTTTCCTAATAAGTGAAAAGCTTGTTCAATAGATTTCTTGTGTAAACATCAGATGATAAGGATCATATTAGGAATAGATGACTGATATGTTTAAGGATCCATGAAGTTACCTGATACATAACCTATGTACTGGCATATATGACCCATAAATATTAGATTTGTGCATGGAATAAAAAGGTATACGAGTATGAAGATTGATTTGTTCACTGAATTTAGTTTTTGAAAATTGTGGTACATGCAGGACCATTTTAAATAAAATGGGCTTAACCGTACTCTGATGTTTGGTTGATAGAAGGGCATGATTCTAGCCTAAGATAGATTAATGTTAATAAGGTTAAATCCGTGGAAATCAGTGGAGTTGCAACTCAGCAAATGAGATAAGAATGAAACCCAGATAATCAATCATTTCATTTTCAGTTGAATAGTTGTTACAGGAAAAAAACAAGGAAAATGTTATGTAAAGGTACCAGTTTGCTGGAATCATTATGGTGAAAATAAACAGTAGCATGAGAGTCTGCGAGGGAGATGAGGAGAAAACCATCCTGGAAATTAGTATTATGTATGAATATTTGCCCTACTGTAATGTTATCTACCATAAGTGTCATTAACAGTTGGATTTAAATTGCAGAACTGACATGGCCAGTTTCTAGACCTTGACTTTGCCTGGTAAGGAGATCCCTGATGTGGAGGAGACTATTACTAAGATTCTGTAGTTATTCGCTGCACTGAATGAAAAAAATATTCATGCCTTTAGGGGTTGCGGGTCCTTGCTGTGATTTACATAACTTACTTTGAGTTGGCATGGCAGACATCAATTATAGAGAACTTTCGAACTGCACTACCTGTAGCTCCCAGTGGAAGCCATGTTTCTGTAGTATTAAATCTGTACAGAAATGACAATGGGCGGGGAAGAAAAATAAAAAAATGGTGCTGTGAATATTATAAGTAAACCTTTGGGAACAACAATGTATGTACCGTGTACAACTGACAGTATAATTTTGCTTAGCATTGCAGAGAACATCCAAACCAAAGCAAACTCACAAAAATGGCAATCGAAAATAGGGAGTACAGCTGTAATGAAGATCTGCTATCCAAGATCTGGAAAGCTGAAATGTTTTCTGTAACGTTTTTGCTTGAAAAGGAAGGTAGCACTGGGCAAACAGAATAATACATTTAGCAGAGTTGTCACATATAGCATAAGGAAATTCTGAATAGCAATCTGAATCAAAGGTTTGCTGGGTGTTTCGCCAAAGCATTGGGAGGCAGAGAAATTAATATTCTGTATGGAAGTCTTTATGACAGTACTCCAGCAAATTAGTGGCCAAATTTAGGGCTAGTTTTGACACACTGATCTTTCTGGAGTAAGTGGTGGCACACTGATGCATTGCCCCAAGAGCAGACCAGAAAGGGAATTGTGACTCAGCGTATGTCTTCACTACCTGCCGGATTGGTGGACAGTGATAAATCGATCCCCGAACATGCTCCCTGTTGACTCCGGAACTACACCTCCACAAGAGACGGAAGCGGAGTTGATGGGGGAGTGGCAGTGGTCGACTCACCGCCATGTGGATGGCGAGGTAAGTCACCCTAAGATACACCGACTTCAGCTACGCTATTTGTGTAGCTGAAGTTGCATATCTTAGGTCAACTCCCCTCTCCCTCCAGTGTAGCCCGGGCCTAAGTGATTCCTCCCTGGCCTCTCTTACTCCTAGGGCAAAGTAATCTGCCAATAGCTTACACTTGTGTGGCGGGGGAGGAGTGGCCTTACAATAGATGCTTTCCTCCCCAGCTCCTTGGTGCTGTGACCAGTCATGACAGGAGCTTGCACAGGGCTTTGAGGAAGTGTCTTGTACTCCTTTATTCCTCTGCTCAGCATCATAAGGGGAGGTCATGATCCTGTTTTTAGGTTTTAGGCTTAGATCCTGCAAACTGTTCCATGCAGGCAGATCTGTGGGCCCACACAGAGACTTAGTGTGTCTCAATGCAGGTGCTAGGGTCTATGCTATGGAATCACTTGCAGGACTGTGGGTCTTTGCCTTGTGAAGTATGTGACGGCCTTTTGAAGGTGTTTCTTCTTTCATTTTCAGTACTGGCTTGAAGCACTTTGTGACTCTTTAGCACTTCCTGGAGACTAGGAGGGGGAAAAAAACCAGTGTTCTTGTGCCAGCCATAAACACGTATATGAGTTTCTTTAAAAAAGACTTTAACTTTGGCATAAGAAACAGCCAGACTCTCTCAGTCTAAGCTGCTGGTGATTGTCCAGCTATTCATGAAAGGAAGGAAGGTGGAAGAGAGGGGGAAGCACTAGTATGGGATAGGCAAGAATACAGATGGATCTCACAACGCACACCCAACATAGGGCTGTTCTCAATCTCTGTGCTACAGTTAGTCACTGTAGCAAAAATGTCACAGGCCACTTCCCTTTCTTACAGTTGCTTCATTTTAGCTGTTAAAGTCGCTGGCTGCTTGGGCTGGGGCTTATGTTGAATTTAGCATGTCTGTGATTTCCTGATGTGTGTTGCCCATATTGCCAAGACTATGTTGTCTCTCCCTTCTCTGCTCTTAGGTTGTGATGGCTCATTGAGCTCTGGAACCCAGCGTTATTCACCTCTGCCTCTAGGCATACACTGTAAAATTTGGAGAAGATCCCCAACCCTTTCGTTCTCCACAAAATAAATAAAAGAGAGGCGCAGAAGTTATCATAATGTGAACCATTGGCAGAGTCAGAAAAAATAACCTGAGACATGATTCCTAGTCCCCTGGTCCTCCTTTGAATTTATCCATTTAGTTAAATGCTTCCTGTGACATGTAGCTGGTGGCAGTAAACAGAGCTGAATTAAGGGTGGGTCAGCCTCTGCCTGTTCTCCTAGATGAGCCAATCACATCTGGAGTACATGCACTGCAGGAAGAATGCAGCACAGTGACTATGTTCACAAGTGCTGTATTCAAAGGTGCCAAATACCCTCACTTGTGTCTCCAAAGGCCAACTGAGAGGTCAATATGAGAATTGCGATTTCCAGCAAGGGTACGCATACGGATTACCTCTACTGAGCTATGCCTAGATTAGCCTGAACTGGTTGTATCTGGTTGCCATCACTTTCTGGGGGAAATGTGCACACCTGCAACAGGAACTTTCAGGTCAGGCTTCTTCTGGATGGGTTCACTTAGTGATGACAAGAATAAAGGCTGTCCATCATCTATTGCTTTAATCATGGTAGCCCCACCGTGTGTGACAAAGAATGACCAATCGTTAAGCTGCCCGTCTTCTAGCACCGTATCCAGCTTTTCCTGTTCCATATGAAGAAATCATATGCAATATGATTGTCCAACCCTGTGCCGCATGCAGGGCTGGACTAATGCATAGGGGCTGCAGCCCAGGGCCTCGGGCTAAGGAGAGTCCTGCAGGTCCACGGGCCGGATGTGGCCTGCTGCTTCTTTTTATCCTGCCTCCGGCAAGTCTCTGCGCTGCGGGCTGGACTCCAGTCCCCAAGACTCGGTGCCTCCTCACCCCCACGGGGCTGGAGCCATGAGTGCTGGCTCGCCGGCTTGTCTCTGCGGCCCCTATGTGAGGGGTATTCAGGGAATCTCTGTGCACTGCCCCTCCCCACTGCACCAGCACCACAGCTCCCACTGGCCGGGAATGCAGCAATGGGAGCTGCAGGGGGCAGGTATGGGCAGCATGGATTGTGCAGAGCAGCCTGGCTTCTCCGCCTAGGGCTGGACATACTGTCCATCTCAGGGAAAAGAGCAGCGCGGAGCCAGAGCAAGCAGGAATCCTGCCTTGGCCCCGCTGCACTGCAGACCAGGAGCTGCGAAAGATAAGTGCCTCCTGCACCCTGCACCCAAAACTCCCTCCCAGAGCCTGCACCCTGAACCTCCTGCCACACCCAGCCCCCGTCCCATCCCTGCCCCCTCTCCCCAGCTGGAGCTGCACCCCCTCTGTGCCCCAATCCCTTGCCCCAGCCCTGAGCCTTCTCCCACTCTCCAAACCCCCACAAAATCTAATAGCCCCGGGCCCACAGGAGAGGTAATCTGGCCATGCCCCCATGCTGGCAGAAACCCTTCTGTCTGGACAGCATCCATTGGTGCTCCAAGGACTCAGGGGATAAAAGGGTATGATTGGTTAAAGGGTGGGGTGAAGGCAAGAATCAGCTGTTCTACAAACAATACTTTCTTATGAAGCCACTGGAACAAAAAAGGGAAAAAATCAGTGAAAATCCCACACCAAGTCCTATGTCTCTTGGATTCTCTAGTACAATTGGCCAGTGGGAAAATGGCCACTGAATTAACAATATTTCAGGGACAGAGAGTTCTGCAAAAATTGTAGCAGGACTGACCTTTCACAGGCATGTTTCAGCCTACAGGGTTGCGGGGGACAGTGCATTTCCTGACGGTTAATTGTAGACACAATAGTAGAGTGAGCATCATATTGTGTCTATTAACTTGCTTAATAAAAGTCACCATTACTGCAATTGCTGATTTAATTTTAAGCTACAAAGGTATTCACTGTGCTCCAGGTGTTACCCTATAAATATCACTTAATAGTATTGAAATGAAAAGGGAAACTCTTGAACCATTACATATTTTTAATTTTTATTAAAAAATTTTAAACACCTTTTTAATAATGTGGCACTGTTACCTAAATCTCCATTTTCTTGCCTGTCTAAACCTGATATGTAGGGTGCAGTTTCAGACTTCCACCTAGTGTTTATGGACTTTGAGTTGAGGTGAACTTTGCAGCATATCAAAGTCTAGTGAAACTAAAAGAAAATAATTTCACAGAGTGCTTTTGCATATATTATTAAGATTCAAGGCCTGATTTTTTCCCTTATAAATAGTGTCCCAAAGACCTGTGATATCCACTGTGTTAAGTGTTGGGTTCAAGAGATTAAGGGCAATGACTGGCATCTAGTTCACTTTTATTTCCATCTCACTGCAACCTCACATCGCTATACATCTGTTTTGTTGATTCAGAAGAGCACTTGAGATGCTTTACAGTTGATTTTGACAAGTGCTACAATTTGATATGGGTAGATAATTCTTGCTGAGATGATTTCAAAAGTACAGAAATTATAATTTTGAATAGATATTACCTTGCTTTATTATCAGAATTTTCATGTAATATACTGTGCACTTAAGCTTCTTAATCACATTTCCCTTTTTAAAACATTACATTCTTTTCATCTAATCTAGTAAAGTAGCACAAATTAAAATATTGTTCTAAATATATCTTGTTTTTCTCTGCACTGCCATCAGATCATATAAAAAACCCCTCCCCCATCTTAAAAAACATGTTCATTCTTACCCTTCTTCCCAAAACTGTTGGGTTTGGGATTTAATTAACCAGTAAGACAGGACAGACTGTATGGAAGGGCTGATTAATGCACACCTCGGGTGCATTTCACCTCATGTTTCCAGCACATCTGAGGTGAGGATTAATCAGTGCTACGGCTTGGTCCAGAGTGTCTTATTGTGATTATAAAACAGGCATTTGAAGAAAAAAAAAACCCCACAACATATTCTTTTGCCATGGAAGAGCATCCGAGATAGATTTTTTAAAAAATGAGTCACATGAAAACACCTCAAATGCAGTAGAATTATTTAGCGTAAATGTTTTACGCAGTGACGTAAAAGAGTTATATTCTGTTTGGCATGTTTTCTGATTCCCTACTTTTTTTTGGTCCCTCTCTTCTCCTACTTCAATAATTGTCTCCATTGTTTGAATATTTGTTCTCCTTCTTTCTCCCCTATGTATTTGTCATCTGCCATCTGTATTTGCCAGAGTGCGGGGTTTCTCTAGCCTTCTTCCTGTGGTTCCCGTGTGCTGTTTAGCATTTATAAACCTAATTCTTGGTTATACACTTGTATATCCAGGGTCAACTTAATGAGCAGTGTAATGGAATTAACTCTGGATTTACACTAGTATACTGATAGCAGAAGCAGCTCTGAGTTGGACACTTGAGGCCACATGCCCCAATGAGGCACTTAAGGCTTGTCTTCATGTATAATGCCACAGTTATGGGGCAGCTATGCCGTGGTAGCAGTTTAGTGAAGACTCTACTAGGTTGACGGGAAAGATTCTCCCATCAGCATGGCTAATCCACCTCCCGATGAGGCGGTAGCTATGTTGACATGAGAGCTTCTTGGGTTAGGTCGGTATAATTACATCATTTGGGGGGAGGGGATGGATTTTTCACGCCCCTGAGCAACATAGTCATACCAATACAGGTCTGTGCTGTAGACTTGGCCCTAGTAGTAAAATAAAGTAAGAACATGCATACAGGCTCACAAGTCACAAAAGGTCCCAGATCCATCACTACTCATCGCTTCTTTCACTAATATCACAGAAGCACCTCTGCACATGGTGGATTTGGATGGTTTAGGCAGAACTGGGGTATTAAGACATGCTTTGGGGAGCTGCTACATTAGATATAATGCTCCCATGTGAACTGGCAGCTTACACCACAAATACACAGGAAGAAGTTAATGCCATTTCAAGCAGAGTGAACTTCATCACAGCCACATACATGTCTCCTCTTGGGGCCTGATCCAAAGCCCATTGAAGTCAATGGACAGACCCTTGGAGAAGGCACATTCGATCAATGGTAGCACTCATTTTCAGAAAGCTGAGGTGCCAGGGGAGAAGAGGAGTTTGGATCACTCCATGGGCTGGCACATGAGGTAGAGCCCTGGGGTCTCTCTGAATTGCCTGTGGCTCTCTGGGCTCCAATGGAAGTGCTGTCCTGCCTTCTTCACGAGGCCTCCAACCGCCATCCCTTTGAAAAGAGAATTTGGCTGGAAGTCTGTGAGTTTAAACTAGTGGAATTTCTGGAGGAGTTTTTTTTAATTTTCTCTCAAGAGGAGAGAAAATAGCCCAGAGTTTTTAAAATACCAAAAGGAAATTAAAAGCTACTCAGTTGTGGGGGAGTGCATAGCGTCCCCCAGGATCAGAACAGACTAGCAGAAGGGAGAGAAGTGTCTGGTGTAGTGACGGAGGGAGAGAGAAACAAGCAACAAAAATAACAAAACAGGGCTGGGGCTAATGTACAGGAGGGAGCAGAGGGAATTTAAAGATGGAAGAGAAAGGTCTGAACAAAAAAGATGATTAGAGCAGCAGACGTGAAGGGTGGGGATGGGAATTCTAAAAAGCCCAGCTTCCCGTCAAACATAAAAAGTGAGGGTCTGAAACTGCAGTCTCTGCACAGGGGAGTACTCCTTACTGATGCTGGTAGATACATTGAAGTCAGCTATTCATGTAAGGTCTGCAGGAGGGGCCCCTTTTTAATGAAAGAATTTTGGATCACATTTAATTGTATTCTTTAAGCCATTGACTCGCTCAACATGGCACACTGATTTTTGTCTTTCCACGTCTTTATGAGTATGTTAACGCTTACCATCCTCACAGCCAAGTGATTTCTGTAGCCATCCACAAGACATAAAAAACATACTTTTTATACTAGTACATAAGTACATAAGTAGTCCTTGCTGACACAAATTGTATTTGGACTAAGGTCTGAGATTATGTTAGCATTTTTAACCAAGAAAAAAATACAGGGCCTAATCTTGATCTGTAAAGATTCATTCACTTTTTATTTCAACCTCTGTTGTTAGTCTGCACAGTGTGAACATTTCAATTGCATAGTTAAAAACATACTGTTGAATATTATTTTTAGTGTTACCTATATGTAGGACCTGATCCTGCAATCTTTACTCATATGAGTATTCCTCACTCAAGGAAATAGTCCCACAGAGTTTTATTTAAATTATATAAGTAAGGAGTACATGGAGGAGTAAGTGGCTTGCAGGATCCATCCCATAAATAGCAGAGTAAAAGCAAGGAAGGTAATTCATGCACAGCTGGTGATATATATATCTGTGGCTTCTCACAAAGTTTCCTCTTGTGTTACATTTGTATTCATATATGTCAAAATGCAATGTTATTTCTTTTAAAAATAAATTGGAAGCACAAGTCTGTAGTGTATGATTATTTTATTAACTGATAAATCAGATAAATCTCAAGGGCATGGAGGAAACATATTTATTTAATTTATAAACAAACTGTATCCATTCAGCATTCCCATCCTTTGTTAGGAATATGCATTGCACTAATGAATTCTGATGTACAGAGGTGGTTAAGTATTTTCTGCAAAGTTAGACAAAATATATATTTTTTGCTCTCTCTCCTCCCACCCCCAAACTAAAACACACACAGTACAAACACACTTATATTAACAAAGCATTCTGGGTTTGCTGACACTTTCATGAGAATAAAGCCAATGCTTTCTAATGTTGCTTCCTAACTTTAAGCAGACCAATCCATATTTAAGCACTTTAATGGGGAGGCCTGAGTATCAACAGTTCCTGTTTAAGTAAATATGAGCTGTGAGTGCTCAGCACCCCTGAAAGATAAGGCCATTTAGATCCCAGGGCTACAGTGAGTTCCACCCATGTGGAGCTTAACTACCTTCAAATTAGGATTCAAAATGTGAACATTCTGACCTGTTTTCAGAACAGGGTTATGCACAGTGAAACCAATCTTAAGTGCTTAATCAAATGACCAACAAAGGTTGGTTACCTAATAAGAGAGGTCTTCTAATAAGATGGAGTAGAGAGCTTCTTGGTGAGAGCGCGCTTGTGTCTTTTTAAACACTGCTAACCAGAGGCTTCAGGCATCATAGGTGTAAGAATTATTTGGGCTTATCTCTGACATGAGCCATGCCAGATGCTACTATGCAAGATAGCTCTCTCAAATGATAGTACTACTAAACATTTGCTGTTTCTGATATCCAAGCCAACTTCTCGAGTATTTAGTAGTAATAATTTCAAATTTTAAGTATCAACCTGCCCTAAAATCACAGGTTCAAATCCTATTAGGGTTTACTTAATGCAATTCAAAACACCTTTTCATTATATATGTTAACATGTTAAATATTAAAGAGGATTAGTCCATAGTTGTCCATTATGGGGACAAAACCTGCATAATTATGAAGTAACTTTTTTTCGATCTTCTCTTAGCTTTGCTCTCATCCTATGTATAAACTGAATTTTAATTTAATCAAGGTGGGCTGTATTCACCACTTATGGCTACAATACATATTCTTTCTCTGTCCACACTGCCACAGATTGCCTGCTGCTATGTCTGAACAATGGGCTAAATCACAGTGCTCATGGTAAGCTGCAGCTGATGGAGCAGGGGAAGAGGGAAGATAGAACCCAAAAATGCAAAAATCAATGATATTATTAAACTTTTGGCAGGTATAAGGACTAACAGTCATAGCAGGAGAGCATACTTCAAAAAAAAATCTTTGGTGTGATCCTGAAACAATTTACTTATGTGAATAATCCTTATTGATTTGAGTAGTCCCATGGAAACTAACCAAACACTAGCTAACAAGGTTTATTCCA
>ML677341.1:37382888-37415388 GCA_007922305.1 Dermatemys mawii | reverse complement strand
CAACTTTTACCACTTTAACCAGTGCTTGTTATTATTTCTGCTTTTGTGTCCAAGTGTTAAGATGATGCACAGTATTTGCTGATATCTAAGATTTTAAGAGGAAAATCTTGGATAAGTTTGATGCGTTTGAGCCAACAAGCTTTGAAACTGTTTTTATCTGCTAATTTGGGCATTTTGGTGCAGCCCTAATGTAAGCTACAGAGCCACAGGTGTAAACAAACACAAAAAGTTAATGGAACACTGCTGAGGGTGAGAAAATCCCCTCATGCGAGCAGCTTTGCCAGTCTTTTGACTAGTTCCAAAAAATTCTAAAACACGATGGTCTAAACTCAGCTGGAAAGAATGACATAGCAACTAATGAGATAACTGGTTATTAAAGGGCTGGGCAGCTATCTTATTGTTGAGGAGTAAGGATGGTTGTGCAGTTAAGACATGGCACTGGATGCTCTAAGATTTAGGTCCTATTCCCGGAGATGCCAGAAAATTCCTGCATGACCTTAAGCAAGCTACTTTATAGCTCTGTGCCTCAGTTTCCTTGTTTATAAAATAGGAAATGTTACTTTCAGAATGATTCCTATGGCCTGATCTAGGAGTAACATCACTGAGCCTTGAAGGGCGATCAGTCTTTTCCTCTGAGTCAAAGCATGATTATGACAGTAGGCACCCAATCAGTACAGAAAACAGAGATGGATGTAAGGGACAGAAAAAATCCCTTTTTATGAATGGCAGATTCTACTGGGATCCTCCACTGACCTAGATAATATGCTCCTGAACAGGTTGGCCCTTTAGAAAATATCCTCTGTGGGAAATAAAGTGCCATAGGGGGTAGATCGGAAACAGGGAGTGAATCAACAGCAATATGTGGAGACAGAGAGGCCTTGCTGGATTGTTGAAAGAAAAGGGGGCAAATTAAAACAGCTTTTAATATATTTTAAAAGGCTTTGAAGTTTTCAATTTGAAGTCATTGTGCATGGAAAGAAGGACCATTTTCCCCATGGACGTTAGCTAGCTAGCTGCCAAAGGGGTGCAGTGGGTGACAAGACAAGAAAAAGTACTAAAAACCTATTTAAATCCTTAAGAGACTTCTCAGCTTTCTAAACATTCCTGGTTTCGTTGATACTGCGTGTTTTACATCAGTGTATAATAGCAGCGGATTGCGCAATGCTGTCTGTTTTACTGGGAAGGCGTTTTTTCACTGCATCTTTCACATTCCCTTCAGTGCTGATACGCAGTCAGTACTTACCCTTGTGAGAAAGCAAAGATGAAAGCAACAGCCAATCTCAACTATCTGCGCTATCAGAGCTGAACGAATAATTTGCAATGAATAATTTACTAAAATGTCACTTTTTGTCAGCTCCTGAATTGTCCGTGGACAGTTTTGTGAAATTCTTGCATTTGTTCCTCATTCATGAATTACTGCAGTGAGTAAATATATTGTTTGTCTGCAGAATGTTGAAACTATAAATATTATAATCAAACAAACAATTCCTAATTTGCCTGGGGCCAGATCCTCAGACCCCACTCTGTCCCTGTACGCAGATCTTGTGGCCCACAAGGGATGAACAGCTACTCTAACAAATTCTGCCCCCCATAACTTACTGGGCATGCTGTCAATGGATTGTGGATGGAGTGTTCTGCACACTAGCAACCTTGGGCCATTGGAGTGGCCTACTGGGGTATTCCGGATAGCACAAGTTGGAGCTTACCAGTTGCTGCTCTAAACGGTATCAGGGACTGAACTGGGATTTAGAAATCAGGATGAGAGGTGGTGCAGAAAGATGGTGGGAAATAGTTTCCAGCACTAACTGGAGTTCAGATGCACTTGAGGATCCAGCCCTTTGTAACTAACTTTAGTCACCAAATGAGCATGAATTTCAAATATTGCATTTGATCATACAATTGTAAGTTTGCTTTTTACTAACCCATGACCTAGCAGAGATCAAACACTTGAAAGTTTATGAAAATCTATCAGGAAAGGGTCATAGACATGGTGTAATTGAGTCCTTGGTGGCCTAATGGTTATAGCCTCCCCAGTAGAGTGGTAGAGAAGCCCAGGCCTGCCCACTCCACTGGTCTCCAATCCAGTGGGGTCAACATCATTTAGCCTCTGAGGGGGCCCTTTGAGTGTCCCTCTGTGGCAGAATACACCCCTGTATTCACACCCTATAAGACATTGTAATAATCTTTGTACAAAGTATGCTTTGTAAGGTATCATTTGAAAGCTCATAATTTGCTGGTCAGTAGCACCAGATAAAATATGTGTGGCAACACTGAAATTATAAGATACCACTGTATGGTGTTATTAACACATGTTCCAAACCCCACAGCCCTGCCCAAACTGAGTCTAGCAAATAGGTCTGTTCTAAACAAAGGAATATGTGCTCTGCTTAATTTGCGTTTAAGCAGTAAACCGAGTAATCAAACAGGAAGGGTGCCCAGCTGGAAACGTTTTTCAAGAGAGGGACTAAAACTATAAAAAGGACGGACATACTTCCCAAGGGACCCTGCCCCCTTTACCATCAGGATCACTGCACTTGAAGCAACAAAGGATGCATTCACTGGACTCTGGGAGAAGAGGTCCTTGACTTTGCTTGAATATGATACAGTCTGTTAAGTTAGATACAGTGAAACCCTGCAATACCGCACCCTGCGATAGCGCGAATCCGCTTATAACGTGGGGCGCGCGGGGCTCCCGATGGCAGCAGCGGGCGCTGCTTTGATGCAGCAGAACCCTGCAATACCGTGAGCCCGTGTTTATCGCGATCGATATTTTTGGACCCCGATCGTCACGGTATTGTGGGGTTCCACTGTATTAGTAAATATCTTATCTTTATTTTTCTTTTAACCATTCCTCACTTTTATGCCTCATTACTTGCACTCACTTAAAATCTATTCCTTTGTCGTTAGAACATAAGAATGGCCGTACTGGGTAAGACCAAAGGTCTATCCAGCCCAGTATCCTGTCTACCAACAGTGGCCAATGCCAGGTGCCCTGGAGTGAGTGAACCTAACAGGTAAATGATCAAGCGATCTCTCTCCTGCCATCCATCACCGCCTTCTGACAAACAGAGCCTAGGAACACCATTCATTACTCATCCTGGTTAATGACCATTAATGGACAATCCCCATGAATGTCTTCAGTTCTTTCTTAAATCCTGTTATAGCCTTAGCCTTCACAACCTCCTCAGGCAAGGATTTCCACTGGTTGACTGTGTGCTCTGTGAAGAACTTCCTTTTATTTGTTTTAAACCTGCTGCCCATTTTTTCATTTGGTGGCCCCTAGTTCTTATATTATGGGAACAAGTAAATAACTTTTCCTTATTCACTTTTTCCACACCACTCATGATTTTATATACCTCTATCATATCCCCACAATCTCTTTTCCAAGCTGAAAAGTCCTAGCCTCTTTAATCTCTCTCTTTAACCAGTGGGAACCCTGGTTAAACAGCCAGTTTAACCAAGTTGTTTTAAGTACAACCTGATGTATTTCTGATGTACTTAAAAAACATTTTGTTATTCCTAAATTTGTTTTATTATTTTATCTAATTCAGTCTGTTTAAATGGAAGTATCTAGGAAACTCTATTTGGGGTGGCAAGTTGTGTGCATATTATTCTCTTAAAGGAATAACAGACACAATATATCTTGTATTGTCCAGGAGAGGGTTGGGCAGTATAAGAGAGACATTTTGGGTGAGGGGGGAATCAAAGACTTGGGGGTGAATTGAAGTCATCTGGAAATATAACCAAGGCTGGTGAGATTCAGAGTATAACCCAAGTGCAGCTGGCAGGCTACCGTTACATTAGGATTGCCAACCCTCCCATATTGACTGGGAGTCTACCAGAATCATTATTGATCTCCTGGTGATTATTGAAAGCCACCCAAGAGATTTGAATAGGCTGCTAAAAGTCCAGTCAGTGGTGTAGTGGGGCTACCTGCCCGGGATCCATGTGGCTCCTGGGAACCATGGCCAATCAGAGCTGTGGGGGCAGTGCCTACAGGCAGGGGCAGCACGCTGAGCCAGCTGGTCACCCCTGAGCCTATGAGCCAGAGGGACATCCACAGTCTGAGGCAATTGCCGCCTGGAGCCCAAACCCCTCACCTCATCCTGCACTCCAACCCTCTGCCCCAGCCCTGAGCCCCCTCCCACACTCAAACTCCCTCCTGGAACATGTACCCCAAACCTCCTCCCACACCTCAACCCGTTGTCCTAGCCCAGAGCCCTCTCCCACACTCCAAACCCCTTGGCCACATACCCCCCATCCCTGAGTCAGCATCTCCTTCTGCACCCCACCTTCCTGAGTCCATCCCACACTCTGAACCCCTCAGCTACAGTCTGGAGCCCCTCCTGCACCTCAACCCCCATCCCCAGCCCTGAGCCCCCTCCCGCACTCAATCTCCCTCCTGGAACCTACACCCCAAAACTCCTCACACACCCCAATCCCCTGCCACAGCCCTGAACCACCTCCTATACCTCAAACCCCTCTTCCCCAGCCTCACACTGGAGCCTGTACCCCCAGCCGGAGTCCTCACCCCCTCCCAAACCCCACCCCGTGCCACAGCCTGATGAAAGTAAGTGATGTGGAGGAGAGTGAGTGATGGAGGGATGCAGATTAGTGTGAGTGGGGGCAGGGCTTTGGAGAAGTGGTGAGGAAAGAGTAGAGCAGGGGGTGGGGTATGGGTGTTCCGGTTTGTGCAGTTAGAAAGTTGGCAACCCTAAGTTACACACAGACACTCAGGATGTGGCTTGCATGCTGTTTGTGAGCAGCTCAGGTGGGAGCTACCTCAGGAAGGCACTGTAAGGCTCCCAAGGTTTCAGGGCAGGGGTCACACTGCTGCTCATTAGCCTGGATTGTTCCCTGGTATATTACACCCTCCCTAGGTCACTTTCTACCACTGCTTTCCTCCCTCAGCTTCTGGCCCCAGATAAGGGAAAGGGAAAAAGAAAAAGAAAACAAACCATCAACCCCAACTTGGTTGAGCATATAGTCCTATTCCCTTAGGGAGACTTCTCCAGCTCCTTTGTCAGGAGCCTTCCAGGTAACTCTGACTTTCTCCTCCCTTCTGAGCTGGATTGCTCCCTTTTGAATCCTGTCTCCAGATGAAATATGCTCTGAAGGACTGGAGGAGTGGGGCTAGCTGGGCCATTATTGTTCTTTAACCCATTCCGGCCGTGTGTGGTGTTTGTATACTGTATGCTCCATCACACATGGTAAAATCTTAACTGACTTTCTAATTGAAATGAATATGTAAAGAAAACTTTCCCTCTATGTGTTCAGCATTTCTCTCTATCTAGTGTAAAAACTAGAGTTAACTGGCCCAGTATCACAGCACACAAATCAAGGAAAAGAACAGAGGAGGGTAAAGAAGAGATAAAAAGAGAGAGAGGGAGGTGAGTCACACTGTACAATTTGGATTCATATTTGGATTTCAGACACTCCCATGTTTGTGGGTGTTCAGACCCATGATTTTGGTTCAGTCTATTTAAAAAATTGCAAAATTTGAAAGCGAGTTTGAATTTTGAACAACCCCATTGTCCATTGGTGCCTGAACCCTGGTTTTGATTTTGGCCAATCTCTAGAAAAATAGATTAACAATATTCATATATACGTTTGCCTATATTTTAATGTAGAGTCAAAGTTTAAAAAAGCAAATTGAGCAAACATTTCCTTTTCATTTCACTACAAGTGGCATTGACAGCAAAGTCAAATATGCCCTTAGCACAAAGAAAAGAAGTAATGGGATTATTGTTTCTAAAGTTCTGTCTAGTCACATTCAGCACATATTGTATTTCCCTGCATTACAACAAGCTATCAACACAATCTTCTCATTTCAGGTTTTCACACATTTTCTTTTTGTGAATCTCAGTGAGATAGTCAAGTTGTCTGTAACAAAGCTCTGTCAATCTCATAAGAAATTGAAAAATGGGAATTGCAAAAGGAAACTAATAGCCACAGTCAATAATATAGCTACATCATCCAAACTTGTGACAGAGAGACAAGCTATAGTACCACTCCCTTATTGCTATTGTAGCTGTCTGTTGAGGACAAGTGACAAGCATTTTCTTGTGGAAAACAAAACTTTTCAAGGAGGAGGTTTGTTTTCTTACATGTTCATAAAGTCCATGTACACTTATGGTGCCATGACCATTCCAGAACTTTAAGCACACCACCTCCACACACATACCAAGGGAATGTGTGACCAGGCTGATGTTATTTTGGGAAACCCAATTCAGTACAGCCTATATTTAGAAGGAGGCAACCTTTGTGTTCTACAGCAGATCACTCCCTGCAGATACGCAATGATGTCCTCACCACAGATCTAAGTCAAATAGAGAAGCCATGAGTTTCCCTCATTTCATGCCCCCTCAGGTACTTTTATTTCACCTACAGAGAGCCCAGATTCTAACCCATCTGGGAGTCTTATTTAACAGCCACAGCCCACTACTTAACCCACTGAGTAATACTGTTGCTGAACTTCATAACTCCGCTATAGAGGTATGTCCTCCCACCAACCTAGCTGTGTCTACACTAGGGGTTAGATCAACCTAATTACAGTGTACAAAGTGCAAAATGTTTCACAGTCCTGAATGACATAGCTGGATCAAGCACAGTTTTAGGTGTAGACCAGGTCTAGGAAATGCATGGAAAGGAAACATGTATAGCTATAATAGATTAAGGTAGCCATTTTTTAAAAAAGTAAACTATCATTTTTACAAATTTTGTCAGTTACCTAGGGTGTGAAGGTATGAATAGGATCAATGTGGGAGGCTCAATAATTCTCATTTCCTTTTCTTATCTAATAAACCTTTAGTTAGTTTACTATAGAATTGGCTACCAGCATTGTCTTTGGTATAAGATCTAGAGAATCTGGGGTAAGTGACTAGTATTTTGGGACTGGGAGCAACCCAATGTGGTGTGATTTTTGGTTTGGGTGACCTTTTATCACAAAGTCCAGTTTGTGTGGGTGGCAAGATAGAGTGGAGAGTCTAAGGAGACTGTTTGTGACTCTGTGGTAAGACTGATATAGTGATCCAGAAGTTCACATTTGTTACTGGCTTGGTGAAATCCAGCCTGGGGTATATGACTTGTTTTTCTGACAGTCTGCCCTAAGGTAGACACTCACATTTGTAAGCCACTCCAGACAGTGTGACATTTCCTTCCCTACTTCTTTTCCCATCCCTCCCCGTCAAAGCAATCAGATACAGCAGGAGGAGGGACTATTCTTAGAGAGCCTCATTTTGACTTCTCACCCGCAGAATGGACAGCCCTTATTCAGCCTCACCGAGCCCTGAGTCCCTAGACACAGGAGAATGAATCTGCTACTTCCTCCCGCCAGCTGTGGCAGAATGCTGCTATGGCAATGGGATGAAATGTTACAGCAATGGGGCAGAATGCTTCTAGCAAAATATTGGGTCCAAACCAAGGGCAGGTCTACACTACCCACTGGATTGGCGGGTAGCAATCGATCTTCTGGGGGTCAATTTATTGCGTCTAGTCTAGATGTGATAAATCGATCCCCGAGCGCTCTCTCATCGACTCCGGAACTCCACTGCCGTGAGAGGCACAGATGGAGTTGACAGGGGAGCAGCAGCAGTCGACTCAGCATCATGAAGACACCTTGGTAAGTCAACCTAAATACGTCAACTTCAGTTACGCTATTCCTGCAACTGAAGTTGTGTATCTTAGGTCAACCCCCTTACCCACAGTGTAGATCAGGACCAAGTGATTTGGGGAAGGTTAGGTTATTTGAATAGTAAACCATGTTTTGACCCACTTTACATAGCACTTTCCTTCCAAGGATCTCCAAGTGTTTTATTAACCTGTAAGCCTCTAAGTGTATGTCTATGCTGAAAAGAACAACCCACAATACCAAGTCTCAGAGCCCAGATCAACTAACTTGGGCTCATGGGGCTTGGGCTGCAGGGCTAAAAACAGCTGTATAGATGTTCGCACTAGGGCTGGAGCTTGAGCTCTGAAACCTAGTGATGAGGAAGGCTCTCAGAGCCCAGGCTCCAGCTTGACCAGGAATGTTTACACTGCTATTTTTAGCCCCTCTACTTGAGCCCTGCAAGCCTGAGTTAATTGACCCCCAGCTCTGAGACTTGGTGCCATGGGTTTTTCTTTGCAGTGTAGACTTATCCTAAGAGCCGAGCCAAAGACCACTGAAATTAAAAGGCATCATTCCATTGACTTCAGGGGGCTTTGGATCAGGCCCTAAGACAGATTTTATTATTATTATTGTTATTCTTCCATTACAAATGGGGAAACGGAGACACTAAGAAATTCAATAATTTCGCCAAAATTTTATACACCAGAAAAAAGGAACCCAGTCATTCTGACACCCATTCTCCTGCTGTAACTACAAAATTATACTGCCTCACATTAACAACAAAATTCCTTAAACACTATTTTAGACACAAAGTGGGGGTTATATTTATGTTATTGCTAAGTTTCCTCTGATTGGTACAATATTTTCTACTGATTTTCTCTTGAAAAGTTAATGATGCACCTTGCAAATTTTTATACATGTCATCATAGATCAGTTTGATACAACCTTTTTAATATAAATATAGCAGGAAATACTTGAAAACCAATTTACCGGCAAGTAAATCACAAGATCTGCAAAGCAATTTCTGTAAGATTCTGTTTCCTAGGACAAAGTAACTATTTGTGCAAATTATCCATATTTAACATTCATGAGACATACAAGAGTGGGTTATTTGTACTGAGTTACCATAATCTGCCATATTAATTTTTATTTTTGTAGATATTCAACTAATTGTGATCCACTGACTGCCTTTGTTGCAAGCAAATGTTTTAATTACATTAGTAAAATGTAATTAATAATCATTACATTATTATAACTGCACAATATTAATTACAGTTACCTTACAATAAAGTCTAGTTCCCTATAGAAAATATAGAAAGTGGTTCTAACAAATGTAAAGGTTGCTTAGAAAAGGCATATCTATTGTAGAAACGAGAAGTGGTTGGAAATTTTTCAACGGAACCTTTTTCTGTTGGAAAATATCGATCCATTGAAATCAGAATGGTCTGCTGGAATGTGTTCATTTCAGCAAAACTTCTGACAGAACCTCTCAACTCACCTTCTTGGCTATCTCCCCAGCTCCTTGGCAGCCTAGCGCAGACTTCTGTGAGCCTGGCTACCAGCCTCCCTGCTTACTCATCAGCCTGCCAGGTCGGGAGCTGGGGATCCCAGGATGCCAGCTCCTCTGCAGCCCCTCTGCAGCCCACTGGAGGCACCCAGGCTTCCAGGCTCATGGTAGCTTGACTGGCAGGCTGCTGCCTCGCCAGGGCTTGCAGGCTACCTTGGCACTCACAGATCATATTAACTTGCAATAACAACATATTGTGGAATTTCACTTCTTCAAAAAAATTTCAAGGTTTTGGCTTTTCATCCCAGTTCAGGACAATTTTTTTTCCAGAACCTTGAAATTCCTGTATCCAATTTCCGGGTCGGCTCTATGGGAAATCCACGTTGCTCGTAGTGTCTCTTTTTTGTAGACTCGCTAAATTGAAAACAGTGTCAGCCTACTTGCAGATCTCCTTCTTTCCACAGACTGTTCCACTCATGGTGGCCTCTCATACCCACATACACTAAGATTTTACACAAAATTTTTCTACTGTTGCATTTCCTTTGGTGGTAGAAATGTGAGCACAAGTATAAAGCCTGCTCCAGTTGCCACTAGCACATTTAACATCATGTCATTTACACCTGTTCCAAGGTAGCCACAAGAACTGTGCCAGAACTAGCATGCCCACACTTACTACTACTAACAGAGTGGTGCCCATGTGAGGAACAATGGGAAGCCTGTCCCAAAAAGACCTCTGGGCCCTATTCACATCTGCAAGGTGGTGAACCCTTAGGCAACACTGAAGCATATTGACTTCAAGGGGATCCATACAGATGCAAATGTTTACCTGCTTCCAGACTTAACAGTGATAGATTCACACTACAGGCCTTGTCTACACTGGCAAAAATATCACCTGAAACTCATCACCAGCACAGTAAGGGCTCAAACAAGCACAGGCATTTTTATACACTTGTAAAACAGACTGTGCCCTGTCTACACTACAGCTTCCTCTCTTGCTACACCTGAGCACAAGCATCTACAGAACAGATCTACCTTGGTGGAGCTGCACCCGGGGCTAAGGGGGTCTTTTTTTTGCCACTGCTATCACAGTCATCACAATGTTCCCCTATCACTGGCTGCCTTTCTTTCTCCAGTCTACACACATCCTTGCCTACTTATTCAAGCTTTGCAGAGATAAAAGTATCTGATGAGGAGAAATATCTGTGAAGAGGTGAGGAGTTTTTCTGCTGTCTATTATGGGGTTAATTTATTCTGATTATGCAATTTGTGATGGGTACCTTCAGTTTTAAATAGTCATCCTTTTGGGAGAAAAAAATTATAAATCAAAATCAATCATTAATCAATTTATTAGAGCTCTCCTACAGTATCTCCTCCTTTGCATCATTTAAACAAGCACAAGAGTTATTTCTGTTTAATCAGGTCTTCCAGCCACTATGATGTTAAAAGATGATTGCAGCAAGTCCCAGTGCTTGAGTAATCACATCCCAGCTAACGGTACAATGTCTAAGTTTTGCTGGGCTAACAGGGTTTCCATTTTATTAACAGTGTTTCCAAGCTGAAGGGGTGGAAGGAAGAAATTTGATGTGATTAAAAATAATGCTTCAAAGACAAAATCTAATCATGTACCCTTCTCTCTAGAGCAGGGTGGGCAAATTATGGCCCACGGCCACATCCGGCCCGTGAGTTAATTTTACCCATCCCCCTGAGCTCCTGGCTGGGGAGGCTACCCCGGCCCCTACCCTGCTGTCCTCCCTTTCCTGCCTTCCCCTCTCTCCCAGAGCTTCAGTGCCGTGTCCTGGAGCAGCCTTGGACAGCGTTGCAGCAGTGTGGATGGGGGTGGGGCGGGTAGGATGAGCTCCTGCCATGCGGCCCACCGGTGCTGGCTGCCCTGCCCCTTTGCCACGCCGTTCCCCCATTCCCCAGAGCCTCTGTGTGCTGGGTCCAGGAGTGGCCCAGGACAACGCTGCAGCAGTGTGGCTCCAGTGGGGCCTGAGCTGCCACTGGGAGTGGTATGGTAAGGGGGTGAGGCTGTGAACTCCAGCAGGCCGTGCGGCAGGAGCTTCCCCACTCCCCACCGGAGCCATGCTGCTGCAGCGTTGTCCAGGACTACTTCTCGACATGGGGCGCTGAAGCTCCTGGAGAGGCGGCAGTAAGCAACATGGTAAGGGGGGTGGGGGCTGGATAAGGGGCAGGGAGTTCTGGGGGCAGTCAGGGGACAGGAAGCAGGGGGGTTAGATGGGGCAGAGGTTCTGGGGGGGCAGTGAGGGGATGTGGAATGGGGGGGTTGGATAGGGTGGGGGAGTCCTGGGGGTCTGTCAGCAGGTGCGGGGGGTGAATAGTGTCAGGGCAGTCAGGGGACAGGGAGCTACCTATTGAGTAGTTGAGTGAGGGGGGCGGGTCCCGGGGTGGTGGTTGCAGGGGAGGGGAGTGTTGGGAGGGGATGTTCAGGCGACATGGAGCAGGATGCGTTGGATATTCTGTGTGGGACAGTCAGGGGCAGGAAGTGGGTGGGGGTCAGAGAGGGGGCAGGGCCTTCCCTACCTGGCCCTCTGTACAATTTTGGAACCTCTATGTGGCCAATTGCCAAAAAGTTTGCTCACCCCTGCTCTAGATGTTTATACTGCATCCATCGCCATAGTATCTCAGTTCCTTCCAAAATTCTAAAAGTTAAATTTCCAAAACTGATGACAAATAGATCTAAACTGAACACACTAGCTCATGCCCATCAGTGTGGCATGACCCAATTTGTCAACAATCAGAGAAAAAATAATGTTTTCCTTTTATTTCTGAAAACTAGCTTTGCCCTTACTGATTTTTAGGTAAAATATTGGGGAAATAGATCTACAAACTGAAAAATGATGTAAAGACGGTACAAATTTCAATGAAAATATTACTCTGAAATTTATATCAGTGGTCTTCAAAGTGGGGTTCGAGCACCCCTGGGGGTGCGAGACCCCAGCGCCGCTGCCGATCCCACCTGGGAGACTACCGAACTCCTGGGCAGTCTATTTTTGTCCCACTGAAAGTGGAAGCTTCCATTTTCTGCAGTGGCATTTCGGCGGACATACTCTCCCCCGCCCCGCAGGGGGCCGCGCGAGGAAAAGGGGATCATAGATGAAAAACGAAAAGGGGCCGCAAAGGAAAAACTTTGAAGACCGCTGCTCTATATCATGTACTCGAAACAGTAACATCAATAAATGGAATATAAAATCCAAATATTGTAGAGCAAAACTGAGTTGTTCGTGTAAGTTAGAAACATACTATCAGGGCTAGTTGTACTATATCTAGCTGTATATCTACTTACACACTGATATATTTACTGGCTTGGAGAAATAGTATATAACAATAAAAGCCTCTAATTGAAATGAATATGAATGGTATGTACTATGCACTATCACTACTTCCTGCAACTAATTTAGAATTCAAGAGAATAATATGAAGTCTTTTACTACTTAATTAAACTTTTGTAATGCCTGTTTTACCAAGATGAATAAAATGCATAAATTGTATGAGGTGACATCTAATGCACACAAAAAAGAGAAATGTAAAAAAAATCAGAACAGTGGGTACATTAAACTGATTCTTAATAATTGAAACCAATTTAATCATTTGAGATTATTTTATTCTAGCTGACGTAATACTATAGCAGTTTTATTCTAATTATAACTTGTTTCATTTTACTCTGCCTTTCTAGTTAATTATTACAGTCAATTTGTAAAATGACATGGTTCCACATTTGCATAGGTCACTATTAAATAAATGAATAGCTGAAATTACTCTAGCATTGAAGTGTCAACTTTGGTAGAAGTCAAGAGGACTTCAAATGTTCTTCTAACACCCCTTAATGTGTTAATGACCACTATTAAACTGCAATTAAAAGGCCAGGGAAAAATGCATGAAACAGTTAATAGAAAAATAGCAGAGACACAATTAAAACACTTCATTTTTGACTGACGGAAAATAAAGTGATATGCTGAGAGAAGTATAGTATGAATCTATGCCTAACACATGACAGAGCTGACAGTTTAATAATAACAAATCATAGGCTGCCTTTTTGGAGCATTACACATCAGCTTAACATTAACATCAGTAGTAAACAAGACAATGTGATGATTTTACCTTGTATTTAAATTACTACTTATTATGGCACTAAATAATAGCTTTAAATAACTTGGTGTCCAGAGCAGTGATGTACTGTGTATATATGTCAGAGACAGTACTGAAAGATATGTTTAAGTTTTTGTCATCCTAAATAAAGGATATATGTATGTCTTAGCTGTGCAATCTACCACATTTGCTTTTGAAACCTTCCTTTGAATGCTTAACACTGTTATTAGGGCTGTTCATTCATCAAAGGAACAAGTTGTGATGATCGTTTCTTAGCTCAAAGCAGACCAGATTTCTAGGAATCAGAATTTGTGTGTGTAACCCTTATTTAAGTAACCCAATTAATCAAAGCTATGCAAAAAATATCAAATTAAGCATGGTTACCTCAAAAACCATTTTTATTGTGAGGTGAGCAAACTAATGCAGGATGATGCATTTCATAGTCAAAGCTACAGTGTGTTCAATATGAAAATTAATGCTATATTTGAAGATTTAAACACACAAGTCAAGAAATTCAAGTTATGGTTCCCACAGGAATTGAAACTTGACCTCCATATGCATATATAGTAAATTCTATTACTGCTAAATTTTAATCATTTGTACACTGTATACCTCTGCTATGTGGCGGAGATCTGTTTGACATAAAAACATATATATTTGAATTTCCTGATTTTTTTGCATTTAAATGCTCACCCATAATGTTACGTTCACTCGTAACTAGATTTTGATCTCAGTTACACCAGAATAAATACAGAGTAATTCCACTGATTTAATAACTCCACTGAAATAAACAAAGTTACTCTTGATTTACACCAATGTTTTTGAGGGCAGAATTGCAGGCGCTAAGAGTCTGATTGTGCCAATGTAAATCAGCAGTCATTTCTGCTGGTGTAAATCAGCAGCTACTCCTTAAATCAATTAGCTTGATTCACTGTGTCCTCTTGTACAGTCATTTCTACCTGTGCAAAGTGCATACAACACACCATCAGATCAGATTATTAGCATTTTACACTCACTTTGCACAGGGACAAAACTGCAAATGTTTCTGGGCAGTAAAGAATCTGGAATTCCGCAGGTATAAATGGGTGTGAGAACAGAATCAGCCCCACTTATATTTATTTCAGTGAACACTCTGTTCTATACAATGCAAATTCAAACAAGAAGGAACATTCAAATTACATGTTGCATGTGCTTAACTGGGCCCAGAATTAGAGCTTCTGAATGTGTTCATCTGAATAAGTGTGTAAGTTATGTGTGTAAGTTAACAGACAGGAGAAAAATGCACATAATCACTTAAATTATTGAAATAAATGCAACTGCATTTATTTCAGCATGTGCATATCCAGATTTACACCTACTTACATCTGTCGGTGTCTAAATCAATGCAGCCTGGTATGTTGTTAAAAATGAGTGGACACTTACAGAATGTGCATCTGCGGGACCAAATTTTCTAATATTTATGACTTCTCTATTTTGAAGGGAGGAGGGTCCTGGGCTCCCGTCAGTAGCCTGGGTTCCTTGGGTGGTACTTACCATGGCCTGGTTCCGACTTCCAGCCTGGCCAGGGGGTGTGGCCTCAGGGGGAAGAGGAAGCCAAGGGTGGGGCCACGGAGCAGGCAAGGCTCCTGCATGTGTCCTGCTTTTGCTCTTTGAAAAGGTGGTCACTGTATGTGGGCTAGAACATGTAGGATGAGAGCTAGCTGAAAGCAAATGAATTCACAGGGCAGCAGGAATTGGGAAACAGTCATGACCTTGCTGTCAGCAGTTAAAGAGCTCACCAAATGTTGTAGGACCATGACTGCTAATAATTTTTAGCATTGAGTAGGTTGGTAAACCCAGCAGCTTCTGTAGCAATCATCTGATTGGGTCTGTGGGATACTATATATCCATGCTGTGCTATAAATAGGTAAATTTCATCAGGAAGCTTAAACTTGCCACATATCCTGCGGGACACTATGCTTCCTGACTCGCAATAGAGATGCATGGAAATTGGATTTTCCATTTTGTAAGAAATTTTGCGATTTCTAATTTTTTTTCCATTTCAAAATGGAACAAAATCAAAAAAATTCTAAATTTCCCATGAAATGAAATTCCCCAAAATCTTCTATTTCGAGTTGATAAAAATGTTTCTCAGTCTATAAAATAGAGGTCCAATTTCATGTTTTTAACTGTATGTGTGTTTATGTATATATAACCAATCTCATTTCAAAATGTCATTTTGAAATAAAATCAAAATGTTCCATTCAGAAAATGTCCAAAGGGGACATTTCAATATTATCCTAATGCTTCATTTCATTTTTTTTCTGAACAATTTTATCTAAATGTTGATTCAGATGATAATGGCATTTTTCATGAAAAAACCCTTTCGACAAAAAATTTCTGACCAGCTCCATCACTCACACTCAAACAGGAACCAAGTGCTCAGATAGAAAATGCAACCAAGATAGATTACAGTAAAACAAAAACTATCGCTACTATATAAGTTATTTCTTGTTAATTAAATAAATCATTTTTCACAAAACCTGCTTCTGTCATCACTGAAACACTACACTTGTGGAATCTAAGGCCTGGGCTATTCGCGTAGCTGAAGTCAAAGTATCTTAGTTCAACTTACCTGGACGGCCTCACGGCAGTGAGTCAACTGTGGCAGCTCCCCTGTCAACTCCGCTTACTCCTCTTGCAGAGCTGGAGTTTTGGAGTCAACGGGGAGCGCATTCGGGGATCGATTTATCACATCTAGATGAGACACAATAAATCAATCCCAGATACATTGAATACTACACACCGATCCAGTGGGTAGTATAGACGTACCCTGAGACTCACTGGCAGCAGGACCAGGCCCTGTTGGGTCAAAGTTGGGGTTATTCATAGTTTGCTGAACCATAGCTGATCAAGGTTTACCCATGTCTACATTTGCAGTTACATCAATTGCAGACAATTGAGTGCAAAAATGGCACCATTTACTATAGTAGGAAAGGCCTGAATGAGCAAAAAGAAACAAGTGTAGATTAGGGCAAAGAAGATTCAGATGAACAGAAAACCCAGGAGAAGAAGAATGGAATATAGAATCAGAAGAACAGAAATATAGTAAGACTTGGAGCTGGGGAAGAAAACACAAAGGATGGGTGGACCCTGCTAGGAATGAATGTGAAAGAATGTTCAGTAAAGGAGATGCAGAAAAATAATCAGAGTAAAGGGAAGGGATAAAGCAATAATGTCTCAGCTTTTTCCTCTAAAACTTTACTTACCCTCTATAGTACAAATGGTTCATTTTAATAATATCATAATTACCTTGCTGTAGTTTTATGTTTTTTAAACTGGTAACCTAAAATCATTTTCAAAATGAAATGAAGTAATATTCGCAAGTGAAAGTTCAGTGACACAAAGCAGGTTCTTTCACTGAAAAAAAGCATACAGCTCTAAGTTGGCTTCTTATGCTTATGGAAAACAATATGCAAATGTGTCTGGTATTTTAATCTGCCTAATTTTCTAAAGAAACAATTTTTACCCATCTGCAATTGCTTTGGAATATTAGTAGAATGCCTTGATCATATCGTAAGATAGGAACTTGATGCTGAACCAAAAAGATCTGCATATATATTTAATTGTAAAGTTGAGAAAAATGTAGATCTATTTAAAGCAGGGATGACAGTTGTTGAGCATTGTGATGTATCATCTTGACATGAACTGAATGAGGTAGATTAGTGACTGACACTAGCAATGTCAGAATTTACATTGCAGCACACACAAACTCCATGGAAATATACTATTAGCGCTCACAGTAAGCAGTGATGAGTAATGAGATAAAAATTGACAATGTCAATAGTCATAAGCCCTCACAGTCAAGAATAATGAACTGTTCTATGTATGTGTATATTAATATGTGTGTATATCTATCTTCTCTATCTATTTATCTGTCCATCTATCTGAAATGTACCTAAAGTAATGTTAATTACAGTTAAGTTATATGCAGCAACAAGCAGTATTTGAAATCATAGGTGAGACAACTAATTTTAGTGCAGGTTAATTGAAGTCTGTGGGACAAATTTTACCACAAATTATCCATGTATATGTTACCATGGATGGTATATGGGTGCAGCATTTGGCCCTTTTCCCTACTGTTTAAGGAGATAATGTGTTAATACTTCACTGTATCTGAAACGGGTCCAATAGACCTGCTAGTCCACATGTAACAGGGAAATGCCTGACTTTAGTGTGAGGAAGGATTGGAGAATTCAGCCCATAGTAAGTACAGTATAGTAATACTAAAAGATAATTGTACCAGGTAAGGAGCAGTATGGCTTAGTGATTGGATTAGGAGACTGGTTCAGAAGTTGGGTCAACAGAGTTCTGTTCCAAGCCCTGGTTCATTGTATGACCTTGGTTAAGCCATAGGCAAATATGTCCAAAATGTCCACAAATATTTTTGTGAGGGAGGAGCTCAGTTTTTGTTGGCCACCTGAGGTCACCTATTGTCTATTTTTCAGAAGTGTTGAACAATTATAACTAGAATAGACTTCAGTGGGGGCTAGACGCTCAGGCCCTCTAAAAAAGCAGGCATGAGATATTACTGGTAGGTCACCCAAAACTTAAGGCACTCTTGATGAGTGCACATGTCCACACATTCAGATCTTAGCATCTCTTTGTCTCAGTTTCTCTGTCTGTAAAACTTTTATTGGATCACCGCTAGGCCATTGTAAATCACTTCAAGAATCACTGAGAAAAGGTGCTATTTCAATTCAAAGTATGAGTAGCTACTGAGATACTACAGAGATGGGAACTAGATTGTATCTAGGTAAAAGGATTACTATTGTTAGTTTGTATATTGTTCGTTATGCTTTCCCTTTCTCTTTCTTAATGTGTGTATCATCTTGACATGGACTGGACAAAGTATATTAGTGACTGGCACAAGCAGTTTCAGAATTGACATTGTAATGGTATTGAGAACCAAATAATGTTTGTTGTTGGCCACTCCCATAGGATTTGTGTGTTACAAACTTGATGCGAGACTGTGCTTTCATTCTCAGTGTTTTGGATCAGAGGCTTTTGAACATGTGTTTCTATCAAACCCCAAACTCCCACTGAAGTCAGTAGTGGGCCTCAGATGCATCAGCAGGGGCAACAGGCAGAGGGGAAACTTTTTCAATCACATACCTATTTGTTTGAAAAGTGCCTCTCACACTTTCAGTGCTATGTACAGTAAATAATTAAATAAGAATAAGATGGAAGTATATTGCTATGAATACAAATCCTTTTAAGAAAATGGAAGCTGTAAAATCTGTGAAAAAGATAAAAATAAAGACAGTAAGGTATTAAAGACATATTTGAACTTTCCATATGTAATGATAGCAACATAAATTTTGAATTTAGACTATGTATTGCCCCTTTTAGAAGGGAAATGAAATAATTGGCACCTGCATATTGTATCTGCTATGATTTTATTTTATTGTCCCTCTTTTCCTTGCTCAATAAAACAAAGTTTGCAGGATGATTTGTACATTAGGTTTATATTTCAAGTTTTTCTATTGGAGCATTAAAATTAAATGTTAATTTTTTAAAATTACTGGTGACATCATTCCCCACATTGGATCAATTATCTATGTGCTGAATAAAGTTTAATTGAACCCTTTTAAATATGTTCAGCTGTTGTGCAGTGAAATAGGCAGGTGAATTATCTCATTAGTATTAATCTAAATGTTCTGTGGTTTCTGCACATTTTTACATGTATGAAGTATACATCTTGTAATGGTTCTTAAGTTGTTTAAAATAAGATAAGCTGCACAAGAAAACTTTGATAATCATTTATGTAATATTTGGTTCTTAAATGGGATGAATTAAGGCCATTAAAATGATGAGTGATTCAACGAAATATTTTCTAGCAGACATCGAATAAAAGTATTAATTTGAAAACTTCTGACCTGTTTCAGTTTTATTTTAGGAGTGCCATGTTTTATGTAGTGATGTTATCATGATTTTAAGTGCTCTTCTTTCCAATCAGTTTAGGTCACAGAAATCCTTTTGTAAAGGTGTTGCCAGCATCAAACATTTTACCTTATCATCCAGGGATCTCCTTTCAAAAGTTATTTTTTGTTCTTGGAGCCTGATCCTGAAACTGGTTATGCGAGCGTGTGAAGGACTCATATTGCAGAAGCACAACTGGTATAAATTGGCATAGCTCCAATGAAATAACTGGACTGTGTGGATTTACACCTGCTGAGGATTGTAACCTATTGTAACCTTTATGCTGAAATACTTCCAATTAGTATTAAGTTGTTAAAGATAAGGGTGTAATAAATCCCAGCTTAGTTTTCAGGTCCAAGTCTCTAGACTGGTTTTAGAAAATTCAATTCATGGAGGACTACTATACGATACTTTGAATGATCAAACTTTATTTAAAAGGAAAATGATTAGTTAAGCACACACTCATGCAATTACCATTTACACAATACTATAATTACACTTACACTCAAAGGTGAATAGTATCAATGGGTGATCAGTCCACTGACAACAGAGTGTAGTATAGTCTTGTGATCCTGGAATTTAATGCTACCTTTCTGGTTTTAACTGGAGCTCTCTTGCAATTTAGCACAATTTCTCCTGCTATAATCCATTTTATGCTAATTAACATCCAACTGCCCCTTGCTGTAATTATATTTTCGCCACCTCCTTCTTGGCTGTTATCATTACCTATTATTTAAACTAATATTTGCATGTGCAGCATGTATCATAGGCTGGGGGAGGCTATTCCTTCCCAATCAAATTGCGTGGCCCTGCCCACGCTCCACCCCAAGGACCCCTCCAGATTGCTGCTTCCCCCTTGGTCCAAGTCCAGGCAAGCTGCTCCTATTCCTGGAAGTGTGCTTGGGCTGGGGCTAGGACAGCTGCAGCCAGGACTTGGGGTGGTTGTGGCCACCCAGTGCTGGGGGGACCCCCAGGTGCTGGAGTCTTGCCACCCGGCACTCTGTGGCTGGGAGTGCTGGGGCCATGGCTCCCAGTGCTCGGGGGGTGGGGGAGCCTGGAGGCTCTGGTGCTGCCCACCCTGTACTCGGGGGACACTGGGGGCCACACCACCTGCCTTGTGCTTGGGGAGCTGAGAGCCATGGACCCACTCGGAGGATGAGGGCCTCATGCCACGTGCCCGGCACACTGGGGCTGGAGGCACTCAGGCAGCCCAGGGTTGGGGCTGCAGAAGAGAGGTGTGGCAGCCACAGGATGAAGAAGTGGGGCTCTGATGTGGGAAGGAGGGCAGGAGGGACAGGCCGGGTACTAGCCTCACAAGCCTGTGGTTTAGCTGCCGCTCATGAACATCTGCATCAATGTCTTTCCCATACTATCAAAATAGATAATTAATTAATAATAATATATAATTAATAAAACATGCTCAATTCTCAAAAACACTCAATTAAAAATCTTGCTCAAACCAATTATAACCAAAACATAAAGGCAACATAGCTCTGGGTCACATTTTGCTAACTTCAATTTCCCCATCTTCTTATCTCCAGCTTAGCTCTAACTTTCTCACACTAGCAACTTCCCATATTCCTCCACACTTAGGCTAACTTAGGCCAAAGACTAATTTCTACGTTTTTCTTACCCTAAAGGATCCACAAAGAAAAAACATAGACCTGGCAGGTCTGTGCTCTACTCTTTGATGCCTTTGTTCTTCTCAACTACTGCCTAGACCTACTTCCAGGATTATTAACTAGTCAACCTAGCTTGTTAGGAAGCTCCCCAACTGTAATTGATTTCTCCCACTTCATTCTGCATTTTTTAAAATATAATTAAGAACACGGGAGTTAAGTTTATTTTATTGTTAGTATTGTTACTAAAATTGTAGAACTCTAGGTGAAGTGGTTATGGATGTACTAGTTAATATGTCTATACACTTTCTCTTGAGTTCTGGGGAAGTGACTTCTGACATAAATCACCACAAGAAAATGTAGAAGCTGCAGAACTGAACATGTTGCACAAATTTTGTCCATGCCTACTCCACCTCCACATACCTAGAAACAGTGATAATGGCCTGGTACTAAATTACGTCCTGATGTCCTGGTACTAAAGTACATCTGTGCTGGGCCTAAAATTTCTTCCCTGAGCCCCAGTGCTTAGTAGCATGCAAACAAAGCCTGATGTCTTGGTTTTTGATCTCTCTCTCTGGATTGGGCCCATAATGTTTCAGATAGGTTAGTTTTCGGTTTTATATAGAGAACATATGTGAAAGTCTTCATCTTGGTTCACTCTGAGAATTGCGCTAGGGACTTCCAGAGCTAAACCATGTGTCTCTTTAGCTTGAGCTAAAGAACTAGACTTTCAAGCTCAGAATGTAACAGACCCACATCCTCTGGGCTTCAGGCACAGACACAGGGGGTGAATCCGTAGCACACACTAACCAATTGGTTACACATACATTACATAAACCATAAGTCATCCTGTCCTTTAAAATAAGCAGTGGAACAAATACCCATAGAAACACATCCAAGGAAAACGGAATGTTAGAAAGACATACTGTGCACATATGGCCCTTCAAGACGATAATCAGAAGTTCTAAGGATAAGAACTAAATGTGAATGAAATCAGTGAAGAACACTTTCCTGTCTACAAAAGACATTTCCCTGTTCTCAATAGCTTTAAAACCTTAAATTTTCTCTGAGCAACTCAGGCAAAACTCCACTGGATTCCATGGAATGAATGTCCTGCCAGATAGGGGGATTCTATCTTGATTCTACAAGGTATTGAGAACCTTCAACTTCAATGGCCGATGGGTAGTGAAAGTGCTGAGCACTGCGTGCAGTTGAGTCCTATAATTATAAATACTATCTACTAAGAAAAGGTTTACAGGATTGGACTCTGGCTTTTCACTGAGACTCGAGAATTGAACTGCATGACTTTTTGTGTAGGAAAACCAAAACGAGCAAGCAAGACTCTTTGTAGTGAGTACTTGAGGAAATCATCTTTCTTCTCTCTCAGAACAGGGTCCAGAATACATTCAACATAAATAACAGTGTATTTTTCAGTCTTTCTATTTTACAGTTTTGTTTACAAACCCTAAATTAAATCTGTGCATTCAAATGAAATGGCTTGGTTATTCCTGCTGGCAGCAGGCTAGAAGTGGGATATTTTTACCCTCTGTGTAAATATGAATAAAAATGTGTATACACATATACACACACACTAACATACTCATATGCATGCATTTGAAAGAGATATATTGATAAATTTTGTTCTTATAATCAAATTTGCATAATACTCATACACACATATAGATCTTCATTTCAAAACAAAAAACTTCAATAGGTTACAGTTAAGGTTGCTAAATTCAATTTCAGATACCAAATATAGCCTTCAAAATAAAATAGCATTAAATACTATAGAATTTACAACCTTAATTCTCAGTTCATGTATATAGAGCATTAAACAAAACACAAAATCTCAATTTTTGTCATCCAACCATAGCTCTGCCCCATAAAAAAGTCACAATTGTTTTAAAGTCTTAAATGAATCTTAGCCATTATCATCACATAACTTTCTCTGAGAACTGTATAGAAGTTTTAACAACTTACTGTAAGTCAAAGTTTATGTAAAGTAATGCCTGTCATACAACCATACATGTCATAAAACAAATAATACATGTTGTGTGATGAATCTATCTAGACACATCAGAATCATTATTGTGCCTCCATAATACTACTCCTAGGGGAATGCTGTACCACTGTGCCATGCAGAATTTGTGCAGAAATAAATGATCTCACAGAATTCCTTCCCCAACCCCTCAGAAATGGGCTGCCATGCTGCTGGCCAGCACTAGTGGACGCTGGACCTACCAGAGCCCAGCTCACAAATAGAAGATACTGCTTCAGGGAGAGGGATGGAGCTGAAGGGTCCTGGTCAGCTGCAGTTCTTCGCATGTCCTGAAGGAAGGAGATAGTGTGCAGGAAATTGCACACAAATCCAGGATCCCTCATCCGGCTGTTTCTCCCTCTGGATCCCTGGGCTCTGGGAGGGTAGAGGTGCAAATGTCTGGGCTGTGATTGGCCCACAGCTGGGCTCTGGGGGAGCAGGGGATGTGGGTGGCTGGGATGGGGAAGCACCCCTCGACTGGGCTCTGGGAGTAGGGTGGTGCAAGTGTCTGTATTAGGGGGCACTCTGTGGCTGGGCTCTGGGGGCTAGGAGGTGCAAGTTTCTGGGCTAGGGAGTACCCCACAGCTGAGCTCTGGGATGTTAGGGGTGCAGGTATCTGGGTGGTGGGGCACCCGTGGCTGGGCTCTGGGGGGGGCGTGTCTGGTCCCTCAGCTGGGATCTGGGGGTAAGGGGGAGAAAAGTAGGAACTGGATTGTCATAGGCATTTCTTTAACTCTCTACTCCAGAGGGACTTTTTTTATGTTACAGACATAGTTGTTGACAGGTATTTTGAAATAAATTACCAAAATAATTGAAACTGGAGTGATTATATAGTGTTATTTTGACAAATAAAATATGTAGAATTTTGCCTAATTTTAAAATATTGTCTACAGAATTTTTAATTTTTGGCACAGAATTTTCCCAGGAGTAAAATTCATGGGAATTTAGGGATTGCAGTAGCAGACTAATCATCCACCTAGTTCGCTATCCTGTCTCTGAACATGGCCACTACCAGATGCTTCAGAGAAAGGTTTGAGAAACTCTGTAGGAACCTAATCTCTTCCAATTAGTGGTCGCTTACACACTGAAGCATGAATATTATTAACTCTTCTAAAGAATAAACATAACCTATCTAATGTAAGAGTGGATCTTCTCACTATCTATATAGATTTCTAATCCTTTCTTGTATACAATTACACTCTTGGCTTCTGTGAGATGATATGGTAATGAGTTCCATAGGTTAATTATATATAAGATAAAAAAGTATTTTCCCGGATCTGTTTTATATTGGTTGCTTTTCAATTTCATAGAATGCCCTTATATTCTACAGGATGAGAAAAATAAAAAAGGAATGTCTGTTTTTCCTTTTCTCTAGCATTTATTATTTTGCATATTTCTTTTATGTCCTATCTTTTATTTCCTTCCTCTCAAAGGGCAGGTCTACACTATCCACTGGATTGGCGGGGGTCGATTTATTGTGTTGAGTCTAGATGCAATAAATCAATCGCTGAGTGCTCTCCCATCGACTCCAGTACTCCACCATCGTGATAGGCACAAACAGAGTCGAAGGGGAAGTGGCAGCAGCCAACTCAGTTCTGTGAAGACACCCCCTAGTGTAGATCAGGGCTAAGTTAAACAGTCCCAATCTTTTCAGTGTCTCTTCATTTAAACATTTTCCCATGCCTCTAGCAATTTCTATTGCTTGTCTCTGTACTTGCTGTATCATTTTTGAGCTACAATGGCCAGAAATAAGCACAGTATTGCAGATGGTTTATTTTCTGTTGCATTCCTTAGTATTTATCATTATTTGCTGTTTTGACTTCTACATTTAGCAGTGATTTTCATCAAGTTGTTCACAATGATAACCAACTCTTTTTCCTAAGTGTTTACAGTTAATTCAAAACACAGCAAAGTAAACAAGTAGTTCAGATTTCTAGTTCCAGCATGCACTACACTGCATTCCTCATCACTTGTTTTCTCACAAACAAACTAGGAAAATACAACCGAGAGAGAACTACTGTTAGGTAGGTGCATAACTGGTTGGAAAAATGTTCCCAGAGAGAAGTTATTAGTGGTTCACAGTCAAGATGGAAGGGCATATTGAGTAGGATTCCACAAGGATTGGTCCTGAGTCCAATTATGTTCAATATCTTCATCAATGATTTAGATAATGGCATAGAGAGTACACTTATAAAGTTTGAGGCTGATACCAAGCTGGGAGGGGCTGCAAGTGCTTCGGAGGATAGGATTAAAATTCAAAATGATCTGGAGAAACTGGAGAAATAGTCTGAAGTAAATAGGATGAAATTCAATAAGGACAAATGAAAAGTACTCCACTTAGGAAGGAACAATCAGTTGCACACATATGAAATGGGATATGACTGCTTAGGAAGGAGTACTGCAGAAAGGTATTAGAGGGTTATAGTAGATCGCAAGCTAAATATGAGTGAACAGTGTAACGCTATGGCAAAAAAAGAAGCAAATATCATTCTGGGATGTATTTGAAGGAGTGTTGTCAGTAAGACATGAGAAGTATTTCTTCCGCTCTACTCCATGCTGATAAGGTCTCAAATGGAGTATTGTGTCCAGTTGTGGGTGCCACATTTTCAGAAAGATGTGGACAAACTGGCGAAAGTCCACAGGAGAGCAACAAAATAATTAAAGGCCTAGAAAACATGACCTATGAGGAGAGATTGAAAAAACTGTATTTGTTTAGTCTGGAGAAGAGAACACTGAGGGGGAACATGATAGTTTTCAAGTACATAAAAGGTCATTACAAAGAAGAGAGCAAAAATTGTTCTTGTTAACCTCTGAGGATAGGACAAGAAGCAATGGGCTTAGATTGCAGCAAGGGAGGTTTAGGTTGAACATTTGGAAAAACTTCCTGTCAGGGTAGTTGTGGAATCTCCATCTTTGGAGGTTTTAAGAACAGGCTAGACAAACAACTGTCAGGAAATGTCTAGTTATTATATATTCCTACCTTGAGTGCAGGGGACTGGACTAGAAGAGAACCTCTTGAGGTCCCTTCCAGTTAAGGTTACCACACAGCAAATGTGAAAAATCGGGACGGGGTGGGAGGTAATAGAAGCCTATATAAGAAAAATACCCAAAAATCGGGATGGTCCCTATAAAATCGGGACATCTGGTCACCCTATTTTCAGTCCTACATGTCTATGATTACTGAATTTCCTCTACCATCATGCTTTCATAGTTAAGTCCATCTGAAATTCCTTTAAGTCTTCTTCAGCCTTGAATAAACTACATACCTTTTTATCATCTGCATGACTCTGCACCTCATTGTTCACCTCATTCTCAAGTCATTGATAAATATATTCATCATCGCTTGGCCTAGTATGGAGCCTGGGGGCATCCCACTGTTACCTTTTGCCATGTTGATATTGACCATTTTTTCTACTCTTTGTTTGCTGCCTCTCACTTTCTAATCCATGACAGCATTCTAAGTCTCACCTCATGACTTTGTTTCCTTAATAGCCTCTTGTGAGGGATTTTGTCAAGGACATTTTGAAAGTCAAAATAAATTATATCAGCCAGTTGTCTTTTATCCATGACCTTGATGACATATTCAAAGAATTCTAGTAGATTAGGCAGGAATGATTCTTTACAGGATCTATGCTTGTTTTCCCTTATACTACCTGGTTCCTCTAGATCTTGTACATTGAGCACTGAGAGAGCACCCTTTTCTCAATTGTAGTGCCTAGCACCACAGTAGCCACCAGCTTCTCAAAGGAACGTTTGCAGGGAAAGTCCTGCTAAGCTTATGCAGCACAGAGATGGAGCCTGTTCAGATCTCTGTACATAAAATGCACATGTAGACCATGTAGGTGCTGTGAGAAAATGTAGAATACTCAGTGAAGATGGAGTCTTTGGGAGAAATTAGCTGCCAAACTCTAATGAGTCTCTACTAAGTGTGAACTATGATTTTAAGAGGCTCATAACTTGGCCAAATTTGGATGGTTTCCCCCGGGAACATCCCTGACACCAGGGTAGCTGCCCCAGCCAAATTTCAGCTTCTGCTCCAAAGCATAGATGCACTACTGCTTCTCAGCAAAACATTTTTAAAATGTTATTTTTCCCTAGCCTCATTCTCAGAAATGGCTGAACCATTTTAGATACAATGTTTAAAAGAAATATAGCCTGAGGCAGACATCTGGCATGGAAAATTTCAGCCTAAATTTGTAAAAGTTTGGCAAAGTTATACTCAATTGAAAAGAAAGTCCTACAGTGGAAAGTGTCCAGCTTCCTTAACTATAGGGTGTCCCTACCCGTGTCACATATAATAAGCAATTACTACAATATCCCACTGATTTTTGTCATTCTGCCATGTTTCAGTAATGCTGAACCATGATTCAGTAAAGGTCTTCTTCCTTTGCTAGACACTGCAGTTCACCTATTTTTTACTTTGTAGTTTCTCACACTGGTATATAGGAACTTACAGGGGGTTATTATTATTATTTACCATGTGCCTGCCTTTATTTAACTTCTTTGTTTGACACTCAATTACTTTTCCAGAATTTAACTCAGTGAACTCAGTCTAGACTTCCATTTCAGTTGTAATTTGTGTCTTAACTTTTATTGGACAGAGAGTTGTTTTAATATTACTGACGTCCCTAGCACATGTCTTTGTCTGACTTGCATGCTCTTCATCCCTTGTCAGCTTTCCCTCAGCTTCTCTCAAAACCTTGTTAATTTTGTGTGCCAGCAGTCTGATTCCACCTTGGATAAGGTGCAGACTGTCCCTTCAGAACACTCTGCCTTTTCCCAAACACTCTCCAGTGCCTAATAAATGTACAATGGCAATGTACACACTGACACCCTGAAATTCCTCCAGTTTCAGAAAATGCTAACCTGGAGGCCCTGAAGCTAAGCTGTTTTAATATACATTTTCCTTCCAGAACCCCTTCTCTACACCTCTCTACATCATTTGTACCAATATATGCTACAACTCCAGGCACTCACTAACAGATTTTTTTAGATATCTCGCAAGATCTGTCACCTTCAAACCTGCTCTGTAAATCACTGTACAGCTGTCATAGTCATCACATACCCCATTACTGATATCTCTAAAAGTCTCAGCAGCCTGTCCTAATTGTAATCCCATCTCCTGGAGTGACCTCCTTGATGTTTGACCTCCTCCACCTCTGATGAAATTCTACTCCCAAATAAGGGAGTTTGTCCCTCTGATACACTTTGGTCCCCTCCAAACACAAAACTAGCTTCCTCAATTGGAGGATTATGAAACCAATTCTGAGGTGAGCCTGCATTTTCAAGTGCTTATATACTGTCTTTATACATAATTCAACCTTTCTCTCTGCTCCTTCAGTTCAGCAATTCTGGCCTGAAGATGCTGAGCTTCAGTACTGAAGGCCATGAGCTGCTGTGCCAGATTAATGCATGCATCTCATGACTACATATCTACATTCTGCATCCTGTGAAGTAAGGCAGGTATATATCTGATACCCACATACCCTTGCCATAGCACTAGGCCCACAAAAACCTTTTGTACAGAGGGGACCCTTTCCCACATTAGTCTGTAGGAGGAAGGACCATCATAATGGCTATATCTCTCTATTACATACTAAAATAAATAGATAGAAAGATAGTATGTGTAAATATCTTCCTAGTTTGCTATGGAAAAAATAACTAATAATTTTAACTGTGAAATCCAGTAATATTGTCAGTCTCTTATACAACAAGAAAAGAACATTCTTTTAAAAAAATATTGTTGCAGGAGAAACACAATTTTGGTACATAAAACGAGCTGTTCCATTCAGATTTTGATGGTCAAATAGTTTATATAGCCAAAATCTACAGCTGGAGGTGTCACTCTGAACAGATGTCACTGAGGGATTGAATAATCACATTTCTTCATATACTGAAGACCATATGTCTTCAATTTCTTAGAATCTGTGCACATGTTTTTGTTTATTGTTTAATAAATGTTTGACACATGTAAACATAATACTTCAAGTAGGATTTGAAGGTGGGCTTTCCTCAGAGACATCTCATAAAATTGTCTAAACTGAAATTTTGTTCACGCCAGAGTGATTTAGAGAGATCAACTTTCAGTGTGGCAGCTGGATGCCCTATACTACTGTATTTTGTTTTGTTTTTTACTGTATGTATCTTCTAGATTTAAAAACATCACATGATTGCCTTTCCCAACAGATATGTAACAATGTAACGAAGTAACAATTACAAATATATATTTGTGATATAGCTAAAGTGGGAAGTAGTAGCACCATGTGCTAGAAGCTTTTTATCCTCTAAAAACCTAACAACACAGGCACAACATAGCATCAGTGACATAACGAAAGCCTTCTATCACCTGCATCTTGTTTGGAAATGCATTAATCCTCGATGAGGAGCTGGTCAAAGTGAGCTGTGTATTCATCGCCTCCAGACTGCTGCTTTAATTCACTATATCTGGGACTGTATTTGGATGCTATAGAGAGGTTCCATTTTTAGCACAACATGGCTTCCCAGCCCCTGAATGAGACATATCACTCTATACTTTAATCCTGTCACTAACTCCCAGCCTATGTACATTGACGACCAGAAGCACTAACACTAAGTAGCTAACAAGAAACTTACAAAGACATCAGAAGGTTAGACCTAGCTACATCCATGACCATGTCTGCATCCATGACCCACCTGAAATGCTGAATTCCTTTGGGAATGTGGCAATTTGGAAATCTGTCTATACAGTCTCTGTATGTGATTATGTCCTCTAACTATCTTTGTGAGGCTGGGAACTTCATTTTGAATGGGCAACTTTTTGCCGTCTCTGTTACCTGTTTGCCTCATGTTGGACTGAAGTCTCAACACCTGGGATTGACAATAGAGGATAGCTGACTTTAAGTACCCAACTGTTGGAAATCTATTTGCTCTAGATAAAAGACTGGCACTTGCCCAGAAGAACTGGTTTGGCAGGGCAGAAATTGCCTGGGCAATGAAGTCACCTGGCAGGGGTCTGTGCATGTGGAGAAGGTGGGCAAAGCCATGTACTGAAGCAGAAGAAGTCTGGACAACCCGAAAGGACTCTGACCCCAGCCCGAAAAAGGCCCTGGAGTGATGAACAGTGTTTGGTGTTTTATGTAATCTGTACTCTCCTGCGATTTACATGATCATGTAAAAGAGCATAAATGCATCAGACTCAATGCAGAGTGTGTGAGTGTGTGGTAATTGATTCAAAACTGCTGCTGCCCCTGTCAGAGTTAAACTGTCAGCTTCACATTTTCGTGGTAGAGTTCTAGGACAGTGTGTTTAAGAAACTCTAGTATCTTGGAGGTCAGTCCTGATCCTGGGGGCCTAAGGGAGGTGGGCTGAGCAGCTCCATTTCCAAAAAGGGGCAGTAAACTAAGAGTTAGTGCCCAGGAAATGAGCCAGAGAGGCCAAGGGAGGAAACAGCTACTGGGACCCAGAAAAGCTTCAAACATCAGGGGAATCAGGGACACAGAGGCTTGGATTCTCCTCACAGCAGTCCTAGTGAGCGCTGAGGGGAATACTCACTAAGGACTGTGACAGGAACATTGGAGATCACAAAGCTCAGGTCAAAGTGTCTCTGAGTGGAGGACTGGTGGCTGAGGTTTGGTTATGGAATGAGGTTCCAAAGGAAAATCAGACAAATGTAGACCCTAACCACTTTCATGGCAGACTGCATGGCCCTTGTCTTTCACAAAGTATTTTCACCATAACTGGCTTAATAATGATGATTTAAAATACAATGCTCCCAAGCACTGCCTCCTTTAACCAAGAGAAGAGAAGATCAGAAAATCCCAGTGTAGTCCAGTAGAGACCCACTTTATATGGATTTAAATTGCCTAGCTACTTCGGAGATGCAAAACTCTTAAGACAGATGGACAGAAAGATAGATGGGGATTTCTAAGGTGGAAAGTCCTCCAGGGGAGGAGATTGAGGTGGTGGAATTGGCCACAACCTCCTCTGTATTAGGGGGACAGTAGAAGGCTATTACCCAAAAAATTAACAGTGCTGACCAAAGCAGGAATGTGCCCAGGGCAGCTTGCAGTTGAACTGATTTAGTTCACCTTATCTGATGGGATTCTTTGGTGTTTCTGCTGTAACCCAAAGCTGCTTCCCACAGTGGAAAACCCAGAGGTAGAGTGGTAGATCAATATCACTTTGATTGGATCCCTGTTTTAGGGATCAGGCTAGCACAGGAATGTGTAACACATCTCTGCTCCAGGTTCACTAAATCTGGACTACAGTTTTGAATCTGGTATCACCTAAAATGAAACAGAGTTTTGTTATAATTATAAACTGAGATTTTCCAACATCATTAAACTACCACTTAATATTGCAGAATTGTCCATTTTTGCTCAAAAGAGGGTCAGGGAAGGAAGAACAAAGTGTTGCAAGATGGCACAGAGGCCTACTGACAGTGCAGCACTGGAAGCTTGCATGTTATTTGCCACTGTATCATCTTGTAAAAAATTCTGTGGTCATTTTGCTATGAGCACAACATTCATTTATACTAAAAAAGAGGCCAAAACCCACAAATCTTAGGAGTCATCTCTGGTTTGAGACTGAAAAGTAAAGACTTTGGGGCCTAGTTCGCAAAATATTTGGGATTTCCACATCCTTAACTTGGAAATGCTGAAATGATGTTTTTCTAAGTAAGGAATACCTTTCTTGTAGCTCAGTCATGAATGCAAGGGCAACAACATATTATGAAGTCAGGGATCTTCTGCTGAAACATTATAGAGACACTTTCTTTACTTCTCCCTCTCTGTGCTGAAATATATATTTGGACTTTGTTGGTGTTAAGAAATTATGCCTGCGACAAAAAACCCTCTCCTCACCCAATGAATGAGAGTAACATGAAAAGATATTATATTGGCTTCTGTAGTATGTTGCTGAAGCCTGAAACACCAGAATGAACCAGGAAGAGCTAAAGAGGTGAGAGTTTTGCTCTTGATAAAGAATGAATCGAATGACATTGAATGGGTTTTGGGCACCCCACTTGGACATCCCTGGAAGGCAGTGGTACCATCTCCCTTCCCCTGCAGGACGATTGTCTGAAGAGATTAACTGTACAATCTGTGTGATACAAACGTGTGAGGAAATGCAATAGGTAGTTATTGAATTATAACACTGTTTAAAGCAGCCAAGAGTAGCATTTGGATCTCTCTGCCATAGCATCCCCCTACTCTACAACAGCAGAGGGAGGGGTCAGCAACATTATTTGGGGGTGGCCCTCACTACCTCACAGTGGTGTTTTAGAAGGAGAGGAGGACCCATAGTACTATCTGTTGGCACCTCTCCCCCCATAATAACTATTTATGGAGGTGGATCTGCAATAGCATTTTGCCACCCACAATAGCATTTTTAAGGATCCCCGATAGACTGATTTCTATCCACTTAGACAGATTTCTATCCACTTAGACAGATTTCTATCCACTTCTGAGTAGCTCCCTCACAATACCACTTTTTGAGTGGTCCACATAACACCGCCTCTCCCATGGCATTTTTGCTCCCTCCTCCACTTCAGAAACAACTCCCATACTACCTATATGGCTTTGGAGGGTCACAAAAGTATATTAGTAATTTTATTTTCTTCCTCTTCTGTGTGGTAGGAGGGAGCTCCCAAACCAGCTACTCTTCCCCCAAGTGAGAGAGAA